>CM055116.1:1109159177-1109624177 GCA_029206835.1 Rana muscosa
CCAACATAACTTTGTCCTTCAAAGTCCATTACTCTAAGGTAGGCTACAGCTGCTATAGCCATAGTGGATGCATCTGAGAATACACACAATTCTCTTTGCTTCATGGTAGATAAAGAAACAGGGACATATGACCTTTGGATGATAAGTTGTTCAAGCTCTATTAATGAGTGCTTCCACAACTTCCACTGCATTTCTTTCTCCTTAGGTAGAGGTGTATCCCATTCGATTTGTTCATGTTCAGTAGCAATTTATCTCATAAGAGCCTTGCATTGTTATGGGGGCTACAAATCTTAGGGGGTCATAAAGGCTGTTGACCGTGGGCAAGACACCTCTTCTCGTGAACGGCTTCTCTTCTCTGGATACTCTAAATGTAAAGCTGTCGGTTTTCAGATCCCAACTGAGCCCTACACTTCTTTGAAGGGGCAGTGAATCTGTTCCTAGACCCAGGTCCTTGAGGTCTTTTGCACGGTCCTCTGAGGGAAACGCTTCCATGACTTTGCTGCTGTTGGACGCTATCTTGTGTAACCTTACGTTAGATTCTGCTAACATCTCTCTTGTACTTTTCAGGATGTCGATAGCCTCTTCGTTGCTGGAGAAAGAAGCGAGTCCATCGTCCACATAAAAATTTCTCATGACAAACTGTTTGGCATCTGTGCCCTGCTCTGCTTCACCTTCCTGTGCTGCTCGTCTCAGGTTGTAGATAGCTACAGCTGGAGAGGGGCTGTTCCCGAACACATGTACCTTCACCCTGTATTCTGTGACATCTTTGTTAAAGTGGTTGTAAACCCACTTTTTAAACAAAGCCCTACAGGTAAGCCTAGATTAAGGCTTACCTGTAGGTGCATGAAATATCTCCTTAACCTACACGGTTAAGGAGATATTTGTATGTAAATGCGGCGACGCTGATGTCACCCCATTCACAAATTCGGCTAGGTCGCAACATTCGACGACGTAGCCGAATTCGACAGCTCACGCGCACATGCGCGGAGTCACGTCTTCGCCGCTCCGGCCAATCACAGCTGACCTTATACAGGAATGCATGGAAGTCAAAGAGGAAGTAGAAATCTTCAAAGTACTGGGGTGTTGAACACACAGGTCTGAATAGCAGTCCATGGAACTCTGGGGTGCTGGACTCATGGAAAGGCAGGAGTGCAAGTGTCACAGAGAACACTGAGGTGCTGGAATCACAGAAAGGCAACGCTGCAAGTATTTCTAGAAGCACTGGGGTGCAGGGATTACAGAAGAGAAGGATTGAAACTATCTCTAGAAGCACTGGGGTACTTGGATCACAGGAAGGCAGGAGTGCAAGAGTCTCTGTGAACACTGGTTCACTGGAATCACAGGAAGGCAGTAGTGCAAGTGTATCTTCCAGCACAAGGCAGCTTGGAGGCAGACATGGAGATCTTTGCCACTCTAGGTTGCTGGGAGTGCAGGTACACAGAGGGGAGAGTCTCTTGCAGTACTTATAGGCAGGTGTTGTCTACTGTTTCCACTGCAGGTGGTGCTCAACGGCAGCGGCAATACAGAGGCAGAGGAAGTCATGGGACCAAGGTTTCTCTATGGTCTCCTGTGTCACTGGGTTAGCGATCCAATTGGATGCTGGCCACACATGTGACTCTGGTGGCCATCTTAGGTGTGGCAGAATCTATTTAAGTGCCTGGCCCATGGGTTTGGTGCACTTTTTGCAGGTAGAGTAGGGAATGGTACCCCATCTGTGAGGGACAGTATTAGCAGTAGGGAGAGGTTCCTGGCGAGGAGGGGTAGGGTTGCATATCCCTGGTTACCTTCCTGACTGGGCACGAGGCACCAGGCTGCATTCAGTCCCCTCTCAACAGATGCTGTAGCTTTGGCTGGAACCTGCATCTTCACATTATTGGAATTGTGAGTGTTTCCCGGCTGGGTAGCTGTCCCACCGGGTTTTTTGTAAACTGCTACTGTATTACTTCAATACAAGTTTTCCATTGCATCTGACTGTGTGAATTATTGCCGCTGCAGCACTCTGCACCCCACCTACATACTGGGATGCTGGAAATATGAGAAACACAGATGTGAGAGACTTTTGCAGAACTAGGGTTGATAAATGTTGATAAATGTATATATAAGAATATAGGGGGAGTACAACTGGGGGAAGCAATGGTGGAGAAGGATCTGGGGGTTTTGGTAGATCATAAGCTTAATAATAGCATGCAATGCGGTTTCCAAAGAAAGCAAAATCCTTTCTTGTATAAAGAGAGGTATAGACTCCAGAGAGAGATATACAGTATAATTTTGCCCCTGTACAAATCGTTAGTTAGACCTCATTTGGAATATGCAGTTCAGTTTTGGGCACTAGTTGACGAAAAGAATATCAGGGAACTGAAGAAAGTGCAGAGAAGAGCAACCAAACTCATGGAGGAGCTCAGCTAAAATTAAAGATTAGAGGAACTGAATTTGTTAAGGGGAGATATGATCAACATAAATAAATACATTATACATAAGGGGTCCATATAGTGAACTTGGTGTTGAGTTATTTACTTTAAGGTCATCACAGAGGACAATGGTGTACTCCTTACGTCTGGATGAAAATAAATTTAATCTCCAAATACGGTAAGGTTTCTTCACAGTATGAGCTGTGAAAATGTGGAATATACTTCCTCAAGAGCTGATTCTGTCCAGCTCAGTAGATTGCTTTAAAAAAAAAGACCCGGATTGCCTGAATGTACATAATATAACTGGATACTAAAATTTTTAGGCAAAGTTGATCCAGGGAATATCCGATTGCCTCTCGGGGGATCAGGAAAGTTTTTTTTTTTACCTGCTGGAGCAAATTGGATCATGATTTGCTGTTTTTTTTGCCTTCTTCTGGATCAACTGTGGGTATAGGATTGTGTATATGGGATTATATGATTTTTTCCCCCCTTCTTTGGTTGAACTATATGGACTTGTGTCTTTTTTTCAACCAGACTAATGATATAACCATATAGGGTACCTGGAACACAGAAAGTTCACTAGGAGTTCACAGGCACATAGGTGCTGGAATGCTAGAAGCTCCCAAGGAGTATAAATGATACATAGGTGCTGGAATGCTAGAAGCTCACAAGGAGTATACAAGATATATAGGTGCTGGAATGCTAGAAGCTCGCAAGAAGCATACAAGATACATAGGTGCTGGAATTCTAGAAGCTCACAAGGAGCATACAAGGTACATAGGTTCTGGAATGCTAGAAGCTCACAAGTAGGGATGAGCCGAACACCCCCCTGTTCGGTTCGCACCAGAACCTGCGAACAGACAGAATGTTCGCGTGAACTTTAGAACCCTAATACAATGGACTTGAACGTTCAAAATCTAAAGTGCTAATTATAAAGGCTAATATGCAAGTTATTGTCCTAAAAAGTGTTTGGGGACCCGGGTCCTGCCCCAGGGGACATGTATCAATGCAAAGAAAAGTTTTAAAAACGGCCGTTTTTTCGGGAGCAGTGATTTTAATAATGCATAAAGTGAAACAATAAAAAGTGAAATATTCCTTTAAATTTCGTACCTGGGGTGGTGTATAGTATGCCTGTAAAGCAGCGCTTGTTTCCCTTGCTTAGAACTGTCCCTGTCCCTCGCGGCTATAATGAATTGTCGGCTCCCGGCAATACAGAGAAAAGTCATTGATAAAAATAAATGCGTGGGGGTCCCCCCAAATTCAATTACCAGGCCCTTCAGGTCTGGTATGGATATTAAGGGGAACCCTGCATCAAATTTAAAAAAAAAATGACGTGGGGTTCCCCCCAAATATCCATACTAGACCCTTCTGGTCTGGTATGTATTTTAAGGGGGAACTCCACCCCAAATGTAAAAAAAATGGCGTGGAGTTCCCCCAAAAATCCATACCTGACCCTTTATCCAATCAAGCAACCTGGCAGGCCGCAGGAAAAGAGGGGGGACGAGAGAGCGCCCCCCCTCCTTAACCGTACCAGGCCACATGCCCTCAACATGGGGAGGATGTCCCCATGTTGACGGGGACAAGGGCCTCATCCCCACAACCCTTGCCCGGTGGTTGTGGGGGTCTGCGGGCAGGAGGCTTATCGGAATCTGGAAGACCCCTTTAACAAAGGGGACCCCCAGATCCCAGCCCCCCCCATGTGAATTGGTAAGGGGTACATTGTACTCCTACCATTTCACAAAGAAAGTGTAAAAAAAATGTAAAAAAAACACACAGACACCTTGGAAAAGTCCTTTATTAAAAATAAAAAACACATTCCAGCTATGTAATCCAATGTCCCGCGGCGATCCGATGTCCAGCGCTGCAGTCTCCACGAAATGTCATTGGCTAAGCCGACCTACACTGCGGAGGAAGTTCCCCATCAGGTCCGCTTAGCCAATGATGTAGACGGGGTCTGAGGTACGAGGGGGCGGGGGCGCCCTCGTATCTCAGACCCCGCCTACGTCTTGGCTGAGTGGACCTGATGGGGAACTTCCTCTTCAGTGTAAAAAAATGAATAGACCCGCCCCTTCTCACGTTCCCCATTAGGTCCACTCCTGATGGGGAACGTGAGAAGGGGCGGGTCTATTCATTTTTTTACACTGAAGAGGAAGTTCCCCGTCAGGTCCGCTTAGCCAGTGATGTAGGCGGGGTTTGAGATACGAGGGAGCCCCCGCCCCCTCGTACCTCAGACCCCGCCTACATCATTGGCTGAGCGGACCTGATGGGGAACTTCCTCCGCAGTGTAGGTCTGCTCAGCCAATGACGTTTCGAGCTGAGACTGCAGCGCTGGACATCGGATCGCCGCGGGACATTGGATTACATCGCTGGAATGTGTTTTTATTTTTTTATTTTTAATAAAGGACTTTTCCAAGGAGTCTGTGTGTTTTTTTTTGTTTTGTTTTTACACTTTTTTTGTGAAATGGTAGGGGTACATTCCTTACCAATTCACATAGGGGGGGCCGGGATCTGGGGGTCCTCTTTGTTAAAGGGGTCTTCCAGATTCCGATAAGCCCCCTGCCCGCAGACCCCCACAACCACCGGGCAAGGGTTGTGGGGATGAGGCCCTTGTCCCCATCAACATGGGGACATCCTCCCCATGTTGAGGGCATGTGGCCTGGTACGGTTCATGAGGGGGGGGCGCTCTCTCGTCCCCCCCTCTTTTCCTGCGGCCTGACAGGTTGCGTGCTCGGATAAAGGGTCTGGTTTGGATTTTTGGGGGAACTCCACACCATTTTTTTTTTAAATTTGGGGTGGAGTTCCCCTTAAAATCCATACCAGACCTGAAGGGTCTTATATGGATATTTAGGGGGAACCCCACGTAATTTTTTTAAAATTTGACGCAGGGTTCCCCTTAATATACATACCAGACCTGAAGGGCCTGGTAATTGAATTTGGGGGGACCCCCACGCATTTTTTTTTATTTTTTATCAACGACTTTTCTCTGTATTGCCGGGAGCCGACAATTCATTATAGTCGCGAGTGGTTTTAAATGACTTTTCTTCCTTCAGAAATGACACTTTGCAGGGACAGTTTTAAGCAAGAGAAACAAGCGCTGCATTACAGGCATACTATACACACCCCCCCCCCCCCCCCCAGGTACGAAATTTAAAGGAATATTTCACTTTTTATTGTTTCACTTTAAGCATTATTAAAATCACTGCTCCCGAAAAAACTGCGGTTTTGCTACATGTCCCCTGGGGCAGGACCCGGGTCCCCAAACACTTTTTATGACAATAACTTGCATATAAGCCTTTAAAATTAGCACTTTAGTATTTCTCCCATAGACTTTTACAGGGTGTTCCGCGGCTTTTCGAATTTTCTGCGAACACCCCAAATTGTTCGCTGTTCGGCGAACATGCGAACAGGCAATGTTCGAGTCAAACATGAGTTTGACTCGAACTCGAAGCTCATCCCTACTCACAAGGAGTATACAAGATACATAGGTGCTGGAATGCTAGAAGCTCACAAGGAGCATACAAGATACATAGGTGCTGGAATGCTAGAAGCTCACAAGGAGCATTCAAGATACATAGGTGCTGGAATGCTAGAAGCTCACAAGGAACATACAAGATACATAGGTGCTGGAATGCTAGAAGCTCACAAGGAGCATACAAGATACATAGGTGCAGGAATGCTAGAAGCTCACAAGGAGCATACATGATACATAGGTGCAGGAATGCTAGAAGCTCACAAGGAGCATACAAGATACATAGGTGCTGGAATGCTAGAAGCTCACAAGGAACATACAAGATACATAGGTGCTGGAATGCTAGAAGCTCACAAGGAGCATACAAGATACATAGGTGCTGGAATGCTAGAAGCTCACAAGGAGCATACAAGATACATAGGTGCTGAAATGCTAGAAGCTCACAAGGAGCATTCAATATACATAGGTGCTGGAATGCTAGAAGCTCACAAGGAACATACAAGATACATAGGTGCTGGAATGCTAGAAGCTCACAAGGACCATACAAGATACATAGGTGCTGGAATGCTAGAAGCTCACAAGGAGCATACAAGATACATAGGTGCTGGAATGCTAGAAGCTCACAAGGAGCATACAAGATACATAGGTGCTGGAATGCTAGAAGCTCACAAGGAGCATACAAGATACATAGGTGCAGGAATGCTAGAAGCTCACAAGGAGCATACAAGATACATAGGTGTTGGAATGCTAGAAGCTCACAAGGAGCATACAAGATACATAGGTGCTGGAATGCTAGAAGCTCACAAGGAGCATACAAGATACATAGGTGCTGGAATGCTAGAAGCTCACAAGGAGCATACATGATACATAGGTGCAGGAATGCTAGAAGCTCACAAGGAGCATACAAGATACATAGGTGCAGGAATGCTAGAAGCTCACAAGGAGCATACAAGATACATAGGTGCTGGAATGCTAGAAGCTCACAAGGAGCATGCAAGATACATAGGTGCTGGATTGCTAGAAGCTCACAAGGAGCATACATGATACATAGGTGCTGGAATGCTAGAAGCTCACAAGGAGCATACAAGATACATAGGTGCTGGATTGCTAGAAGCTCACAAGGAGCATACAAGATACATAGGTGCTGGAATGCTAGAATCTCACAAGGAGCATACATGATACATAGGCGCAGGAATGCTAGAAGCTCACAAGGAGCATACAAGATACATAGGTGCTGGAATGCTAGAAGCTCACAAGGAGCATTCAATATACATAGGTGCTGGAATGCTAGAAGCTCACAAGGAGCATACAAGATACATAGGTGCTGGAATGCTAGAAGCTCACAAGGAGCATACAAGATACATAGGTGCTGGAATGCTAGAAGCTCACAAGGAGTATACAAGATACATAGGTGCTGGAATGCTAAAAGCTCACAACAAGGAGCATACATGATACATAGGTGCAGGAATGCTAGAAGCTTACAAGGAGCATACAAGATACATAGGTGCTGGAATGCTAGAAGCTCACAAGGAGCATACAAGATACATAGGTGCTGGAATGCTAGAAGCTCACAAGGAGCATACAAGATACATAGGTGCAGGAATGCTAGAAGCTCACAAGGAGCATACATGATACATAGGTGCAGGAATGCTAGAAGCTCACAAGGAGCATACACGATACATAGGTGCTGGAATGCTAGAAGCTCACAAGGAGCATACAAGATACATAGGTGCTGGATTGCTAGAAGCTCACAAGGAGCATACATGATACATAGGTGCAGGAATGCTAGAATAAGGTGACCAGATTTTTTAAACTAAATCCGGGGACATATGTTTTTTTTTACTAGTAATGCCGGCAATCAGCGACTCTTTGCCAGTCGCCGCCGCCCGCCTCACAGCCTGTCAAGTCTTAAGCCTCGTACACACGGTTGGACTTCCATCGCACTTTTCAGTGTTTTTTTGTCCGAACGGAGTTGGCTGGGCACACCCATAGCATACACACGCTCGGACTTTTCTGCAAACTTTCTTAAAACTTCTTACAACATCACGTGTTTTTTCTGCTCTTTTCTGATCTTTACTGCCACCCTTTGGTCAACTTCTGCTATTGTTGGTTGATTTTAACATTAGTTGTTTTGTCCATCGGACTAAAGTCCGATGGTTTTCTGTACACACGGTCGGACTTTGCTCCATCGGACTTTTGTTGGGCAAAAGTTTGTCCGTTTGCAGACCCAACTTTTGTCCGATGAAATCCAAAACCAAACGAAAAAAGTTTGTCCGATGGAGCGTACACACAGTCGGATTGTTGGTCCAACTTGCTCAAAACAAAGTTTGTTGGGCAAAAGTCCGACCGTGTGTACGGGGCTTCACTCTCCGGCCCCGGCTACTACTGGGTAGGGAGCAGAGGAAGATCACTCCACCAGGGAAGGCAAGGAGATAAACAGGCAGGCGGCTGGCCAGGACTTGAGCCAAGGCAGAAGAACATGTGAGCGGAGCTGAATGGGCACCCGAAACTGAAGAAATATTCCCTCCGCTCTGACCAGCACATGATCATCAGAAAGGGACACAGAAAATGGGAAAAAAATACACCCCCCTAAGCTAGTAGGAGCGGGGGGGGGGGTGTAATTCAGATTAATTTTTTTATTCTGCACTGACTGTCTTTGAAATTGCCCCAGCCCCTGTTCAAATCTAATCCGGGGACAAAACCGGGGACAGACTTGGTCCGGGGACAGTGTCCTCAATCCGGGGACTGTCCCCTGAAACCGGGGATGTCTGGTCACCCAAAGCTCACAAGGAGTATACAAGATAAATAGGTGCTGGATTGCAGGAATGTGCTTTATTGGAGACATACAATTATGTACTTGGAAAATGCAGGTGTATTATAAGATGCATACAGACTGGAGTGCTGGAGAGACGTGGAATACAAAGGGATCACTCTGAAATCATTTAAAACACTCTCGGGGGAATTTCGGATGCACTTATATGCATACCTCCCAACGTTTTAAGATGGGAATGAGGGACACCTATCAGCAAAAGTATGCAAGGCATAGGACACACACCCTGCCACGCCCCCTTAAAGGAGAATTGTACAAAAAACAAGATTGGTTAAAACCCACAAGTGCTTTTTTTACCACTACTATTCCTTCATATTGGCTCTTGAAATTTACAAATGCAGCAATTTAGAAATTGGATGAAAGGTTTAGCACTGGAAAACACTTTTTGATAAATAAAAAGTCCATTTTATATACAACTGTATAGATCAGACCAAAATGAGGGAGGAATGAGGGACATTGCTCCAAATCAGGGACAGTCCCTCAAAATCAGGGACAGTTGGGAGCTATGTATATGTAAGCAAGAGTGTGTAAAGTTTGTGTAGCGGGTCACTGAGGTCTGCTAAAGTGGCAGTTGTCACACTTAAAAAATCTCTGAACACCAACTTCGGTAATAGATCAATGCTTTTCCTAAACTTGCACCCGAAACATGACACTGTATAGGGAAAAAAGAAACGTGCAGTAAATCTTGCCTTCTCTGTCCCTATATTTGCATTAACATGATTTTTTTTTTTTTTTGCATTAATGTAAAGAAGAGAAGCCATGTACCCACCAGTATTTTAAAACTACCCTTGCTTTAGTTTGCTCAGCCCTATTTTACAGGTTTATCTATTTCTGAAATGTGCCAAACATTCTTTATCTCTGCTAAACTTTCAGAAGGAAGCCAGCTTCCTTATTACCGCTGGTGTCCATGTATTAATGCACAATGACTATTTTTGTGCTATATTATTTTATGAGAAGAATATACGGTGCGCTAATCATCCTACAACGCTTTTATGGAACCCTGGCTGCAAACAATGACATGCTTCAGTGACCTAAATGACTTGCAAAAGCTATCTATATTCAGCTCTTCCATTTACACTCCCCTTAAAAATGAGGCAGACGTATATTAATAGCAAAAAACTACCTGTCTATAGTGTGATGGCAACAATTCTTTCTCCATCAGCAGAAGTGACATGGCAATGTAAATGCTGTCTATAATCATAATAGGCTATTACCTGCCGAATAGAAAGTCCAGTGCTGGGCAAATGTTCACTGCAGTAAACTGATTGGGTAACAATACCCCAAATTATTTAGAAATAATTTTAACTAACAAGCCCTGGGCTTTTAATTCAGTTTATACTCAGTGATGCAGTTTTCACAAATACGGTATATTTCCTTAAAGGCAATTTTTAGTGTCTTTGAAAAAAAAAAAATGATTTAAAGGGTAACTCCACCTTCAAGGAAAAAAAAATTAGCAAATAAAAATAATAATAATATAGCATATAAAATTGCGACACAAGTTATATTTTAATGGATTTTTATTAAAAATTACTTTTACTTTTTTATCTGCAGCACTGTAATTTTCTGTGAAATGCAATATGGCTAGCTGAAGGTGTTCTGTACACAGAATCTGTACAGAATGGCCCACTGATATGTAATTTCTTGCTTGCGTGATTGGCTCACTGATTTTTCCAGGAGTCTGAGATACAAGTCAGATTTCAGGCATCCTCTGCAACAAAAATAAAATTTTTGGTAAGATACTCCCAATAGGAAATCACATCTAAAGGGATGCAGCCCTGCAATTTTCCTCATTATAACTTTGCAGATGCAGATGCTGGTTGATAATTAGGAAACCATCCCAGACTCACTTTTGCACACGGGCACAGACAAACACACAGTGATTTCTTCAGAATAACAAAAAAGATGGGAATCTGCAACAAAGTTTGTCAAAATCCGTGTGATGTACATACAGTGGGGGAAAATAATTATTTGATCCACTGCAGATTTTGTATGTTTGCCCACTTACAAAGAAATGAAGGGTCTATCATTTTTTTATCATAGGCAGGGCCGGCCCTACAATGGGACCCAGTGGGCCCATGGTCCCAGGCGGCATTTTAAGAGGGGCAGCAGCCATCCCGAGATCTGCTGTGAAAGGCTGCATCTATTGTGTGCAGGCCTTACTGTCTGTGAGATAGTTTCACACTGAGCCGATTTTGACACTTGCCAGAGCCCTCAGTGTGAAACTGACATGTAAAACAACTGAATGCAGAGGGACCAGCTGTCGGAATTGAAAGTTGATGTCGGGGTGGGTGGGGAGCTATCAAACACCAGCCAATGGGATGGGGTCTGGGCGGGCCGCTATGTGTATGTAACCACGCCCCCTTTCTTAAGCAGGACAATCATTGGCTGGTGTTCAGTAGCTGCTGGGGGGTCCCACCCACCCCACATCACCGCTGAATTTTGAAAGCTGGTCTCTCTCTGCACTGCCTATGCTGACACTGAATTCCATGTTACACCAGGCAGAGATTCGGGCGCTGCAATTCTGAACACTGAGCCTGAGAGGAAGCATGGAAACATACTTGTTACAGTGTTTCTGACAGTAGATGCGGAATCCAGGCAGAGATGTAGTGAGGAGGGCAGACAGACCAGTGTCAGTCCCCTCTGCATGTGCTCTGTTTTGTTGAGTGACTGTGTGATCAGACACCTTGAGGCTGCAAACATCTGGGAGCCTCTGAAGCAAAGGACAGTGTCATACCTTCTAATCGGCTGCAGTTCCTGACCATCTGATTACACAAAACGAGGTTGGTGGGAAGAAGGGGCTGCTTCTAGTTCACAGGGTCTGCCCAGCCCCTTGTACCTGGCTGAAGTGCACTGATATGGTTGCTGGATTTAATAAAGGAAGGCTGCAAGTTCAGGAGCTCCTTCTATATTTTCTATTATGTCCCTGTGCCCACCATGGTCCCTAATAGAAGGTCTGTACTGAGATGGGTCTGGAAGGGTGGTTTGTGCTGAGGGGAGTTTAGGACTGTGGGGGGAGATCTGTACTGAGCGGGGATTTGGGGGGGGGGGGGTCTTCATGGTAGAATATGACCTTGGAGGGGAGATTTGTACTGAAGGAAGGGGTTTGGTTGTCATCAGCGTTCCCATGTGGTAAGATTTTGGAGCCCATTAATTTTAAATGGGCTTTAATTCACACCGTCCAGAACACAAAAAAAAATTGTGCATGCACTACTTTTTGGTGGTGTGTTTGCAATCTGCTTTACAGGTGGCGTAAAGCACCCACAGCAGATCACAAGGGTAGTGCTTTCCAGCAGCATCAAAAATGCTCACAGAAGAATACATACAATTCTAAAAAAATAAAAAATAAAAATTCTAAAACATAATTAACAAAAAATTAAGGGCCGTTCACATGAACTTTGCTATCTGAAGAGCTGTCAGCATTTAGATTGCTCTTCAGAGAGCTTTTAACAGGTGGTGAGGAGGCATATTGCCTCCTCACTGCCTGTTTTAACCCCACACTAGCACGCGGCAATCATTTTCTTTGCATGCTGTTGCAGGACACTTGCAGAGCAGCACTATTCACTTGACTTTTTCGACAAGGATATCATTTCTGCTTTGGCTGTGAAGCACGGCATCGAATGTCGTGGCATGTGTATACCCCTAGCCACTGCCTCCACTGCTAAAGGGGGTAGCATTTTGGCAGGCAGTAAAAACACTGCTCAACCATGGGTTTTTACCACCCCCAAGCTCATGTGTTAATGAGCCATGTATTCTGGCCTTGTGAATGAGTAAATTGTTCACACAGCTGGAGCTGCCTGTTAGGGACGCAGTGGTTGTATGAACACAGCCACAGGTCCAAATTTGATAGGTGTGCAATTGTAGGGGAGTGGTCCTGAATGCACACTTTGGGGCCGTACACCTGCACTCACACACCTGTCACTCATAGAGTAACATTTGCGGCCTGCACACAGCTCCAGGTGGCTCCAGCCACATAAACAAACCACTGATTCTCATCATACAGGCCACAGTACCCTTGTGAATGAGCCCTGATCCCTCATTCGCATAAAGCTTTAATTCTCAATACACTTTCTTAGCTTTTAGATTTAGTAGGAATTCTGTTGTTTGTGTCAGGTAGACTGTACGGGGCCCCGCGATTTCTAACAGCAGCTCTGATTACATGACAGTGTCGCACACAGTTTCACTTAAGCCCCGTACACACGATCGGATAACCTATGGATTTTCGTCCGATGGATTTGTCCATCGGAAATCCGATGAAACTGTTTTTCATCAGTCTTGGCCACACACCATCAGTCAAAAAACCGACCGTTCCAAACGCGGTGACGTAAAACACTCCGATGAGCCGAGAAAAATGAAGTTTAATGCTTCTGAGCATGCGTCGACTTGATTCTGAGCATGCGTGGGTTTTTTAACCAATGGACTTGCCCATAGACGATCGGAAATTCCCATCGGTTTTTTATCCATCGGAAAATTTTAAAACAAGTTCTATTTTTTACAACCGATGGAAAAAAGACCGATGGGTACCATACACGATCGGTTAGTCTGATGAAAACCGTCCATCGGACGGTTTTCATCAGTCAAACCGATCGCGTGTACGGGGCTTAAGGGTCAATATCGGCTCGGTGTGAAACTCCCTCTCCTCTGTCAGTGCTAATCAGTGCCAATCAGTATTTCCAAACAGTGTTTCCAATTAGTGCTTCCAATCAGTGCCACATGTCAGTGCTAATCAGTGTTTGCAATCAGTGCCGCCTACTATCAGTGCCAACCAATGCCACCTACCAGTGCCAATCAGTGTTTCCAATCAGTGCCACCTACCAGTGCCAATCAGTGCCAGTGCTTCCGAACAGTGCCCATCAGTGCCGCCAATAAATGCCCATGAGTGCCACCTATCAGCGTCCATCAGTGCTGCCAATTAGTGCCCATTAGCGCCTCTGCCAATCAGTGCCACTAAATGCTGCCAAACAGTGCTGCCTATTAGTGCCAAACTAAGTGCAGGGATGGGGTGATGAACTCAACAGCCAGGCACATTGTCCATGGGGAGCCGGCTCGGTGGGGCACAACTAAAATCTGTTGATGTTTATTATTTCCACATGCCGATCTTTAGTATAATAGGTAATCACCACACTATTATTTACAATAGACTACTAGAGGTAAAATAAAAAAAAAGTGTCAGTAAAAGGCCTGCCCCTAAGCACTGTTATGTGTTCCCACACCACCAAAAAAAAAGAAAGTGCAGCGCTAACTTACTGATCAATAGCTTTAAAAAATTTCTTCATCAGTTCAGGCCAATATGTATTCTGCTACATATTTTTGGTTAAAAAAATAAAAATCGCAATAAGCGTATATTGAATGGTTTGCGTAAAAGTTATAGCGTCTACAAAATAGGGAATAGATTTATGGCATTTTTATACTGATTTTCTGATAAAATAAATTTTAGTTATGATATAAAATAATGAATGTGGGGGCCTTTTGGTGGGCGTGATTTTTTTTGGGGGGGGGGGGCAGCATTTTATTCTTGGGCCCAGGCAGCACAATGTCTTGGGCCGGCCCTGATCATAGGTGTATTTTAAATGATAGAGACAGAATATCAACCAAATATCCAGAAAAAACACGATACAAATGTTATAAATTGAGTTGCAGTTCAGTGAGTAAAATACTTATTTGATCCCCAAGCAAAACATGACTTAGTACTTGGTGGAGAAACATTGTTGGCAAGCACAAAGGTAAGACGTTTCTTGTAGTTGGTTACCAGGTTTGCACACATCTCAGGAGGGATTTTGGTCCACTCTTTTTTTACATATCTTCTCTAAATCCTTAACCACTTGCCGCCCGCCCTATAGCGGATTGACGGCGGCACAGTGGTTTTAAAATCCTGACTGGACGTCATATGACGTCCTCAGGATTTTAAGCCGCTGCGCGCCCCCGGGGGGCGCGCATCGCGGCGATCGTTGTTGCAGGGTGTCAGTCTGACACCCCGCAACTCCGATCTAGGTAAAGAGTCTCAGACGGAGACTCTTTACCACGTGATCAGCCGTGTCCAATCACGGCTGATCACATGTAAACAGGAAAAGCCGGTAATCGGCTTTTCCTCACTCGCGTCTGTCAGACGCGAGTAGAGGAGAGCCGATCGGCTGCTCCTCTGACAGGGGGGGTTTGTGCTGATCAATTATCAGCACAGCCCCCCCGAGGATGCCCACACTGGACCACCAGGAATGCCACTGGACCACCAGGGATGTCCATTACAAGGTATGCCTCCCTAGACCACCAGGGATTGAAATCAGTGCCCCCTAATGGATGCCAATTAGTGCCCCTAATGGATGCCAATCAGTGCCCACAATGGGCATCACTGATTGGCAGGCATTATTGTTTGGCACTGATTGGCATCCATTAACACATTACAGTGCCACCTATCAGTGCCCATCTATGCCACCTATCAGTGCCCATCCATGCCCATCCGTGCCGCCTATCGGTGCCCACCTGTGCCGCTTATCTGTGCCCATCCGTGCCGCCTATCTGTGCCCATCCGTGCCGCCTATCTGTGCCCATCCGTGCCGCCTATCTGTGCCCATTCGTGACGCTTACCGGTGCCCATCCGCGCTGCCTATCGGTGCCCATCCGCGCCGTCTCATCAGTGCCCGTCAGTGCAGCCCCATCAGTGCCCATCAGTGATGGAGAAAGCTTACTAATTTACAAAGTTTTGTAACTGAAACAAAAAAAATGTGTTTTTTTCAAAATTTTCGGTCTTTTTTAAAAATTTTAGCAGAAAAAAAAAATTGCAGAGGTGATCAAATACCACCAAAAGAAAGCTCTATGTGTGGGAACAAAATGATAAAAATTTAGTTTGGATACAGTGTAGCATGACCGTGCAATTGTCATTCAAAGTGCAACAGCGCCGAAAGCTGAAAATTGGTCTGGGCAGGAAGCTGTATAAGTGCCCAGTATGGAAGTGGTTAAGGTTTCTTGGCTGTCGCTTGGTAACTCTAAGTTTCAGCTCCCTCCATAAATTTTCTATAGAATTAAGGTCTGGAGACTGGCTAGGCCACTCGATGACCTCAATGTGCTTTTTCTTGAGCCATTCATTTGTTGCCTTGGCGGTATGTTTTGCTTCATTGTTATGCTGAAAGACCCATTCATGACCCATTTTCAGTGTTCTGGCTGAGGGAAGAAGGTTCTCATCCAAGATTTAACAATACATGGCCCCATCCATTGGCCCCTCAATGTGACATAGTCAGCCTGTACCTTTAGCAGAGAAACAGCCCCAAAGCTTAATGTTTCCACCTCTGTGCTTGACTGTAGGGATGGTGTTCTTAGGGTCAAAATCAGCATTTTTCTTCCTCCAAACACGGCTAGTTCCCCTCCTCAAGAAGGCACATGTACAGTCATGCCAATGAATATCTAAATGATTCAGAGAAGGATTGGGAGAATGTGCTGTGGTCAGATGAGACAAAAATTTAGCTCTTTGACATTAACTTGACTCACCGTGTTTGGAGGAAGGAAAATGCTGACTATGACCCTAAGAACACCATCCCTACAGTCAAGCATGAAGGTGGAAACAAGATCCTTTGGGGCTGTTTCTCTGCTAAAGGTACAGGCCGACTTTGCCGGATTGAGGGGCCAATGGAATGGATGGGGATATGTATTGTAAAATCTTGGATGAGAACCTTCTTCCCTCAGCTAGATCACTGAAGATAGGTTGTGGATGGGTCTTCCAGCATGACAATGACCCAAAACATACCACCAAGGCAACAAAGAATTAACTTAAGAAGCACATTAAGGTCATGGAGTGACCTAGTCAGTCTCCAGACCTTAATCCTGTTGAAAATTTATGAAGGGAGCTGAAACTTCGAGTTGCCAAGTGACAGCCAAGAAACCCTAAAGGGTAACTCCACTTTCGTGGGGAAAAAAATAGAAAATAAAGAAAAAATAATATAGCGCATATGATTTCGACACTAATCATTTTGTAGTTGAATGTCATTAATAATTACCTTTCCTTTTCAATCTGCAACCAATGTAATTTTCTGAGAATACATTGCAATATGGATACCTGGAGTTTTCTGTACACAGAGTGTGTACTGACCACTCCCCAGAAACATAATTTCCTGCTTGTGTGATGGCTCACCAATTTTCCAAGAAGTCTGCCTAAGATACAAGTCAGATTTCAGGCATCCCTTGCAACAAAAATGTAATTTTTTGAGAGATACTTTCAATAGGAACCCATCTAAAGGTATGCAGACCCAACAGATTTCCTCATTAGTGCCCTGTAGCTCCACACCTGACTGATAAATATGAAACCACTCCCATTAGACCTACTCAGAACAGAGGCGTAGAGAAACACACAGGAATTTCTTCAGAATAACAAACGGTTGGAATTTGCAACAAAGTTTGTTATAATCCTTGCAATGATCACCCAGAGGGGAATGTTTTTTTCTCAACAAAAGTGGAGTTACACTTTAAGGATTTAGAGAAGATCTGTAAAGAAGAGTGGACCAAAATCCCTGCTGAGATGTGTGCAAACCTGGTAACCAACTACAAGAAACGTCTTACCTCTGTGCTTGCCAACAAGGTTTCTCCACCAAGTCATGGTTTGCTTGGGGATCAAATACTTACCGTATTTATCGGCGTATAACACGCGCCGGCGTATAACACGCACCCCAAGTTTAGCAGGGAATTTTAGGGAAAAAAACTTTTAGGAGGGAAGTTTAAGAAAAAAAAAATTTACATTTAAATGCAGCCTTACCAGTGTCATTTGCAGCCTTGTCACAGTGCAGCCTTGCCAGTGTCCATTGCAGCCTTGCCCAGTGTCCAGTGCAGCCTTGCCAGTGTCCAGTGCAGCCTTGGCAGTGTCCATTGCAGCATTGCCCAGTGTCCATTGCAGCATTGCCCAGTGTCCATTGCAGCATTGCCCAGTGTCCATTGCAGCATTGCCCAGTGTCCATTGCAGCATTGCCCAGTGTCCATTGCAGCATTGCCCAGTGTCCATTGCAGCATTGCCCAGTGTCCATTGCAGCATTGCCCAGTGTCCAGTGCAGCCTTGCCAGTGTCCAGTGCAGCCTTGCCAGTGTCCAGTGCAGCCTTGAATTTAAATTTGGCGCCGCCGAGATCGCCGCTGATACAGGGCGGAGCGCGGCGAACGCCGCTGAGAACGCAGGTATGGGCGGAGCCGAGATACACATAGCCGAGTGTATTCGGCTATACTCGGCTTTTCTCGGCTTCGCTCACAGTCACGCCGAGTCCCGCCCTATGATGGACATATCACAGGTCCAATGGCGGGACTGGGCGTGACTGTGAGCGGAGCCGAGAAAAGCCGAGTATAGCCGAATACACTCGGCTATGTGTATCTCGGCGGCGATCGCTCCGCTCACAGTCAGGGGATAGGTGAGTATCGGCGTATAACACGCACCCACGATTTTCCCCTGATTTTAAGGGGAAAAAAGTGCGTGTTATACGCCGATAAATACGGTATTTTACTCACTGAACTGCAACCTAGTTTATAGCATTTGTTTCATGTGTTTTTTCTGATCTTTTGGTTGATATTTTGTCTCTATCATTTAAAATACACCTATGATAAAAATACAAACCCCCCTTTCTTGTTAAAATTATAGAACCTTCATTTTTTTGTAAGTGGGCAAACTTAGAAAATTTGCAGGGGATCAAATAATTATTTTCCCCCACTGTAGATCACTAAGAGGGGAATGTTTTTTTTTTTTTCTCAACAAAAGTGGGATTACACTTAAAAGGGATATTAAACACATTAATCTTTTCTGTGGCTTTTTTCCCTTCTGTTTTCACCTGGTGATCTTGCCAGTAACACACCTCCGGTATTAGTGAGACATAGCTCTTTATTCTGATGTAATAAATCTAATAGGGAAGAACTATACTTTCCTATTAGATATTGAACCAATAAGGGTCTCCAATTGCATTTCTCCTCGTCCTACTCTCTTCTATCGACAGGAGGAATTTGTGACATGTAAGGATGTTGCGGAGGAGGGTAGGCGGAGCATTAGGCTCCATCTCAGCCAGTCACATTAAGTGCGGCTGGTCTGGCCAGTCCCTGGCCACTTTATGGGGTCCCTGGCCAAGTACGCCCCATAACTGGTGCCTGTCCCTGCCCAGTTCACTCCATAATAACACTGGCGCTACCGCTACTATTTCTGTACGGGAGGCGGGACTCAGGAGAAGAGGGTGGCTTTTTTTCGTGTGGGGGGCAGCTGTTTTGGCGCCCCCGCAAAGTGCCGCCCTAAGCCTTGTTGGCCTAGGCCAAGACACATTGCTGATGTAGGGTGTATGGGGGACACCAGAAAGAAAATATGGAGGCTGCCATTGTGGTCACTTACACCAGTGCTGGGGGGTCACTGTTAACGACACCAAACCACTACAAAACATAGTGAAGCAACATTCACTTTATTGCCTACACCTCCAGGTTTTAATTTCTAGGTTTTCTTTCTAACTTCAAGCCATCTCTCTTAACTATGCATGCATATCTTGGTTCGTCTTATTTGAATTCTCTTTATTTTGCCATGATATCTTGAATGTCATGCTCTTGTTTTGTTTTTTTTAACAGAGAAGTCATGCTCTTGTTTAGAAAGTCTGTGGCCAAATGTTTAAGGGCCATATAAATAATGGGGGGGGGGGTGATTTGCGGGTGTGGCTACAAATAGGGGTGTATGGTTTAGTGTTTAAAAGTGGGCATGGTCAGTGGAGCACCCCTGTTTTTTATTTTGAAAATCTGATAACCTTAACATAGTTATGATTAATGACCACTAGACTGATATAAAGTCAAAGCAGAACAAAATATTGATCTAGCCTTTTCATGTAGATTTCCTCTTTTAATTGACAATTATGTGGAATCACACAGAGTAGTGTAAGAAGAGTTTATCCTTATTTAATTTACATGTACTTAGCTGACTGTGGTGACACTTGAATGATAAAGCCATAGCAAACTTCAGCAAGAGTCTGTCTCAGCCATTCATGTTTCAATCAAACAGCAAATTAATCATTCAAATCTAGTAAACCACCATTCAACATGGGCAGAAATATGAGTATTGATGGTCCAGTCTACATTCACCCTATTTATCTTGAATGTAAAATTTCATGACCCACTAAAATTCAGTTCACAGTGTTTTATGAAAAATAATGGCTGAAATTGAATGTCTTAATTTACATTTAATGCAATTAAGAATGGTTTAAATTATGACTGATGAACAGCACGCACACATGTCAGTCAGTTTCATCAGTATAAATTGAAGTCAGTGTCAACGAACGCTCAGCTGATAAATCCCACTTTATAGGAAATTAAAAGAAAATAAGGAAATATCATCTTGCAAACTGTTTAAGAGCTGCGTTCAATGCAGGAGGAACAAAATGGGCATGTTTACTGAGAAGTCTTTTATTGTGAAAGGAGAGTTATTTAGAGGGTGGTACCTTTGGGTAACATTGTAATTCTACTAATTAAAGCAGAACTCCAGGCAAATAATAAAGATACAAATTAATGCATTTTTTTTTTTTTTTTGTTAAGACATATTTTTTAAATGTATTTTTTTAAAAGCAAGCAATATAAGTACCTGAATTTGACTTGGTATCAGTTCCCTGTAGCAGAGCACAGACTAGGAGAGGAAGGAGCAACACAAGAGGCCAATCAATTGTGCTGCAGTGTAAGAAAGATGCCCCTAGGAGGAGAGAGCAGAGAGACTTATGCCCCATACACACGATCGTTTTTCATGCCGTTAAAAATGCCATTTTAAAAAATGGCCATTAAAAATTATCGTGTGTAGGCTCCAGAGCATTTTTAACAACGTGAAAAACGGCCATTAAAAATTCCGGACATGCTCTCTTTTTTCACATCGTTTTTCATGTCGTTTTTTTTAACGACGTGAAAAACGATAGTGTGTATGCTTTCACGACGTGAAAAAAAACGCGCATGCTCAGAATCAAGTATGAGACGAGAGCGCTCGTTCTGGTAAAACTAGCGTTCGTAATGGAGATAGCACATTCATTACACAGTAACGGACTGAAAAGCGCGAATCGTCGCTCAACAAACTTTACTAACATGAAGGGTGGCGCCATTCGAACGGAACTTCCCCTTTATAGTGCCGTCGTACGTGTTGAACGTCACTGCGCTTTGCTTGATCGTTTTTTTTAATGATAGTGTGTACGCAAGGCAGGCTTGAGAGGAAACATGAAAAAAATTGAGGAGAAAAACGTTGGTTTAAAAAATGACATTAAAAACGATCGTGTGTACGGGGCATTACAGATGGGCTCATTAGCATGCTGCTTTTACGTTCACTGTCCAATTACAGGCTGGGGGTGGGGAAAAGACCTGTATGTGTTACTGAATTGCAGCAAAGAAAGATGAGGTCCCCTGCCCATCCAGACAGGGTTGTGCTGTGTGGTAGAGCTGAAAGCTGATGGAGCTTAAAACCTGGGTTTTAAAAAAGTAGAATGCTATTGCACAGAATCCCTCCACTGCTTTAGCTTTCCTTGCTCTGATTCTCTACCATACCACACACCCTGTTCTTTCCATGCTTACATATTCTTCATGGGTAGTCCTAGGTTGGCTGTTGCATTTTTTGAGGTATAGGGCTCCAGAGGGAGACAGACAGATTTGAATTTTAGAAAGAGTCAGCACAAAAAGGGCCCTTAGGTAGTTTGATTGGCAGAGGAGCCCGATGTGGTTGTTCAAGAGATAGATACGAGTCGTCTGCTTTTAAGAAAACATCCAATTACTGTATTTCACCAAATAAAATGCATTTTGTGGCTTTAAAATGGCACCTTCTCAGTTCAATGTGATAACGTTGGTGTCTGGTTTTAGCTGGTAGTGAGATCCACTTGGGGAATATTCTTAATTGGCCACTAGGTGGAATGTAGAGCTTGTGGCAGTGATGTCATCTAGGTCGGGGGTCAGCAACCCGTCGACTGCAAGCTACCCGTCAACCGCCGACAGATGACAGGTAGGCCGCGAAGATGTCCCGCCATTGCCGATTCAGTCTTTGCTCTGGAGCAGCGCGTGTGCACACCCTCACCAATCCCAGTCTGCATAGGCAGTCCCCGCCCCTTGCATACCTGTGGCTGCGGGGTGGGAAAAGCCTCCGGAATAGCTTGGGCGGGTTTGGGCTCTTCTCTTCTAACACGCCCGAGCGCTTCATATGGCTATTGCATGCCCCTCGCCACGTCCCTTCTCCCCGATCCAAGATGGGAAGGTGAGAGAGGATTGCCGTTGTTAAACCGGCAGGGATCAGCACCACTGGACCTTCCCTGCGCCACTCTGCATTTAAAAGGTGATCTTTGATCTCTTCAATGTTGTCCAGGTACAGTGTTGCCAACCCCCCGAAGTGAAATTTACTGGCAGAGCGACAACATTTACGTACGGCACCAATTTTTTACAAAAAAAAACACATGCAATTTACTGGCAGATCCACATTTTTTTACTGACACTGTAAAAATGTGTTTTTTGTACTAACCAGTGCAAATATCAAGATTTGAACTATAAACACATAGCTAATGCTATTATCAATGTGTTTAAGTTAAACAAAAGTAAAAAAATAGGATTTGTATAACAGCTTACCTGTAAAATCCTTTTCTTAGGAGTACATCACGGGACACAGAGCGACATAGTCATTACTAATGGGTTATATAGATACCGTCAGGTGCTGGCACTGACAACTTCCAAAACCGGAAGTACCCTCCCCTATATAAGCCCCTCCCATCCGGGAGCACCTCAGTTTTGTAGCAAAGCAATAAGTGTCCCCAAAAGAGGGGCGGGAGCTCTGTGTCCCGTGATGTACTCCTAAGAAAAGGATTTTACAGGTAAGCTGTTATAAAAATCCTATTTTCTTTCTCGTACATCACGGGACACAGAGCGACATAGTCATTACTAATGGGATGTCCTAAAGCAATGCCCAATGAGGGGGGGGATACACCATATATAAGCTGAGCGCTATCAGACATGAGGATCTTTTGCGGCCTGCAACACACTGCGCCCAAAGGCGACATCCTCCTGACTTCTAACGTCCACCTGGTAGAACCTAGTAAACGTGTGAACTGAAGACCATGTTGCGGCCTTACAGATTTGAGCCAGGGAGGCCTGGTGATGCACTGCCCATGAAGTTCCAACTGCTCTCGTGGAGTGCGCTCTAACTTTGAACGGAGGCGGTCTCCTTCTCAAGCCATAGGCTTGTATTATGACCTGTCGAATCCACTTGGCTAAAGTAGATTTTGACGCTGCCTGACCCTTTCTGGGGCCTTCCGGCAGAATAAACAAAGTATCCGTTCTGCGAATCTGAGCAGTGGCTTTTAGATAAGCTTTAACTGCTCTTACTACATCCAAAGAATGCAATAACTTTTCCTCTACCGAAGTAGGTTTGGGGAAAAAAGAAGGAAGAACCACATCTTGGTTCAAATGAAACCTCGGTACCACCCTAGGAAGAAAGGCTGGATGAGGACGTAATACTACTCTATCCTTATGGATAACCAGATATGGCTCCTTACAGGACATAGCTGCTAATTCCGACACTCTTTTAGCCGAACAAATGGCTACTAGAAAAATCTATTTCCTGGTGAGAAGCACCAAAGAAATATGCTGTAATGGTTCAAATGGTTGTTTCTGTAGAACCGACAGAACCAAGTTTAGATCCCATGGACATATGGGAATATTAACCGGAGGACTAATACGCATCACTCCTTGTATAAAGGCTTTGACTAGTGAATGCGAAGCCAAGGGCCTTTGAAAAAATATTGACAAGGCCGAAATCTGACCCTTGATAGTACTCAAGGCAAGCTTCCTATCTACAGCCCATTGTAGGAAGTCCAGAATCCTACCTATTACGTACTTATGTGGATGCCATTTCTTGGCCTCACACCACGCGATGTACGCCTTCCAGATTCTATATTAGATCTGCCTGGATACCGGCTTCCTGGCATTGATCATGGTAGATACCACAGGATTAGAGAGCCCTCTCTTTTTTAGAATGTGGGCTTCCATAGCCAGGCCGTCAAACCTAGGGCTGGTAAGGAAGGGTGGTATATCGGTCCTTGTGAAAGCAGGTCCGGACGACGTGGGAGAGTCCAAGGACTCCCCACTGAAATTTTACAATCTCCGCGTACCACGCTCCGCGTACCACGCTCTTCGGGGCCACGCTGGAGCCACCGGAATCACTGGTTTCTTTTCTACCCTGATTCTGCGGAGTAATCGAGGTAACCATTGTGGCGGTGTGAATGCATATATCAGCTTGAACTGATCCCAAGGGAACACTAGGGCATCCGAGCCGCAAGCTAGGGGATCCCTTGTCCGAGAGACAAACCTGTCCCCCTTTGCGTTGAATCTGGATGCTAGAAGATCTACATCCGATGTTCCCCACCGCTGACATATTGTCCAGAAAACCTCGGGGTGAAGGGACCCTTCCTCTGGGCCTAATTGCTGGCGACTTAGAAAGTCCGCCTTCCAATTCTCCACTCCTGGAATGAATACCGCAGATATGGCTGGGACATATTTTTCTGCCCATTTCAGGATGTAATTTACTTCCCTCTGGGCTGCACGACTCCTGGTGCCCCCCTGATGATTGAATTCTGACAGGGGACCCTTGGAGTTTGGATGTCCATGCTACTAGGGCATACCGGGCTGCTCGTATCTCTAAGAGATTGATGGGCAGGGCCTTTTCTGCATCCGACCATCTGCCCTGGAGAGACTATTGCTCCAGTACTGCTCCCCAGCCTATAAGGCTGGCATCTGTAGTGACCACCTTCCAAGAAATCAGACTGAAGGATTTCCCTTTTTCCAGATTCTGGGGAACCAACCACTAACGGAGGCTCTTGCGAACGGAAGGGGACAAGGACATTGTAAGTCTAGGGCCTGAACTTTTTTGTTCCAGGCTGACAGTATGGCCCCCTGCAAATTCCTTGAATGGAATTGACCGTAGGGTACTGCTTCGAATGATGCCACCATTTTTCCCAGCAGCCTTATGCACAGGCGTATGGACGGCTGTCTTTTTTTGTACCCACTAAGTGGATCAAATCTTTCAAAGACAACACCTTTCCTCGAGGCAAGAATATTTTTCTCTGGCCTGAATCCAACCTTAGCCCCAAGTATTCCAGACTTTTGACTGGTTTTTAGGGCTAACTTGTCTCGGTTGATAATCCAACCGTGAGATTCCAGATACTTGATTGTCTTGTGAACGACCACGTCTAGTTTTTTCACTGAGTGGTCTATCAGCAACAAGTCATCTAGATATGCCATTATCATTACACCTTGTGTTCTTAGATTGGCCAATAAAGGGCCAGAATTTTTGTAAACACTCATGGTGCTGTGGCCAAACCGAAGGGTAAGGCTCTAAACTGAAAATGGCGCCCTTCTACTGCAAAGCGTAGAAATTTTTGGTGGACTGGAAAGATGGGAATGTGCAAATAAGCATCTTTGATGTCGATCGCGGCTAACCAATCCTCCCCTTGTAGGGCAGTGGCCACCGATCGGATCGACTCCATTGGAAAGTCCTGATATACAGGAATTTGTATAGCCCTTTTTAGAATTAATATGGGCCTCCCGTCCGCGTTTGCTTCGGGACTGTAAAGAGGTTTGAGTAAAACCCAAACCCTCATTCTTACAGGGGAACCTCCATAATTACTCCTTGGAGCCAACAAGAGGGACTCTATCTTCCGGGGATCCCTTGGCACGTTTGACCTCAAAAATGGGAAGGAGGAGAGTCTTTTAACTCCAAACTGTATCCCAAACATACTGCGGAGAGCACCTATCTGTCTTGATCGTGTCCCGCCAGGTCTCTTGCGAACAACTGGAGTCCTCCCCCCACCGGACTGAGTGGGGGCAACCCTTCAATGAATTTAACTTTGGGGGAGGTTTTGTACCTCCCCTGACCCAGGGTTTCTCATTACCCTGCTATTGTCCCTGTTTTTTACCCCCGGGAATTGACCGAGGAGGCCGTCGGAACTGTTACACAGCCGATGCCCCAGGGACTGGAGAAGCAGGCCTCTTAAAGAGGGACCTCTAACTCTGTTTTTAACCGGCAAGAGCGTATTTTTACCGCTGGAAATTTTCTGGATATATTTGTCCAGGTTTTCCCTGAATAAGCGTTCACCATGAAATGGGACGCTAACCAGCCATTCTTTACAGGGAGCTTCAGCAGACCAGTTTTTGAGCCATAGAAGCCTACGCATATGTACTATAGACAGCGTAAGGCGGGAGGCCTGATGGACTGAATCCTATGGCGTCAACCGCAAAGCCTAAGGCTCTAGGTAGATCAGCTAGGGCAAAGCCTGCTGATCTGTCAAGTCCCTCAAGACCTGTTTCAACTGATCCTTCACTGCTTAGCAGACCCCAATAGCTGCTACTGCTGGTTGTGTCACCAAGCTTGCTGTAGAAAGAAGCAGACTTTCATAAGGACTCCAATCTTTTATCTATTGGGTTCTTGAACATTTGGACATTATCCACTGGACATGTCAGTGATTTATACATACAAGAGATGGCTGCGTCCACTGTAGGGACCTTCCATTTTTTTTTTTTTTTGATGAACTTATCCTCCATGGGATAGACCACCGGAAATCTCTTGGGGGAATAAATATTTTCTCAGGACGTTCCCAATCCTGGTAAATAAGCCCTTTCAGTAAAGGGTGAAGTGGAAAAGAACAGACAGTCTGGGGGCTTCTAGCGACCCCAACGAGGATACAGTAGTGGTTGATGGTTCCGCAAGGTGCATTTTTAAATGCTGATCGGACCATGTTAGTCAGAGACTGAACCCATAATCTTTCAGCTTGAGATGCTGAGAAAAGGTTCCCCCACTGTTGACTCCTCTATAACAGAATCAACCTTATCCTGATCCCCTTCAGGCAGGTCGATCCCTGTATGGGACTGTTGCTCTGCTAACAGGCACTTTGAAGGAGGAGATGGAGATCGGCGTGCTTTCCCTGACAGGGAGGCAGCGATCAATGTTGACAATCTCTCTCTAATCCTCCCAGAGCTGAGGAAAAAACCTCCTCTGTTACATACACAGGAGCAGGTGAACTGAGGACAGCCACAGTACCAAGTACCCCTGCGGGGTCTCTACGGTCACTTACCTCTGAACTTCAGGGGAGACTGGTGCAGCAGAAGTATGCCCAAGATCCTCAGAGCCCGATGAGACCCCCTTCGCTTCCTGGAAGATTCAGTTCCGGAGCTTCTGGACGGCATATTCCTAAGCCTAAAGCTGAGGTATTCCAGCCGTAATACACCACTTTTACTGAGAATAGTCTAGCACAATTGCTGCTATATCACAGTTGGTGTCTACTAAAGTGCCTTTCTAGGGGATGCCTGCATCAACCGCCTCTATGTGCCTTTATATTGTTGCTAGCTCTGTCTGTGCACTTCAACAGCCAGCTATAATGTGCTTCAAAACACGCTGGACGCCCGCACATGCGCAGTAGCGCCGCGGCGCACACCTGAGCGTCATCCACCCGCTCCGCCCCTTTTTCCAGATCGCCTCTATGAATAGAGGCGCGTGCACGCGCGCGGGCACGTGCGCCTTCGGCGCCTTTTTTGAAAACAACAAGGAGCTAGATGGGAGCCAGGGTCCCTTTGCTGCAGGGCCCGGGGATGGATGAGCGCAGCAACAGGGCAGAGGAGACAGCTTCCCAGCAGAGAACATACCAACTGCCTGGATTTGATTCTGGAAGAAAAAAATCCACATTACAAGAAAAAGAACCATAGCGGCCTCTAGTGTCTAACACAGGTACCGCGGTCTTACTTTTTTTTTTTTTTTTTCTTGCCTACTATTAAAATTTTTACATTTTCTCAGTAGTAACAGGCATACACAGAATATTAGCGGGAATACCGTTAGGTAACAGACAGAAAGACAAATTAGGCTTGGGGTCCCCCAATAGAACCAAGTTCCTGGGGGCCCCCACTTACCTGTTCCCCGCCGCAGGACTTTGTTAGGTCCACAAAAGCCCAAACTTCACCTATCACGGCAGGCATTGTAATCAAACCTTCAGGGACCGGGTTCCCAAGGATTCCACTCCCCTGGACCTGTATAGCACCCTGCACAGAAAACATCTTGGTCGTGGGTATGACCAGAGCTCTGGATCCCAGGGTCCAGCTCTCCTAAGAGAAGCATTACAGGCAAAACCTTGCTCTTCTCTGCAAGGCCCGGGTACCGACCGTTTAGCTATGAAGCTTTTTTGGTCGGATCCGGAATAGCTTACTGAGGCCCAAAAGAACCTGTACGCAAGCTCAGTGAAAAACACATGTTTCTTCTTGGCCAACACCTTAGACACTGGCAAAAAACTGAGGTGCTCCCGGATGGGAGGGGCTTATATAGGGGAGGGTACTTCCGGTTTTGGAAGTTGCCAGTGCCAGCACCTGACGGTATCTATATAACCCATTAGTAATGACTATGTCGCTCTGTGTCCCGTGATGTACGAGAAAGAGAACATATTTCTCCATTTACATGAAGGTTAGGTTACTATAACCCAGCCAGCACAGAGTTCCCCCTTACATCAGAGTCTGCAGGATTCCCCCTTACAGTGCAAGGGAACTCTTATGTAAAGGGGAACTCTGCAGATCATGATGTAAGGGGGAACTCTGATGTGGAGGGGGGCTCTGGTGAGACAACCTTACGCAGAGTGAATACACTAAGGTAAGGGGGGGTTACTAATATAGGGGTGGAATTTTTATATCAGTGCCCCCTTACATTATTGTATTCACTCCCCTCCTTAGATCAGTGACCCCCCCCCCCTCAGACTGGCCTGGCGGCAGTGTCACTGACCTCCTCTCAGGTGCACAGTGTGGGGCTCAGTCAGACGGCACCCAGCTTGACCTCCTCTCCACAGTCCACACGTCGGTTTCTTCCCGTAACCCCCATCACGGCGCTCCCACTCTTGACTTCTTTCTAGGATCCCCTCAGACTGCAGACATGATAAAAGACAGGAGAGGGTCAGAGGCTGCGGACATGACACAGGAGGGGGGACAGAGGCTGCGGACATGACACAGGAGGGGGGATAGAGGCTGCGGACATGACACAGGAGGGGGGACAGAGGCTGCGGTCATGACACAGGAGGGGGGACAGAGGCTGCGGACATGACACAGGAGGGGGGACAGAGGCTGCGGACATGACACAGGAGGGGGGACAGAGGCTGCGGACATGACACAGGAGGGGGGACAGAGGCTGCGGACATGACACAGGAGGGGGGACAGAGGCTGCGAACATGACACAGGAGGGGGGACAGAGGCTGCGGACATGACACAGGAGGGGGGACAGAGGCTGCGGACATGACACAGGAGGGGGGACAGAGGCTGCGGACATGACACAGGAGGGGGGACAGAGGCTGCGGACATGACACAGGAGGGGGACAGAGGCTGCGGACATGACAGAGGCTGCGGACATGACACAGGAGGGGGGACAGAGGCCGCGGACATGACACAGGAGGGGGGACAGAGGCTGCGGACATGACACAGGAGGGGGGACAGAGGCTGCGGACATGACACAGGAGGGGGGACAGAGGCTGCGGACATGACACAGGAGGGGGGACAGAGGCTGCGGACATGACACAGGAGGGGGACAGAGGCTGCGGACATGACACAGGAGGGGGGACAGAGGCTGCGGACATGACACAGGAGGGGGGACAGAGGCTGCGGACATGACACAGGAGGGGGGACAGAGGCTGCGGACATGACACAGGAGGGGGGACAGAGGCTGCGGACATGACACAGGAGGGGGGACAGAGGCTGCGGACATGACACAGGAGGGGGAAAGAGGCTGCGGACATGACACAGGAGGGGGACAGAGGCTGTGGACATGGCACTGTGCCTGGTTCTCTGGCTACAGGTTTCCTAGAGTCTCCCAGTGCCTCTTCCTAGCATGACAGCTAGTAATGTGTCAGTCAGCCTAGCCCCTGTTTTGGCATGCCTTTTTATAGAAGCAGCCAGCACTGCTGTATCATGCAGTCACTATAAGACAGAGATGGTGGTAGAAGAAAAAAGAGGTGGACAGGGAGAAAGGGGGAGATCAGAGGGGAGCCAGAAGCATGGCAGCAGAAAGGGGTGATGATGCCCAGAGGGCACAGTACTCACAGTGCAGGCTCAGCTTTACATAGCCAGCAGTGGCAGGGAAGGGCAAGGGGTGTAGTGATGACGTCACTCCCAGTACCTGCCTAGCTGTCACAGCTGTTCTTGCACTGATTGATGCTGATCTCCAGGGGGGCAGTGCCTCAGTCACACGTCACTCTGTGCGGTCACACTGACTGTCAGTCCGACTACAAGACTAGTCTGCTGGACTCACCTCACCAGGTCCAAAAGAGACACACTGGGCAGCAGCCAGCAGGCTCCACAGTCCACACACTCAGTCGGGCGGGCAGGCAGGGGACTGTCCATCCGTTGCTCCGGTCCGGTGGGGGTATGTGTGCTGTGTGGTCCTTTTCTCTCAGGCTCCCGAGTCCCGCCGCTCAGCTCACGCACAGCGCACATCTGCTCCTGCCTGACTGTTTTTAAAGCTGGCGCGAAAATGCGCTGAGATCATTGGCTGCGCGGCGGGTGGGCTGGACAAAGGACATGCAGGAGTCAGACTCGGCGGCTCAGATTCTGATCTTCTCGGGGATTTCCGAATTGCGCATGCACAGTTCTGACCCGAGCCGATCGCGGCCATATTTACTGGCACTTTTCCCTTACTACGGACTTTCACGTACAGGGAAAAAGTGCCTTGTTTTTACGTGCTGTCCGTAAATCTACGGACGGTTGGCAACACTGTCCAGGTAGATCTCCATCTCTCAAACGTTGCCTACCCCTGATCTAGGTGGATCACATTGACATGTAAGAATACTCCCCAAGTGGATCTCACTACCAGCTGATACTAGTGTAATTTAAGGGCAGCCTGGGCAATAGTTTGGCTCAGGTTTTCTGATTCTCTAGATTGGACTCCGCTCTGCTGTGGTGTTGCCTGGGTGTATAGTTTCCCTTGACCTGCAGGTGGCGCTGTTGCCCAGGTCTTGGGTCGAACCACAGGTGGCATTGTAGCGTGATTGGGTGTCCTCTCTCGGCAGCCATACAGTGGGCGTGGTCTACCTGCGGTGCATGCCGGGAGAGGGTACATAAGGGGCAGACGCCATGAGGTGGGAAGATTAGGCGGGGGATTCCAAGGGGGACCATTGGTGGCGAGAGTCGCGCCCTTTGGCCCTGCTGGCCAGAGGTGCGTGAATTGGTCGAGAAGTCTCGGCACCTTCAGCCCGAGGCTATAGTGTTCCAGGTAGGCCCAGTACGTTCAACTGGGTCTATAACCAAACCTTCGGAGTCCCAGGGTACCCGAGGGAGGGTGGCCCGCTCTGAAAGAGAGGAAACCATGGGAGGACCTGTCCGGAGGATCGGTGAAGGAAGTCACTGTCTCAGGAGAGGCCTGGTTGCCTATCAGAGGGAAGGATCCGTGAGTTGCACAACAGCTCCTGTGATGTGCCCCTTGGCACTTATGGTTTCTAAAAGTTGCGGGCGCTAGACAGTTCTAGATTCAGGAACTAAAGGATTCTGTGGCAGAGGATCTCCTGAACTTGTCTTTGAAGGGAACGAAATCTAAAGTAACTGTTCGTGCTTCACTCTGGCTGCTAGAACTGTGAGAGGGATCTATCCGGGTGAGCAAAACCCACTCAGTCTTGAGTGGAGAATAGGGTAAATGGGGGCTGCGTGCCTGAACCTACCTCCCTACCCAACTCTATCTCTATCTTCAAGTTTTTTCCCACTAAATTGGAGGGGGGGTAACTCGCTGCAGGACCCAAAAATTGTATGAACACCGCTCAACCTCTTAAAGCAGGAGAATACGGGCATGTGGCATGGTGTGCCCTACTCTGCAAGTGGAGGTAATCAGGAGAAAAAGGGTCTGTGTGCTACACGTGGGGGCTTGAGTCCGGGATATTTTGCAGCTACCTCCTGGAAGTTGGACTATTTATTTTTTTCCTGTGTATGTGGTTCTGTGAAGGTCGGCCATTTGGGAAAAATTGAACTGCGTCACTTGTGAGAGAAATGGAGGTCAGGCCTGTACTGGACTTTTTCTAACTGCGTAGTTCATGGGCGTGTCTCAAACATAGAAAAGCCAGCGAGCTACGTGCAGCAAGAGAAAAGGGGGAGGAGCCCCCGCCAACTGAGTTGCATGTGGCGCATTGGCGCCAAAGGGGCAGTACGAGCTGGACTAGTGAAGGAGAAGCAATATGGCTGCTACCCCATGGACTTCTGTTGCACCGGGACCTCGGATGTTCCCAACCACCTCAACCATGGACATTGCTCCCCTCACTGCCCCCCTGACGGATACAAGGATCCAGCTTAAGCCTAGGGGCCGATTCGCTCTGTATGTCTGCCGAGATGTGGAGGCCCTGGGCATGCTCTGCCCCAGATGCCAAGGACTGGCGGTGCAATTGTGGCCATTTGGAAGGTGTGCATCCTGTGGAGAGTTTCTGTTTGAAGTGGACCAGCCCACCGAGAAACCCCGGGTCTACCGGGTCAACTGCCTTACAGGTACCGTCACTTCCGAGGAAGAAACCTGTACTCCCACAGTCATGCCCACACGCACCACGTCGACTGCCACGGATGTGGTCAATGAAGATGTCTTAGCTGCTGCAGAGTCATCGGCGGATACCGTAGCGGATGCTGCCTCCGTCACCACTGAGACCTCCATTCTGCCCACCAAACGAAAGGTGGGCTATGTTAAGGCCTCCTGCGGTCGAAGCCTACCCCAGTACCCGCCTGAACCGGATCTTCAAGCCGGAGGGACCTCCAGGAGATCCACGTCAGGGGACGGTAAGGAGGCTGAAGGGGACTGTGATAGTGAGTTTGCTGGGGAAAGAAAGAAGCCCATTCCCCATGATGGAGAGAATGAGGCAGAAGCCAAAGTCCAGAAACTATTGCCAAGTCAGTGTATAGTTACCACCCTTACGTGTCGTTATAAAGAGTTAACTACTAAGGATCCCGATAGAGTAACAGCGCGAGTAAGGGCCCTGGGTGATGGGAAGTGGACATTGACAGCCAGGAAAGAGACTCTTTGTGAATCTGTCAGATCACCCGACTCGTGTGTGTTACCTGGGATGGGACACCGGCGGACATTGCCAAAGCTCGCCCGGTTGCAGAAAGCTATGCTGCACCGTGTGAGACGGAGTTACGGTCTTGACTTCCAGTATGTGCCTCACAGACTGATGAAGGAGATTGAGAAAATAAGGGAATCGTGGTATGATGAGACTATCTTGGATTATTTAGATACTCCTGAATCCTGTAAAGGAAAGTACAAATTTGACCCAAGAGAGGAATTCTTTATGCTCCGCAGAAGTTGGAGCTATGGTGGGCATATTTACGCTGATCGAGTGGTCATTTGTACGGAATGGGGAGCCGATGTGGAACATTCAGTCATTACCAGAGATGTCGGTGGAAGATTGGTTGTTCTTCCAGATCCTCAGTATTACCTGTGAAATGGAACTTGTGTGTTGTTTTATTATTCCGTTTCACAGGAACAGCCTGCCCTGAACTCATGACTTTGCCCTCTGCGCTACTCACTGAGGAACCGGAGAACTGTTGTGTTTTTTTTTCTCTCTATTCAGCTCCGCAAGGGAAAGAAATATTTGTTTTTCCTCTCCTTACTGAACAATGGGGTAGGTTAGTCAGGGCCAAAGTGAACAATCGTCGTGGTCAAGATGGAAAAAATTTGTGTAACATAAATTCATGCCCACGCGCAATATTGGAGTGTAGTGACTTGTGCTGCCACTAGCTGGTAGTGTTTTGCAAAAATGTTCAGTGAAATTAGGTTTAGTAATGCAAGTTTTAGAGGGTAATCATCTCTTTCCGGAGAGATGGTTTTCTTCTGTATGTAGCGGGTATATGCTTTTCTCTCATGTTTGAATTTGGTGGGGATATCTGTAATGTATGGTTCCCTGGGGCCCAGCGGGTGGTGCTGTCGCTTTGGGCCCGGGGTTGAGCCATTATTAGAGTGCCGTACCCTTTTTGGCCTCTCGCAGCATGAGTACAGCGGGGCGGGGGCTCCGCTGTGTTTGCTGGGGGAGGGTATAAAGGGGTCGGCCATTTTTGGTCACGGTGTTGTTGAGTCACAGGCACCTTCAGCCTGAGGGCTGTGGTTCATGGTCGGTGTCCAGACGGCCTAGGCCTGGACACTCGGAGCTCGTGTTCCACCCCAGGCACCTTCAGCCTGAGATGAGGTACTCGGTTGGAGGCCTGGGGCCCAGTGTCCTCCGCTGGGCTCCGCGAGAGAAGGATTTCCTAGGGGACCCCGGGAGTGGGGTACCCGAATCCAGAGGCGTAAGGGACCGGAGGAGTTACTCACCCGAAGGCCTGGTGCAGCAGATTGCCGGTGCCGGGTGAGCCTCAGGAGACCGCCCGGAGGGATATCTTCCCAAACAGGGGCCTAGTGCAGTCAGGAGGAAGGTTCACCGTTCACCCGGTCGGTGGCAGCGACCAAGATTCTCAGCAGGTGGCAGAGACCATGTGCCAAACTTATTCGCTGATAGAGGAATAGGAGAGTTCATTGTGCCTGGGCCTACTCGTATCCACACCCCCTGTCTGTTCGTTGAGGGAGTCCAACTGATTGTGTTTCATTCTGACATTGGAAAATAAAGGAGTGTTGGACTTTTATTGGTGTGGGGCTCATTTTCTGGCAGACACTGTTCCACAGAAGAAGCGGAGGCTCCAAACACCGAACACCGACCTGAAGGTAAAGAAACTTTGTTCACACCACACAAACGTTTGCGGTGAAGGCTTGGCGTGGTGACCCCGCACTCTCTCCTCCAGGATACCCCTAGACAAGCAGTAACCAGCCAGCAGAGGAGTGGGAGAGTGGAGGCCGCTACACGTGGGGGCTCGGGTCCGGGATGGTGTTCGTGTTACTATGGAGCTAGAATGGACGGAGTTTGAACGTGTCTGCCCGGAGGAGTTCCGAGTAGGTCGGCCATATTATTGGCCAAAGTGCAGCCCTGCTCGAAGTCATGGGCATGACCCTAAGAAGGGAAAGGACTACGCAGAAGAGCGAGAAGAGGGGGGAGTCCAGCCGTGTGAAGTACTACACGTGGGGGCTTCTATTGCACTGCGCCACGAGGCACACCCTCCCTGCTCAGTTCGTGGGCATGACCCAGGGAAGGAGAAAGCCCGTGAACTGGAGTGCAAGAGGGGAGGAGTCCAATCGTGTGAAGGACTACACGTGGGGACTTTGGCGCCAAACTTGCAGTGCGCAATGGATCAGCAGCGAGTCACCATGTTCGGAAATACATCGTGGATTCCACTTCACCCTTCTACCACGACCTTGACTACTGCTGCTCCGGTGACCGATACGGGGAATCCGGCTAAAGCCCCGGGGAGGATTCGCCCTGTACTCGTGCATGGACATTGAGGCCCTGGGTTTGATTTGTCCCGGCTGTTCGGGACTGGTGTGTCAGCTGAAGCCATTCGGGCGATGTGAGGCCTGCGGGGAGTTCTTATTTGAGGTGGACCCAGTTATCGAAAAGCCAAGAACCATCCACCTCAACCGCACTACAGGCAGCACCACTCAAGTAGGAGGAATCACCGCTTTGACAGCCATCCCTGTGCGCACTGCAGCGACCGAGGGTGAGGTCGCGATCACCGAAGTACGGGAGATATGCGAGGATGCTGACTCGGTCACCACTGTCTCTCAGCGTCCACCGCCAAAGAGGAAGACCGGCATGGTAGCCCCGTCCAGCGGTCGCGGTGGACCATCCTGCCCGCCTACGCCCGGCCCGGATGGATCCGGTAGGAAGAGTCCCGGACATCCCTTCTCAAGTAAAGGCCGAGGTAAGCCGGGCGGAGGGACTTGGTGTGTGGGCGGAGGTGTCGGGGAGTCACGGCCATGTGTGTCCGCGGGAGGTGGCAGTTCAGTCTCCACTACAGGCTATCTGCCCGCGGAGGAGTGTGACACCTCCGACCTGGAATCACTCTCTGATCTGGGAGACGATGTTGCCATAGATGAACTCTTTGCCAGTAAGGGTTGGGACAAGATGCCTCTCTCCTCGTCCCGCAGAACTAGGGATCCACCCATGTCTACAGGGGATAGTACACCCCGGGTGGAGGCACCAGCGCCTGAGGAGGGATCCCGTTCCCAGCCTGCCCTCACATTCCCGGTGCCACCTGCACCTAATGCCGGGGATAAGAGACTGTCGCTCTGGGCGCCTATGCCCAGAACAGAGGTGACCAAAGCACCTCGTCACCCGGATGCTATAGTTTTGCCAGGTGAAGGGGATACAGCCACCATGCCTCCACTGGCGAGACTACAACGCCTATTTGGCCAGAAGGTTGCTGCTGAGTACAGGTGGGAGTACCCATACTTGTCTAAAGAGTTATTGTATGAAGTGGAAGATTGCCGGTGTAAGGTTATCCCTAGTGTATTTCACCTTTAGAGTTATTCTTTAAGACTTGTTATTGTAGAAAGGTATATAGAATGTTTTTCTTGCTATATGTCACTTACACAGTTGAGTCAGAAAGACAGGATATGTATGCTGTGTGGTTAGGCTACTTCCTTAAAGAAGTGTCCCATGTTTCAGGATCTGGCTCAACGGCCGGATTTTGCGGTGAGTTCTATTCAGATAAACTTGCCTTCTGCCATCTCTGGGCAGTTTAGCTTTGTGTAACCTGTTAATATGCAATTTGTATAATAAAGGAACTGTTCCTTGGTGGGTTTAACCAGGGGAGGTTCCTCTCGTCTTGGATTGTACAAAATAAGCTTGTATGCAATAAACCAGTGTAATTGGGATTCACCATATTCTCTGTGTGTGTCTTAAATTACCCGATCGATCAGAGAGACTCCATACACCCAGGTCCAGCCTAGGCTCTAGAGGTTAGAAGCAGTTTACAGCGGATTTTTAACAGATGGTATCAGGAGTGGGGGTCAATCGTTTGACAGGTAAGTGGGACTTTGTGGAGCACATTTCTGCAGAGTTGAAATCACTTATTCTGTCTCGGTTGACTACCCCATTTTTTTTTTTTTCTCTCCTGGTTGCTTAAGTTAAGAACTTTCTCGAGGGATGCTAGGTTGGCCTCCCTGGGAATAATTGTAAGCGTGTATGTTTAAATTAAAGTGGATTATAGGTTAAAGACGTCCCGCTAGGTTGGCCGGACAGGTTTATAGGAAATTTTGGGGTAGGGCAATTGCACTCCCCATTTTAGAAAGGACGGGTGTGTGGACCTCTAAAGGTTTAAATTGGTAACTGCAAGCTTACTTGAATTAACAATTGAATTTTATGAAATAATTTGTATTTTCTTTGCTTGTTTATACTTTCATGTGGTTCACACAACTTTAAGAGCCCATTCACACAGGGGCAACACGACTTCCAGCGCGATTTTATGAGGCAACTCAGACACGACCTGAGTATGAATCACAGCGCGACCTGGAGCTATTTACAAGGCAACTCCAAGTTGCCTGCAGGACAGGAGACATTCCAGTGGCCAATCAAACAAGAATCAGCTCTGTGGGAGGGAGGGGGGAGGGAGAGTTTTGCAGGAGAAATGTATGTTTTCTTCCTGGAGAGTTGCTCCTATTAAGACAGTGAGAGGCGACTCCCATTGAAATGAATGGTTACAGGTCGCCTAGGAGTCGGATTGAAGTAGTACAGGGACCTTTTTTGAAGTCGGAGCGACTGCAGTAGTGTGCATAAGGACGGCTCCATTAACTTACATTGATTTCTTCAGCCAGCGCGACCTGAGGCGACTAGGGGCGACCTGGGGCGATTTGGAGTCGGATCCAAAGATGCCCCTGTGTGAATGGGCTCTAAGTCTGATTGTTATTGTATTTTCTTTGCTTGTTTATACTTTCATATGGTTGATACAATTTAAAGACTGATTGTTATTTTAGGATAAGATTTTTGTTTATATATATATATATACACATTTGTGCCAAATAGATGCCTCAAAATTGTCCAGACTGTTTAACAGGTCTTCTGTTTATTTTTTGTGGGCAAGTGCCAACATTGGTGGCTACGGTCCCCGGAGGATATAAGGAAAGAATTGGCAAAGGTCCTTATTTTACAATCCAGTCTCCAGGCACCCCTAAGTTCTGGGTCCTGAGATTTAATATACATAACCACAACCAAAACGTTAGATTCTTTGAAGGGCTAACTCCGCGGGGACTCGCCTCAGTCTGTAGAAGTACAGTACAGTGTGCCCTAAATCAGTAGCCATTTGTGGTTATAAAGCCCTCTATTTGGCATAATGGGGAATAAATTAGGGAAGAATGACCCTGAAGGTGAGCAGTGTCAGCCTTCCCCTGTTGATTTTGTAAAAGGTACCCGAGGGCCGAGTTATACTGATTCATTTTGGCAAAATGTGTGCTGCAGAGCCCAACAGCTACAGATTAGTGATCTAAGTCCTGCAGGTCCCTGTTCAGAAAAAGACTGGGTAGAAATACAGAAAATCTGTGGCACACATAATCAGTATAACTATCCGCCGGGTGATTGGGATGAAAATTATATGAAAGAAATGTATGAAGATATGGGAAAAAGCGATGAAAGAATATAAAAAGAAATTTAAACCAAGGGAAGCAGATAAGCCACTCCCGCTACCCCCATTTACTCCTCTGCCCAGTGCACCTCCACCATATGTATTTTTAAAAGAAGATAAAACCCCTATGCCAACCACCCCCGCAAAATTGTACCCCCTCCCTAGACACCGCTAATACAGCTGTTCTAGTCCATACCCTACACAGACAAAGAGCTCAGGCAGAAAAGGAAGCTAGAATAAGAAGGGAACGGGATGCAGCATGGTATGAGAAACAAAGGCAAAGGGCAAAGGAGGAGGAGGAAGAGAAAGACAGGTTGCTACAGGAAATAGCATGGCTGGAGAAAATAGAAAGTGACAGACAGAAGGAACAAAAAAAAACAGCTGGGCAAGGTACTGAACAGGATAGTGATACAGAAGGGACAGAGCAGGTAGACTGGAAGGCGAGTACTAGACCCTCAGGAACCCCAACAACTTGGGATGAGCTTGAGTCCCTTAGAAAGTATGTAGAAGAGCTAAGACAGAGAGAGGAGACACAAAAAGCCAAATCCACCCTAGATATTGCCGTACTGACACAACAAGATAAAAAGGCTAAGCAGATTTTAGCAGATCAAGAATTAGCAGAAGCCCTTGATGCTTCAGTGGGGGGTAAGGTCGCTCCGCTCGGGGGCCAAACTTGGAGACAAGCTTTTAAAATTCCCACTCATTACTGTAGGGGGTGAGGATATACAGATACCGTTGCCCATAGACACTGCCAGGACATTAGAACTAACTGTCCAAAACCTAGGAAAAGCCCAACCGAAGCTGTTACATTTCTCTGGAGATATTGCAGTGGGCGTAGAATGAGTGTAGATGAGATTTTGGCACACATGAGTTTTGCAGTTTTAACCAGTTGTCACCTTCCCCTGATGGGACGGGATCTGATGTCAGTATTACACATCTGTATCAAATTCAATGCAGATGGCAGTCTAACAGCACAGTCCTCAAAATGTGATCTAGCTAACCCCAAAAGGAGTGATCTCCAAGGTTATTTTATGCTCATACCTGCACATTAGGAAGATCACCCAATCTGGGCAAAAAGCAAGTCCTCTGTGGGCTTGTTAAATTGCACACCGTATGTCCCCTCACGTAAACCTGACACCTTACCACGTTTCCAAAAACAATATCCTATTGCACAAGACAAAAGAGATGGTATACAGGGTCAGATAGATGTATATATGCAGGGAGGCATTTTAGTCCCCACAATCAGTCCTTGGAACACCCCCATCAATCCGGTACAGAAGGCTGATGGAACTTGGAGACTGGTCCAGGATTTGAGAATGGTAAATAAAGCCATTATCCCTCTGCCACCATTGGTGTCGGATATAAGCTCAATTTTTACCTCAATACCCCCAGATTCCAGCTGGTATACTGTAGTTGACCTTTCAAATGTGTTTTTTTTTTTTGTTTTTTTTTTGCGTTCCAGTGGACCAAGAGTCCCAGAACATGTTTGGTTTCACCTGGGGTACTTCCCAGGAGACGGGCCAGCTTACCTGAACTCGTCTTCCACAAGGCTTTGTGGACAGTCCTGCGGCATATTCCATGGTCCTGAATCAAACACTGACCGATTGGGTGCCTCCACGCGGGTCCACTTTGCTCCAATATGTAGCTGACCTATTGTTATGCAGTAAAGAGAAGGGCCAATGCGAGGCAGACTCAGGGAACCTTTTGACCCACTTAGCTACTAAGGGCCACTTGGCGTCCAGGAGAAAGATCCAGTGGACCAGGCAAGTAGTGGAGTACTTGGGGTGTATAATCCAAAGTAACAAGCGCTTGGTTTCACCATCCCGAGTCACATCCCTCACTAGCCTAAGCCCACCCAAGGACAAAGCAGCACTACTGTCATTTCTAGGGTCTATAGTCTACATAAGGCAATGGATTCCCGATTGTTCCCATTATGATTCGGTCCTGCGGAAGGCCACATTGATCACTGCCCCAAAGCTAGTGGAATGGTCAGAGGACATGCTCAACGCTTTCAGGGGTTTGATTAAGTCTCTACAGCAGGCACCTGCACTGGGTCTCATAGATCACAGAAAGGATTTTTCCCTGTACTGTGTAGTAACGGGTAGAACATATGCAGCGGTTCTGGCCCAAGAACATGGCACAAGCCAGAGGCCAGTCTCCTACTTCTCAAAAGTCCTTCCAGTACAGGTACAGGGCATGCCGGGCTGCCTGCAGTCTCTAGCAGCCTCGGCTATGGCAGTAAAAGATGCATCTAAACTGGTGTTAGGACACCCCATGACTCTGTATACCACTCACTCTGTCACACATCTGCTTCAAAACATGACAACTCAACACATGTCAGCACAGAGATCTAGCGGTTATGAGGTTATACTTTTCAATACACAAAATTTAACTATTAAAAGTTGCTCTGATACATCACCACAGGTCCACTACTTACATTCTCTGTTGTGGCTTACTGATGACAGTATACAAACAGCACATAATTGTGGTGAACTCCTTTTAGAAACCACACTTCCTCGTCCTGATCTCGGTGATCTCCCTAACAAGGATTATGACCATGTTTTTGTGGATGGCAGCTGTTCACAACCTGATGACAAAATTTACCAGACAGGTTATGCCGTAGTACAGCTCCCTGATTTGGTTTTGGAAGCACATCCAGTGCAAGCTTCCTCTGCACAGGCAGCTGAACTAGTTGCTTTAATTCGTGCGTGCCAACTTTTCAAGGACAAGTCAGTTAATATTTACACAGATAGTAGATATGCTTTTGGGGTGGCACACGCACAAGCCACCCCAACTGTCATAACGTCATGGGCACAAGCAGGGTTGACCAAAGACCACACGGGCCTTTGGACAACCAAGGAGGGAATTATAGGGATACCTGCAGCAGCGGCACCCTTGCTTTTGTCATACCTACACGGTCCAGGCCATATCGGAACAAAACCGATGCTTTTACAGTACAAACAAACATTTCACACAGCAGGCATAACTAAATTAGCAGAAACTCTGGTCCAATCATGTTTGACTTGTGCACAAAACAATGTCCAAGGTAAAAGACAAGGTCTTCATGGCCACTTACCGCCCCCTAGCGGGCCGCTTTCAGACCTAAAGATTGATTTTACACACATACCCAGACAGAAAGGTAATTTGAAATATCTTTTAGTGATAGTGGATAAATTCTCGGGTGGGTGGAAGCAGTACCCACAACGGGAGAGACAGCCAAAATCACAGCTAGGGTATTAGTTAACCAATGGATATGCAGGTTTGGAATCCCTACCACAATATGGTCGGATCAAGGCCCCGCTTTTACCTCAGCTTTGACAAAAGAAGTTGCAAAATTACTGGGAATACAGTGGAAACTCCACATTCCCTACCATCCGCAGAGTGCAGGAGAAGTAGAAAGAATGAATAGGACTATTAAAGACGAACTTAAAAAGGCAACAGAAGGTACTCTAACTAATTGGCTGGACTTCTTGCCAGCTGTCCTATTCCAAATAAGGAGCACCCCCCATTCTAGAACAGGTTATTCCCCTTATGAGGTATTAATGGGGCGACCAATGGCTAAGGTGAAATGGGGAACAGGTGAACCTGATATTTATTCTTTACAGGAAGAGCACGTGCAACATCTGGTAAGTAGCTTTAGCGAAGTCTATGACAATGTGGCTGTCACGTTTACTCCTCTTCCAACAGATCCGACACACTGATTCATCCCGGGAGATCAGGTGCTGATCAAACAGCTGGCTGTCCGGAAGCACATAGGACCGGTCTACATAGGACCATATGAAGTAGAGAAGACTTCAAGAACTGCAATCCTCACTTCCTACAGCCATCAATGGATTCATGCATCAAGAATAAAGAAGGCTCCAACGAAGCCCCAGACTCCGGATCCACCCCCTTCGGCGACCCAGGAGCCAACATTGAACCCCCAGGACTCAACCCCACTGCCCCAATAGAGAATGAAAATTTGAAAGAAGGAGTTTCCTCAGGCAAACTTTTCTTATACTCATTTTTGGTTTCAATATAGATTTTTTCCTTAATCATTATAGGATAGTATTGGTCAGAGTCATGCGAAGTAAGCAGGGATCCAACATGGTTATTCAGTCATATTAGACCAAAATGAGAAACTGATGAAAGCTTTTCTGACAAAATGTTGTTGCTAAAATTTAAGTATGCTTATGCCCAGAAATCAGGATATGACAAATGCTGGATATGTAGCAAGCTCCACCCTGGATCCCTTTAGAATCCCAGGGATGGTGTTATCTAGCGGCCCTAGTCCCTGTAATGGGAATACTGGGAGACAAGGGGGGAGGACACATTCTAGAAGCTAGCCCTCACCCTAGGTATCCCCTTAAACATCGTACCAAAAGAGAGTTATTCCTTGAAAAGGATATGGTCTGGGCCTGGTTCCCTTCCAGTACAGGTTGGGGAATAGATTTAATGAAAAGGCTCAATAATTACACGGGTATTATTGATGAGGTAATGGAAAAGAATTCCGATGATATTACCAAATTAAATATAGAAACTAGAGCAATCAGGAAACAATCAGAACTCCATGACCTTGCCATTGAAAGTATGAGTACTGCACTCACAGGCCTATGTGAGGTTACAGAGGACTATGAGTGCTGCACTTGGGTCCACAACACATCTATTGAGGTGCCCGATTACTATGATGTAATTTCCTAACATAGGAAAGAGGTAAATAAATTACAACAAGAAGCAAGGGACATTGCTAAGACATGGAGCCCTTTTGGAGAAGGAGGTTTTGGCCTCAATGGAATTTCTTCCTGGTTGAAAGATATCGTAATGACCATCGTAATGATACTGGTTTTTATCCTTGTTTTGTATTTAGTTTTTAAATTAGTGGTTTGTGCACTTGGGAAAATAACTAGCTTAAGAGCAAAAAGAAGAGACCCTGCACTTGGAATGTCAATGATTGCCCTAAAGCAAAGATGGTATATTAGTAAATGATCAATACATACATTCTGTATGAATGATCAAAGGAGGGATTGTAAGGTTATCCCTAGTGTATTTCACCTTTAGAGTTATTCTTTAAGACTTGTTATTGTAGAAAGGTATATAGAATGTTTTTCTTGCTATATGTCACTTACACAGTTGAGTCAGAATGACAGGATATGTATGCTGTGTGGTTAGGCTACTTCCTTAAAGAAGTGTCCCACGTTTCAGGATCTGGCTCAACGGCCGGATTTTGCGGTGAGTTCTATTCAGATAAACTTGCCTTCTGCCATCTCTGGGCAGTTTAGCTTTGTGTAACCTATTAATATGCAATTTGTATAATAAAGGAACTGTTCCTTGGTGGGTTTAACCAGGGGCGGTTCCTCTCATCTTGGATTGTACAAAATAAGCTTGTATGCAATAAACCAGTGTAATTGGGATTCACCATATTCTCTGTGCGTGTCTTAAATTACCCGATCGATCAGAGAGACTCCATACACCCAGGTCCAGCCTAGACTCCAGAGGTTGGAAGCAGTTTACAGCAGATTTTTAACAGCCGGGAGCGCTGGTACAATGACTTTGTGTGGACCCACATTCAGGTCGCACACGCCCGTAGGTACCTCGTGTGTTCTCCCAAGGCCTCTCAGCGTTTCAAAGACTGCAAGGCAGAATGGATGCTGGGGCGGCATATCCACGTGGACAAGGTGCTGATTCGTCGCAAGGAAGGGGAAGATGTTGAATACCATCTGGAAACCATGGACCAGCATTTGAAACTACTTGTCCTGCCGCACCCTCGCTTCTATCTGTAGGAGATAAAAGACTCCGTTGTTGCCATTTATTGTTGCTGAATAGGGATGAGCTCGGTGTTTGAGTCGAACATACATTCGACTCGAACATCGGCTGTTCGATCGTTCGACGAAAATCGAACTATTTGGGCCGTTCGCGCCAAATTCGAGTGACGCAAACGGCCCACAATACACTGCACCATCGCAGTGCAATCCCGGCGCTGTGATTGGCCAAGTATGCACTGTGACCCTGCATGCTTGGCCAATCACAGCGCCGGCAGCTAGGAGAGCCATAATTGGCCACAGGCAGGTTGCCCCACACTATAAGGCCGCCAGCGTGGCGGCCTTGCGTAGTGTGTTCCGGCGCAGGGAAAGAGAAGGATAGGCAGGGACAGTGTCATTGTGCTATTCTTTGTGCTATTCTTGTGTGTAGGGAGGGAGAAGGATAGGCAGGGAGAGTGTCAGTGTCATATTCTTTGCTAAACCTTGTGTGCAGGGAGAGAGAAGGATAGGCAGGGGACAGTGTCAGTGTCATTGTTGCTAAGCCTCCTGCACAGTATACACCTGAAGCTAGCCCGTATTGCTGTGTTTTCCTGGTGTGTTACACTAACAGGCATTTGCAGCACTTACAGCGGGTGGAGTGTGCTTCCTGCTAAATATACACCTGAAGCTAGCCTGTATTGCTGTGTTTTCCTGGTGTGTTACACTAACAGGCATTTGCAGCACTTACAGCGGGCGGAGTGTGCTTCCTGCTAAATATACACCTGAAGCTAGCCCGTATTGCTGTGTTTTCCTGGTGTGTTACACTAACAGGCATTTGCAGCACTTACAGCGGGCGGAGTGTGCATCCTGCTAAATATACACCTGAAGCTAGCCCGTATTGCTGTGTTTTCCTGGTGTGTTACACTAACAGGCATTTGCAGCACTTACAGCGGGCGGAGTGTGCTTCCTGCTAAATATACACCTGAAGCTAGCCCGTATTGCTGTGTTTTCCTGGTGTGTTACACTAACAGGCATTTGCAGCACTTACAGCGGGCGGAGTGTGCTTCCTGCTAAATATACACCTGAAGCTAGCCCGTATTGCTGTGTTTTCCTGGTGTGTTACACTAACAGGCATTTGCAGCACTTACAGCGGGCGGAGTGTGCTTTCTGCTAAATATACACCGGAAGCTAGCCCGTATTGCTGTGTTTTCCTGGTGTGTTACACTAACAGGCATTCGCAGCACTTACAGCGGGCGGAGTGTGCTTCCTGCTAAATATACACCTGAAGCTAGCCCGTATTGCTGTGTTTTCCTGGTGTGTTACACTAACAGGCATTTGCAGCACTTACAGCGAGCGGAGTGTGCTTCCTGCTAAATATACACCTGAAGCTAGCCCGTATTGCTGTGTTTTCCTGGTGTGTTACACTAACAGGCATTTGCAGCACTTACAGAGGGCGGAGTGTGCCTCCTGCACATTATACACCTGAAGCTAGCCCTTATTGCTGGAGCTTTTTTTCTTTTGTGTTACACTAACAGGCATTTGCAGCACTTACAGCGGGCGTTGTGTGCTTCCTGCAAAATATACACCTGAAGCTAGCCCTTATTGCTGTTTTTTCAATAAAAGAGGGCAAGCAGGCTCTGTGTCTGGGGGCAACAGTGCTGGTCGTGGACGCGGTGCATTGTCATCAGCACATGGCCATGGGACACGCTTGTCCTTCTTTTCGGCAGCTGGATGTGTTGAGCCGCATCATGCCGAAGACTTGGTAGAGTGAATGACCAAGCCCTCCTCATCCTCCTCATCCTCTCACCCAGGCTCAGGGTACTGGCAAAGCAGCTGCCAAAGCGTCCTCTTCCCTGGTATCAATGTCATCATCAGTCACTCCTTCCCTAGACCAACCATGTCCTCCTGAGGAGTCCCCCGAACTGTTTGAGCACAGTGTTGGGTACATGCTCCAGGAGGATGCCCAGCGTTTCGAAGGGTCTGATGATGATACCCAGCTAGAGGAAGGCAGTAGCATGAGAGCAGATAGAGGGGATGCTCAAGAAGGACACCAATCTGGCAGTCATGTTCCAGCAGCTGCAGCATACTGCCAGATTGGCTCCAGTGATGAGGAGGGAGGGGATGATGAGGTCACTGACTCCACGTGGGTACCTAATAGGAGAGAGGAGGAGGAGGATGAGGAGGAGGCACATCTCCAACGGGCAGCACACCGACTGAATCACACCGCAGAGCTCCGCCTGTGCAGGGCGCTGCCTCTGCCCGTTATTCAAAAAGTTCTTTGGTGTGGGCCTTTTTTGAGTCGAGTGCATCAGATTGCACAGCTACTGTTTGCAACTTATGTCTCAAGCGTATATCGCGTGGCCAAAACATCAGCCGCTTGGGCACCACATGCTTGACCAGACATATGTTGACCTGCCATGCAGCTCGTTGGCAAGCCTACCTTAAAGACCCACACCAAAGAACACCAAAGAACAAAGCGGACCTCTCCTTGCACCGCATCAGCTGGGATCTCCAACCCCACTATACCTTCAGTCCTCTCTGAAACCTGCTGTCACGTACCTGTCTGGAGTCTGAAGAGGTCAGCCTCTCTTGTATCTCCGGCCCTGGCTCCGCTGGAGGTGAGGACAGGAGAAACCAAGGGACCGGAGGAACACGAGTGCCTGCAGAAGCAGCCCTGGAAGCCTGGAGCAGATGATGCGACTCTGGGATGGCAGAAGGTCGCAGCAGATCGCAGGACCGAAGTTGCAGAGACCCGGGAAACGGAATTGAGCCAAACAGGAGCGTAGTCACATGGATAGCCGGGTTCAGCAGCATGCGGACAGCAGGGTACATAGACATTAGGCAGGAGCGAGGTCAACAGGAAGCCAGGTTCAGAAACTGGTAATCAGAGAAGTAGCGAAGTCCAGCAGCAAGGTCAGGGGAAGCCAAGGTTCGGTAACAGGTATCAGGCAGGTTCAGGTAATAGCAGGTAGGGGTACTGAAACGCTGAAGATCCGTCAGCGCTGGACTGGTGTCAGTGCGCCCCTTAAATAGGCCGACTGGCGCCAGAGGAAAGCGTGGACGCGTTCCCGCGCGCGCATGCGCATTGGCACATCTGCGCACGCGCATGCGCGGATGCGCCCGGAGCACGCTGACAGTTCTCTTACATTGCCCCCTCCCTAAGGGCAGCCTCCGGATGCCCCTCAGGGGCTTCTTTTCCAGATGGCGCTGAAAAAAGGCACAAACTTTCTGTGGGGCATGCACATTGGAGGCTGGTTCCCAGGAGTTCTCTTCTGAGCCATAACCTTTCCACTTAATCAGGAATTGTGTTTGGCCCCTCCTGGTTTTACAGTCCAGTACAGCTTCAACTTCGTATTCTTTGTTGCCTTCGACGAGTATTGAAGAAGGGCTTTCCGGATCTCGGTTGGGAAACGGGTTAGGTACCGTTGTTTTTAATAAAGAGATGTGGAACACGGGATGGATTTTCAGACTTTTTGGTAAAATCAATTCAAAGGCCACAGGGTTGATTCTCCTTTTAACTGGAAAAGGCCCCAAAAATTTAGGGCCAAGTTTTTTGGAAGGACACCTGAGTTTTAAATTTGCAGTAGACAACCAGACTTTGTCTCCTGGTTCCAGGTTCAAGTTACCCCTTCTCTTCTTGTCAAAGAACCTTTTGTTGCTTATCTGGGCTTTAGAGATGGTATCCTGGAGCACTTTGTTGTTGGAGTTAAAAAAGTCCAGTCTGTCCTGTACAGCGGGTACGGAGGATTCTATGGGCACCTCAGGCAAAAAGGAAGGGTGATATCCATAGTTAGCAAAAAAAGGAGATTGCTTGGTAGCAGAGTGAATGGAGTTGTTATAGGAAAACTCCGCCAGTGGAAGAAGAGAAGACCAATCATCTTGAGAGAAGGAGGTGAAGCACCGTAGGTATTGCTCCAAAGTCTGATTAGTCCTCTCCGTCTGTCCATTTGTCTGAGGATGGTAAGCAGTGGACAGACGGAGTTCAATGTTTAGTGCTTCACACAGGGACCTCCAAAATCTTGAAGTGAACTGCACCCCTCGGTCCGAGACAATGTTATCGGGGACTCCATGCAGTTTTACAATTTCTTTGATGAATGTGGAGGCCGTCTCAGCGGCAGACGGGGTGCCTTGTAGGGGTACAAAATGTGCCATTTTGGTCAGGCGGTCTACCACGACAAATATGGAGGTGAAATTCTCAGATGGGGGAAGTTCCACGATGAAATCCATGGATATCATACTCCAGGGTTTCTTTGGTATAGGGAGACTTTCTAGGAGACCCCAAGTCTTGGCTCGATTGGTTTTACAGCGCAGGCATGTGACACAAGATTTTACGTATTTGTTACAGTCCTGTGTCAGGTCAGGCCACCAAAAGGAACGGGAAATCAGGTCTGCAGTCTTGTGAATGCCGAAATGGCCTGCCAGGGGGTGATCATGGCATCGCTTGAGAACAGAGACTCTGACCTGTTCTGGAACAAAAATCTGTTCATTGTGGAAATAGAGTCCGTCCTTAAACTCGAGAGGTAAATCTTGAGAAGGTGGGTGCTCAGTCACATCAGCCTTTATTTGGGAAATCAGGTCCGGTTGGAGAAGAAGGAAATTCTTGGCAGGCAGAATAGTTTCTGGCTCAGAAGGTTGGACTGGATCATGGAACATGCGCGAGAGCGCGTCCGGTTCGCCATTTTTGGAGCCTGGACGGAAGGTGATGTGGAATATGAAGCGAGAGAAAAATAACGCCCATCTTGCCTGCCGGGGTCTGATGCCCCATACACACGATCGTTTTTCATGCCGTTAAAAATGCCATTAATAAAAATGGCCATTAAAAATGATTGTGTGTAGGCTCCAGAGCATTTTTAACGACGTGAAAAACGGGCATTAAAAATTTCGAACATGCTCTCTTTTTTCACGTCGTTTTTCATGTCGTTTTTTTTAACGACGTGAAAAACGATAGTGTGTATGCTTTAACGACGTGAAAAAAAACGCGCATGCTCAGTATCAAGTATGAGAAAGGAGCGCTCGTTCTGGTAAAACTAGCGTTCGTAATGGAGATAGCACATTCGTCACGCAGTCACGGACTGAAAAGCACGAGACTGAAAAGAGCGAATCGTCGCTCAACAAACTTTACTAACATGAAGGGTGGCGCCATTCGAACGGATCTTCCCCTTTATAGTGCCGTCGTACGTGTTGTACGTCACTGCGCTTTGCTTGATCGTTTTCTTAAATGATCGTGTGTACGCAAGACAGGCTTGAGAGGAAACATGAAAAAAAACGACGTGAAAAACGGCAAGAAAAAAAATGGCAAGAAAAACGATCGTGTGTATGGGGCATAAGTCGCTTGGCTGTTCTTAAATATTCAAAATTTTTATGGTCGGTAAAAATGAGGATTGGGTGAGAGGCTCCCTCTAACAAGTAACACCATTCCTCAAGTGCCGCTTTAATGGCTAGCAATTCCCGATCACCAACGTCATAGTTTCTTTCAGACGGGTTCAGTTTTTTGGAGAAGAAGGCTACGGGATGTAGTAGAGATTTGGGACCTTGTCGCTGGGATAGAATAGCCCCAATGGCACTTTCGGAGGCATCTACCTCCAAGACATAGGCCAGGGACGGGTCGGGATGCTTTAGGATGGGAGCTGAAGTGAACAGGGTCTTTAGTTGTTCAAAGGATACTTGTGCTTCCGAGGTCCATCGAAAAGGGACATGTTGTTTGGTTAGCTGAGTGATGGGAGAGATTATGCCGGAAAAGTTTTTAATGAACTTTCTATAAAAATTGGCAAATCCCACAAACCTTTGCACCGCTTTCCTGTCAGTCGGAACCGGCCATTCTAGGACTGCAGCGACCTTCTGAGGATCCATGGCTATACCATCATCAGAGATGACAAGTCCGAGAAACTGTATAGTCTGCTTTTCGAAGTCACACTTCTCAGCTTTGGCATAGAGGTGATGTTCACAAAGTCTACTCAAGACCTTCCTCACATGAGTACGATGTAATTCCTTCGTATCAGAGAAAATAAGGATATCATCAAGGTAAACTATAATAAATAGATCAAGAAAGTCCCGAAACACATCGTTTACCAGGTGCTGGAAGGTGGCAGGGGCATTGCAGAGACCGAAGGGCATAACTAAGTACTCAAAATGCCCGAAGCGTGTCCTAAAGGCTGTCTTCCATTCATGCCCCTCCTTGATCCGGACTAAGTTGTAAGCTCCCCTCAAGTCAAGTTTGGTAAATATCCGTGCTCCTCGCAACCTCTGGAACAATTCAGGGATCAGCAGAAGCGGGTATCGATTTTTGACAGTTATCTTATTAAGATCCCGGTAGTCAATACAGGGCCTCAGAGAGTGGTCTTTCTTTTCCACGAAGAAAATACCAGCCCCTGCTGGCGAAGAGGAGTGCCGAATAAACCCTTTCTCCAGGCTTTTGTCTATGTATTTGCGCAGGGCTTCCAATTCAGGCTCCGAAAGCGGATAAATTTGGCCGAAAGGGATCTCTGATCCTGGTAAAAGTTCTATGGGGCAATCGTAAGTCCTGTGTGGAGGCAAGGTATCTGCACTTTTCTTGTTGAAGACGTCTAGGAATTCATGGTAGGCAACAGGTACCAGTTTCAGTGTTTCGGGGTCCGGGGAGATACTGAGGAGCGAAGCAGGATTAAAAGTCCCTTCAGGAAAACAATGTGTCCGGCAATAATTGGATGAGAAGGAGACATCTCCAGAGCACCAGTCAATATGGGGATTATGGGCCTTGAGCCAAGGTAACCCCAGAATAATAGGAAACATGGGTGAGGCGATCACATCCAGATGGAGAAGTTCCCGGTGCCCAGAGGAAGTTTGGCAGGAGATGGGTTCAGTCTCTTAGGTTACAGGCCCGGACTTGAGACCAGAGCCATCTGCCAGATGAATGGCAAATCCCTGCTTCTTGGTACATAGAGACAGCTGATGTAAAGTGGCAAATGCTGAATCCACAAAGCAGTTGCAAGTGCCAGAATCTATAATAGCGGATACAAGAATAGTCCTTTCAGATAGCTGGAGCTGGAGCTGGAGCTGGAGCGGAAGGGAAAGGTGGGACTGGCCCCTTCCGGGAAGATGAATCATGTAGGGCAGCGGAGAAGCGGCTTTGGCAGGTTTCACAGGACAAGTCTGTATGAAATGGCCAGTCTTTCCGCAGTAAAACCAAAGTCTGTTACGTTGTCGCCGTAGGCGTTCCGAAGAAGACAGAGGTGGTCTAGGGAAACTTCCACAGGATGAGTCATTGTACCCCTTTTTTCTCATGGGCACTTCCCGTGTCCTGGCGGAGATTGCAGAGAGAGAGGAGATGGTACTAGAAGATACTGGTGGCATAGTATTGGACCTCTCTGATTGTCTTTCTCGTAGCCGCCGATCGATCTGAATAACAGAGCTGATCAAATCTTCCAGGGATGTGGGTATGCCCACACGGGCTAGTTCGTCTTTTAAAGAATCAGAAAGTCCGAGACGAAACTGATGGTGGAGGGCGGCCCTATTCCACTGGGTATCTGTGCTCAGAACACGAAAGTCCGACACATAGTCTTCAACAGACCTTAGGCCTTGCTGGAGTCTGCTGAGCGTGAATTCTGCAGTCTGCTGGAGAAAAGGATCACCATACAGCTGGGACATAGCAGAGAAGAAGGAGTTAGCGGTTGTCAAAGCCGGATCGTGTTGTTCCCAAAGATGATGAGCCCAGGAAAGAGGTTCTTTAAGCAGTAAGGTAATGATGAACCCCACTTTGATGTTTTCAGAAGAGAAGGTTCGGGGTAACAAGGAGAAATAAAGTTCACAAGTATTTCGGAAGGTGCGATACTGCTTGCGATCCCCGGAAAATCGCTCAGGCAACGGCACTCTGGGTTCTGGAGGAGTGACGGACACGCAGAGCAGACTGAAGTCGGTTTGCACAGAAGAGCTCACAACAGCAGGAGAGGTGGAAGCAGGTGAGGCATCAAGCTGGTTCAGGAGCTGATCTTCCATCCGGTTCAGATTGGTTTGAAGGTTCTGTACTGTCCGGGATAGTGCAGAGAGGGATTGGCAAAAGTCCACAAAAGATGAGGCCTCCCTTTCAGACTCCATTGCTGGCTGACGGATACTGATACTGTCACGTACCTGACTGGAGTCTGAAGTGACGAGGTCAGCCTCTCTTGTATCTCCGGCCCTGGCTCCGCTGGAGGTGAGGACAGGAGAAACCAAGGGATCGGAGGAACACGAGTGCCTGCAGAAGCAGCCCTGGAAGCCTGGAGCAGATGATGCGACTCTGGGATGGCAGAAGGTCGCAGCAGATCGCAGGACCAAAGTTGCAGAGACCCGGGAAACGGAATTGAGCCGAACAGGAAACAGGAGCGTAGTCACATGGATAGCCGGGTTCAGCAGCAGGCGGACAGCAGGGTACATAGACATTAGGCAGGAGCGAGGTCAACAGGAAGCAGGGTTCAGAAACTGGTAATCAGAGAAGTAGCGAAGTCCAGCAGCAAGGTCAGGGGAAGCCAAGGTTCGGTAACAGGTATCAGGCAGGTTCAGGTAATAGCAGGTAGGGGTACTGAAATGCTGAAGATCCGTCAGCGCTGGACTGGTGTCAGTGCGCCCCTTAAATAGGCCGACTGGCGCCAGAGGAAAGCGTGGACGCGTTCCCACGAACGCGCGCATGCACATTGGTGCATCTGCGCACGCGCATGCGCGGATGCGCCCGGAGCGCGCTGACAGTTCTCTTACACCTGCACTGAGAGGAATGAAGGTGTAGAATTAGGTGTGTCACAGCCAAGTACTTGCGGGCACTCTGCACACCGACGTCCGATTCTAGCAGGCAAATTTCCCTGCCCCAGCTGCTGGACCGTCGAAAGAAGTTCACTCCCAGCCATCCACATGCCCAGCGGTTGAATGCTAGCTTGGCTAAATTGCTATCGCTTCAACTGCTGCTTTTCAGTTGGTAGACTCGGCCCCCTTCCGTGAGTTTGTGCAATGTGCGGTTCCTCAGTGGCAGGTTCCCAACCGCCACTTTTTCTCACGGAAGGTGATTCCGGCTCTCTACCGGCATGTGGAAGGCAATGTCTTGGCCTTGCTGGACAGGGCGGTCAGTGGTAAGGTGCATATTACCGCTGACTCATGGTCCAGCAGGCAGGACAGGGACGTTACCTTTCTTTCACAGCCCATTGGGTCACTCTTTTGGCAGCTGGGAAGGATGCAGGACAAGGTGCAGCAGTGTTGGAGGTTGTTCCGCCGCCACGCCTCCAAAATGCTACTACTGGTTGTGACACACCTCTCTCCTCCACCCCCTCCTCTTCTTCTTCCTCCATGGTCTCTTCCTGTGCTTTGTCCTCAGAACCAGCGGTGCTCCGTAGGCGTTCAAGGGGCTACGCAAGTATGCAGGCAAAAAGATGCCATGCCGTGCTTGCGCTGGTGTGTTTGGGGGACAAGAGCCACACTGGGGCATAGGTTCTGTCTGCTCTGCAGGGTCAGGCCGAGAGGTGGTTGACGCCACGCCAGCTTAAGCCAGGAATGGTGGTTTGCGACAATGGCACCAACCTCCTCTCCGCCCTCCGACAGGGACAACTGACCCATGTGCCCTGTGTGGCTCACGTCCTTAACCTGGTGGTGCAGCGGTTCTTGGGCAGGTACCCGGGCTTACAGGATGTCCTGAGGCAGGCCAGGAAAGTCTGTGTGCATTTCCGCAGATCTTATAATGCCAGTGTTCGTCTGGCTGAGCTGCAAAAGGAGTTGAACCTGCCCAAGAACCGCCTTATATGTGACATGCCCACCAGGTGGAACTCAACGTTGGCCATGCTGCAGCGGCTGCACACGCAGCAGAGGGCCATCAATAAGTACCTGTGCGACTACGGCACCAGGACAGGGTCAGGGGAGCTCGGGTTTTTTTCACCACGCCAGTGGGGCATGATCAGGGATGCATGCACTGTCCTGGCACCATTTGAGGAGGCCACGAGGATGGTGAGCAGTGACAGTGCATGCATCAGTGACACTGTACCCCTTGTCCACCTGTTGGAACATACGCTGCATGGAATAATGGACAGGGCATTTGAGGCAGAACAGAGGCAGGAAGAGGAGGACTTCCTTGCCTCTCAAGGCCCCCTTTACCCAGACAGTGTTCCTTCTGTCCCACCCATCACACAGGAAGAGGAGGAGGAGGAGGATTGTGTCAGCATGGAGGTGGAGCCTGGCACTCAGCATCATCAGCAGCAGTCTTTTAGGGATGATTTACAGTCCCAAGAAACCCGTGGACTTGTACATGGCTGGGAGGAGGTGGCTGCGGATCATGTCGTCCTTAGTGACCCAGAGGACTCTGGACCGAATGCCTCAGCTAACCTACGCTGCATGGCCTCCCTGATCCTGCAAAGTCTGCGAAAGGATCCTCGTATTCTTCGGATCAAGGAGAGGGACCATTACTGGCTGGCCACTCTCCTTGATCCACGGTACAAGGGTAAGGTTGCGGACCTTATCTTACCGTCGCAGAGGGAGCAGAGGATGAGGCAACTCCGGGAGGCCTTGCAGAAAGGTCTATGTAATGCGTTCCCAGAGACTGGGAGGTTACAAACTCCTGGTCCTGGACAACGAGTTGCTGAGGCTTCGGTCAGTCAAAGAAGGAGCGGTGGGGAAGGTGGCCGTCTGACCGATGCGTTCAGACAATTCTTTAGTCCGCAGCCCCAAGGTATGATCGGTTCCAGCAACCATCGCCAGCGTCTGATATACATGGTGCAGGAATACCTAGGGGCAAGGTCAGACTTGGACACCTTCCCCACCGAAAATCCTCTGGCTTACTGGGTCTTGAGGATGGATCACTGGCCAGAGCTTGCACAGTATGCAATTGAGCTACTGGCCTGTCCTGCATCCAGCGTTCTTTCAGAACGCACATTCAGTGCTGCTGGAGGATTTGTCACGGATCACAGGGTGCGCCTGTCCACCGACTCGGTTGATCAACTGACCTTCATAAAGATGAACCAGTCTTGGATCACCACCAGCTACCAAACACCTGAAGCTGATATAACAGACTAATTTATTTTCAAATGTCACATCCCTTCAAGACTGATGCTGATGCTGAGTGACTGTCCTGTTATGTTGACTGACTATCCTCCTCCTCCTCCTCAATAATCCGATTGATGATGATAGCTTGGAAGAACATTTTTGTTTCTGGGTGCCGCCACCAGTGGCTAAGGCCCAATTTTTCAGCCCCTGTTTAACAGGGGCATGTAATTACAATTTTTTATGCAATGCTTTGCAGCAGGGCTCATTCCTGCACTCCAACTAGAGTATCTGGGAGAGGTTGCAGTGTCGTGGCACCAGTGCCTAAGGCCCAATTTTTCAGCCCCTGTTTAACAGGGGCATGTAATTACAATTTTTTATGCAATGCTTTGCAGCAGGGCTCATTCCTGCACTCCAACTAGAGTATCTGGGAGAGGTTGCAGTGTCGTGGCACCAGCACCAGTGCCTAAGGCCCAATTTTTCAGCCCCTGTTTAACAGGGGCGTGTAATTACAATTTTTGATGCAATACTTTGCAACAGGGCTCATTGCTGTGCTCCAAGTACAGTATCTGTGAGGGGTTGCAGTGTTGTGGCACCAGTGCCTAAGGCCCAATTTTTCTGCCCCTGTTTAACAGGGGCATGTAATTACAATTCTTAATCTAATAATTCACAGCAGGGCCCATTCCTGCGCCCACCAAGAGTAACTGTGAGGCCTTACAGTGTTGTATCAACATCACCACCACCACCACCAAAGGCCCAATTTTTCAGCCCCTGTTCAACAGGGGCATGCAATTACAATTCTTGATCTAATAATTCACAGCAGGGCCCATTCATGCGCCCACCAAGAGTAACTGTGAGGGCTTACAGTGTTGTGGCAACACCAACATGTAAGGGGCAAATTTCAGCAGAGTATATACGGCAGGCCCCTACTTTCAAACATCCAACTTACAAACGACTCCTACTTGCAAACGAAAGGAGACAACAGGAAGTGAGAGGAAATCTACCCCTAGGAAGGGAAATTCTCTCCTGTAAGAGTTAATATGGGAAAAAGGTGTCTCCTCTCTACTGATGCTTTATCACCAATCCTTGTTTCAATAAAAACCCCACTTTTCAAAAAACATTTGTCATTGGGACGGAAAGTGAGGTGAAATGTTCTGAACAGGGGCACAGACAGCAAAACAAATGTTACAGGAGTGATAACCCTTCCCTATGTTTTCCAAAAAGCTTAAAAATAGATTTTTGGGCTGGAGCTACACTTAAACAATGTACCTGGTCAAAATTACAAACAGATTCTACATAAGAACAAACCTACAGTCCCTGTCTTGTATGCACCGCCTGTATACGGCTGTTCAGAGTATACAGGTATAAGGCCTTTTTTATTTTGTGTGCGGGGTTCCCCTTAATATCCATACAAGACCCAAAGGGGCTGGTAATGGGCTGGGGTGGGGGGGGGGGTGATGGGGTAGCTATGCCATTTTTCTCAAAGATTTTCATCCATATTACCGGGACCAGACATTACATTAAAGCCACAAGCAGTTTTAAATGGCTTTTTTTTCCTTTAGAAATGTCATTTTGTGCAGGGACAGTTCTAAACACGGGAAACACGTGGCACTTCACAGGCATACTTTAGACACCCCCCAGGTACGATATTTAAAGGAATATTTGACATTTTTTTTTTTTCACTTTATGCATCATTAAAATGACTGCTCCCGAAAAACGGACGTTTTTAAAACTTATTTTTGCATTGATACTAGTGATGAGCCGAACACCCCCGGGTTCGGTTCGCACCAGAACCCGCGAACGGACCGAAAGTTCGTACGAACATTAGAACCCTATTAAATACAATGGATGCGAACGTTCGAATTCTAAAGTGCTAATTATAACGACTATTATGCATGTTATTGTCCTAAAAAGGGTTTGGGAACCCGGGTTCTGCACCAGGGGACATGTATCAATGCAAAAATAAGTTTTAAAAACGGTCGTTTTTCGGGAGCAGTCATTTTAATGATGCATAAAGTGAAAAAAAAAAGTCAAATATTCCTTTAAATATCGTACCTGGGGGGTGTCTAAAGTATGCCTGTGAAGTGCCACGTGTTTCCCGTGTTTAGAACTGTCCCTGCACAAAATGACACTTCTAAGGGAAAAAAAAGCCATTTAAAACTGCTTGCGGCTTTAATGTAATGTCTGGTCCCGGTAATATGGATGAAAATCTTTAAGAAAAATGGCATAGCTACCCCATGACCCCCCCCCCTACCCCAGCCCATTACCAGCCCCTTTGGGTCTTGTATGGATATTAAGGGGAACCCCGCACATAAAATAAAAAAGGCCCTATATACTCTGAACAGCCGTATACAGGCGGTGCATACAAGACAGGGACTGTAGGTTTGTTCTTATGTAGAATCTGTTTGTAATTTTGAACAGGTACATTGTTTAAGTGTAGCTCCAGCCCAAAAATCTATTTTTAAACTTTTTGGAAAACATAGGTAAGGGTTATCACCCCTGTAACATTTGTTTTGCTGTCTGTGCCCCTGTTCAGAACATTTCACCTCACTTTCCGTCCCAATGACAACTGTTTTTGAAATGTGGTGTTTTTCTTGAAACAAGGATTGGTGATAAAGCATCAGTACAGAGGAGACACCTTTCTCCCATATTAATTCTTACAGGAGAGAATTTTCCTTCCTAGGGGTAGATTTCCTCTCACTTCCTGTTGTCTTCTTGCGTTTGCAAGTAGGAGTCGTTTGTAAGTTGGATGTTTGAAAGTAGGGACCTGCGGTATATACTCTGCAGAAATAGGCCCCTTAGTTGTTGGTGTTGGCACAACACTGTAAGCACTCACAGTTACTCTTGGTGGGTGCTGGAACGCCCTGCTGTCAACTATTATATCAGGAATTGTAATTACATATAATTGTTGAACAGTGGTAGTAAAAATTGGGCCTTTGATGGTGGTGCTGGTGCCACAACACTGACAGTTACTCTTGGTGGGTGCAGCAATGGGCCCTATGGGGAATTATTAGATCAAGAATTGTAATTGCATGCCCCTGTTGAACAGGGGCTGAAAAATTGGGCCTTTCGTGGTGGTGGTGGTGGTGGTGGTGGTGGTGGTGTTGCCACAACACTGTAAGCCCTCAGAGTTACTCTTGGTGGGTGCAGCAATGGGCCCTGCTGTGAATTATTAGATCAAGAATTGTAATTACATGCCCCTGTTGAACAGGGGCTGAAAAATTGGGCCTTAGGCACTGGTGGCACAACACTGCAACCCCTCACAGATACTGTACTTGGAGCACAGCAATGAGCCCTGTTGCAAAGTATTGCTTCAAAAATTGTAATTACACGCCCCTGTTAAACAGGGGCTGAAAAATTGGGCGTTAGGCACTGCTGGCGGCACCCATAAACAAAAATGATCTTCCAAGCTATCATCATCAATCGTATCATTGAGGACTCGGAGGAGGAGGATAGCCAGTCAACATAACAGCACAGGCACTCAGCATCAGCATCAGTCTTGAAGGGATGTGACATGTTAAAATCAATTAGTCTGTTATATCAGCATCAGGTGTGTGGTAGCTGGTGGTGATCCAAGACTGGTTCATCTTGATGAAAGTCAGTCGATCAACCGAGTCGGTGGACAGGCGCACCCTGTGATCCGTGACAAATCCTCCAGCAGCACTGAATGTGCGTTCCGAAAGAACGCTGGATGCAGGACAGGCCAGTAGCTCAATTGCATACTGTGCAAGCTCTGGCCAGTGATCCATCCTCAAGACCCAGTAAGCCAGAGGATTTTCGGTGGGGAAGGTGTCCAAGTCTGACCTTGCCCCTAGATATTCCTGCACCATGTTTATCAGACGCTGGCGATGGTTGCTGGAACCGATCATACTTTGGGGCTGCGGACTAAAGAATTGTCTGAACGCATCGGTCAGACGGCCACCTTCCCCACCGCTCCTTCTTTGACTGGCCGAAGCCTCAGCAACTCGTTGTCCAGGACCAGGAGTTTATAACCTCCCAGTCTCTGGGAACGCGTTGCACAGACCTTTCTGCAAGGCCTCCCGGAGTTGTCTCATCCTCTGCTCCCTCTGCAACGGTAACATAAGGTCCGCAACCTTACCCTTGTACCGTGGATCAAGGAGAGTGGCCAGCCAGTAATGGTCCCTCTCCTTGATCCGAAGAATACGAGGATCCTTCCGCAGACTTTGCAGGATCAGGGAGGCCATGCAGCGTAGGTTAGCTGAGGCATTCGGTCCGGAGTCCTCTGGGTCACTAAGGACAACATGATCCGCAGCCACCTCCTCCCAGCCACGTACAAGTCCACGGGTTTCTTGGGACTGTAAATCATCCCTAAAAGACTGCTGCTGTTGATGCTGCTGAGTGCCAGGCTCCACCTCCATGCTGACACAATCCTCCTCCTCCTCCTCCTTGTCCTCTTCCTGTGCGATGGGTGGGACAGAAGGAACACTGTCTGGGTAAAGGGGGCCTTGAGAGGCAAGGAAGTCCTCCTCTTCCTGCCTCTGTTCTGCCTCAAGTGCCCTGTCCATTATTCCACGCAGCGTGTGCTCCAACAGGTGGACAAGAGGTACAGTGTCACTGATGCATGCACTGTCACTGCTCACCATCCTCGTGGCCTCCTCAAATGGTGCCAGGACAGTGCATGCATCCCTGATCATGCCCCACTGGCGTGGAGAAAAAAAACCAAGCTCCCCTGACCCTGTCCTGGTGCCGTAGTCGCACAGGTACTCATTGATGGCCCTCTGCTGCGTGTGCAGCCGCTGCAGCATGGCCAACGTTGAGTTCCACCTGGTGGGCATGTCACATATAAGGCGGTTCTTGGGCAGGTTCAACTCCTTTTGCAGCTCAGCCAGGCGAGCACTGGCATTATAAGATCTGCGGAAATGCACACAGACTTTCCTGGCCTGCCTCAGGACATCCTGTAAGCCCGGGTACCTGCCCAAGAACCGCTGCACCACCAGGTTAAGGACGTGAGCCACACAGGGCACATGGGTCAGTTGTCCCTGTCGGAGGGCGGAGAGGAGGTTGGTGCCATTGTCGCAAACCACCATTCCTGGCTTAAGCTGGCGTGGCGTCAACCACCTCTCGGCCTGGCCCTGCAGAGCAGACAGGACCTCTGCCCCAGTGTGGCTTCTGTCCCCCAAACACACCAGCGCAAGCACGGCATGGCATCTTTTTGCCTGCGTACTTGCGTAGCCCCTTGAACGGCTACGGAGCACCGCTGGTTCAGAGGACAAAGCACAGGAAGAGGCCATGGAGGAAGAAGAAGAGGAGGGGGTGGAGGAGAGAGGTGTGTCACAACCAGTAGTAGCATTTTGGAGGCGTGGCGGTGGAACAACCTCCAACACTACTGCACCTTGTCCTGCATCCTTTCCAGCTGCCAAAAGAGTGACCCAATGGGCCGTGAAAGAAAGGTAACGTCCCTGTCCATGCCTGCTGGACCATGAGTCAGCGGTAATATGCACCTTACCGCTGACCGCCCTGTCCAGCGAGGCCAAGACATTGCCTTCCACATGCCGGTAGAGAGCCGGAATAGCCTTCCGTGAGAAAAAGTGGCGTTTGGGAACCTGCCACTGAGGAACCGCACATTGCACAAACTCACGGAAGGGGGCCGAGTCTACCAACTGAAAAGGCAGCAGTTGAAGCGCTAGCAATTTAGCCAAGCTAGCATTCAACCGCTGGGCATGTGGATGGCTGGGAGTGAACTTCTTTCGACGGTCCAGCAGCTGGGGCAGGGAAATTTGCCTGCTAGAATCGGACGTCGGTGTACTGCTAGCAGAGTGGCCGCAAGTACTTGGCTGTGACACACCTAATTCTACACCTTCATTCCTCTCAGTGCATGTTTCAGAGAGGACTGAAGTTATAGTGGGGTTGGAGATCCCAGCTGATGCGGTGCAAGGAGAGGTCCGCTTTGTTCTTTGGTGTGGGTCTTTGAGGTAGGCTTGCCAACGAGCTGCATGGCAGGTCAACATATGTCTGGTCAGGCATGTGGTACCCAAGCGGCTGATGTTTTGGCCACGCGATATACGCTTGAGACATATGTTGCAAACAGCAGCTGTGCGATCTGATGCACTAGCCTCAAAAAAGGCCCACACCAAAGAACTTTTTGAATGACGGGCAGAGGCAGCGCCCTGCACAGGCGGAGCTCTGCGGTGTGATTCCGTCGGTGTACTGCCCTTACGCTGGCCACCAAAGGGCATCCTGCCTCGTTGGAGATGTGCCTCCTCCTCATCCTCCTCCTCCTCCTCTCTCCTATTAGGCACCCACGTGGAGTCAGTGACCTCATCATCCCCTCCCTCCTCATCACTGGAGCCAATCTGGCAGTATGCTGCAGCTGCTGGAACATGACTGCCAGATTGGTGTCCTTCTTGAGCATCCCCTCTGTCTGCTCTCACGCTACTGCCTTCCTCTAGCTGGGTTTCATCATCAGACCCTTTGAAACGCTGGGCATCCTCCTGGAGCATGTACCCAACACTGTGCTCAAACAGTTCGGGGGACTCCTCAGGAGGAGGACATGGTGGGTCTAGGGAAGGAGTGACTGATGATGAGTCTGACATTGATACCAGGGAAGAGGACGCTTTGGCAGCTGCTTTGCCAGTAGCCTGAGCCTGGGTGAGAGAGGATGAGGAGGAGGAGGAGGGCTTGGTCATCCACTCTACTAAGTCTTCGGCATGATGTGGCTCAACATGTCCAGCTGCCGAAAAGAAGGACAAGCGTGTCCCATGGCCATGTGCTGATGACAATGCACCGCGTCCACGACCAGCACTGTTGCCCCCAGACACAGAGCCTGCTTGCCCTCTTTTATTGCCTCCTGACTGTCTGCCTCTCCTTGTTTGCCTTCCAGACATTCTAATGGATGGCCTGCAGGGAGATGGGAAAAAAAGCAATAAGGGCTACCTTCAGGTGTCCTTCTCTGTCCCTTTACTTAAGGATTTCTAAATATGGTTGAGGATGATTGCTTTCGCACAGAATAGCACAATGACAATTTCCCTGACTGTCCAAAAAACAAGGATTTCAAAGATGGTTGATGAGGAATGCTTTAGCACAGTATAGCACAATGAGAATTTCCCTCACTGTCCTTCCCTGTCCCTACAAACAAGGTTTAGCACAGTAAAACACACTGACACTCTCCCTACCTATAGTTTTCTGTCCCTATAATTTTTATTTTTTTTAAAGATGGTTGATGAGGAATGCTTTAGCACAGTATAGCACAATGATAATTTCCCTCACTGTCCTTCCCTGTCCCTACAAACAAGGTTTAGCACAGTAAAACACACTGACACTCTCCCTACCTATAGTTTTCTGTCCCTATAAATTATTTTTTTTAAAGATGGTTGATGAGGCATGCTTTAGCACAATGAGAATTTCCCTCACTGTCCTTCCCTGTCCCTACAAACAAGGTTTAGCACAGTAAAACACACTGACACTCTCCCTACCTATAGTTTTCTGTCCCTATAATTTTTTTTTTTTTAAAGATGGTTGATGAGGAATGCTTTAGCACAGTATAGCACAATGAGAATTCCCCTCACTGTCCTTCCCTGTCCCTACAAACAAGGTTTAGCACAGTAAAACACACTGACACTCTCCCTACCTATAGTTTTCTGTCCCTATAAAAAAATTTTTTTTTAAAGATGGTTGATGAGGAATGCTTTAGCACAGTATAGCACAATGAGAATTTCCCTCACTGTCCTTCCCTGTCCCTACAAACAAGGTTTAGCACAGTAAAACACACTGACACTCTCCCTACCTATAGTTTTCTGTCCCTATAAATTTTTTTTTTAAAGATGGTTGATGAGGAATGCTTTAGCATAGTATAGCACAATGAGAATTTCCCTCACTGTCCTTCCCTGTCCCTACAAACAAGGTTTAGCACAGTAAAACACACTGACACTCTCCCTATCCTATAGTTTTCTGTCCCTATAAAAAATTTTTTTTAAAGATGGTTGATGAGGAATGCTTTAGCACAGTATAGCACAATGAGAATTTCCCTCACTGTCCTTCCCTGTCCCTACAAACAAGGTTTAGCACAGTAAAACAGACTGACACTCTCCCTACCTATCCTTCACTTTCCCTAAACTAAAGGAATCCAGGTTAAGCAAGAAAAAAAAATGTCACTGTCCCTGCCTATGCTTCTCTTTCCCTGCTCCGGAACACACTACACTAGGCCGCCGTGCTGGCGGCCTTTTATAGTGTGGGGTGTGTACTAAACACCCTCAGCAATAATTGGCCACAGGCATCCTGCCTGTGGCCAATCATTGCTCTACTCGCTGCCGGCGCTGTGATTGGCCAAGCATGCGGGGTCACAGTGCATGCTTGGCCAATCACAGCGCCTGGATGACACTGCGATGGCGTAGTGCATTGTGGGCCGCGAATTAGGCGCGAACGGCCCAAATCGTTCGTTGTTCGGCGAACGATCGAACAGCCGATGTTCGAGTCGAACGTATGTTCGACTCGAACACCGAGCTCATCCCTAATTGATACATGTCCCCTGGTGCAAAACCCGGGTTCCCAAACCCTTTTTAGGACAATAACATGCATATTAGTCGTTATAATTAGCACTTTAGATTTCGAACGTTCGCATCCATTGTATTTAATAGGGTTCTAACGTTCGTGCGAACTTTCCGTCCGTTCGCAGGTTCTGGTACGAACCGAACCCGGGGGTGTTCGGCTCATCTCTATTGCTGAACCCTCTGGGTTTGCTGTTTGTTGTTTGTTTCCCGGGAGAACTCAGTGACTGTACCCAAGCTAATGGGTGTTTGTGCTCTTCGGAGGAATTGAAGGACTGATCCTGTTGTTGTTCTTCATTCTCCAACAAGTGATCTTGGACTCTGGGGTAGAGAGGGCCACAGAACAAGAGGTCTCCACAAGTGCAGTTACTGCGATGCTGTCACCAGGTGGCAGTGTCGTGCATCGGCATTCACTTTTCACACACACTTTTTGAAGGAAGGGATTTCTTTATGGAGAGGTTCTTTCGTTCTCACACAAACATATGTGTCAGGAATTTGTGTGTTTGATATTTATTTTCCCCTCTGCAGGAGAACATCCCATCAAGACCGCTGAGAGTGGGGCGGGTCTCAGTCAGTGATGTGGGTGGGGGAAAATGTAATGATGTGGCTTTTGAGATGTTTTACAGTTATATGTTATTTGTTCCCCTCCCCTCCCTTTTCATTTGAGGCTCAGGCACAAGTGCTTCAGGTAGTTAGTTTTTTTTTTCAAAATTTTTGGGATTTTTGACATTTTCAGTCGGTTTCTGGACTGGACTGTGTCAGCCCTTGAGGGCATAGTTTATTCCAGACACTGGGGACCAGTGTCAAACAACCAGGGGGAGAGTGTAGCGGGTATATGCTTGTCTCTCATGTTTGAATTTGGTGGGGATATCTGTAATGTATGGTTCCCTGGGGCCCAGCGGGTGGTGCTGTCGCTTTGGACCCGGGGTTGAGCCATCATTGCAGTGCTGTACCCTTTTTGGCCTCTCGCAGCATGAGTACAGCGGGGCGGGGGCTTCGCTGTGTTTGCTGGGGGAGGGTATAAAGGGGTCGGCCATTTTTGGTCACGGTGTTGTTGAGTCCCAGGCACTTTCAGCCTGAGGGCTGTGGTTCGTGGTCGATGTCTAGGCGGCCTAGGCCTGGACACCCGGAGCTCGTGTTCCACCCCAGACACCTTCAGCCTGGGGTGAGGTACTCGGTTGGAGGCCTGGGGCCCAGTGTCCTCCGCTGGGCTCCGTGAGGGAAGGATTTCCTAGGGGACCCCGGGAGTGGGGTACCCGAATCCAGAGGCGTAAGGGACCGGAGGAGTTACTCACCCGAAGACCTGGTGCAGCAGATTGCCGGTGCCTGGTGAGCCTCAGGAGACCGCCCAGAGGGATATCTTCCTAAACAGGGCCCTAGTGCAGTCAGGAGGAAGGTTCACCGTTCACCCGGTCGGTGGCAGTGACCAAGATTCTCAGCAGGTGGCAGAGACCATGTGCCAAACCTATTCGCTGATAGAGGAATAGGAGAGTTCATTGTGCCTGGGCCTACTCGTATCCACACCCCCTGTCTGTTCATTGAGGGAGTCCAACTGATTGTGTTTCATTCTGACATTGGAAAATAAAGGAGTGTTGGACTTTTATTGGTGTGGGGCTCATTTTCTGGCAGACACTGTTCCACAGAAGAAGCAGAGGCTCCAAATACCGAACACCGACCCGAAGGTAAAGAAACTTTGCTCACACCACACAAACATTTGTGGTGAAGGCTTGGCGTGGTGACCCCGCACTCTCTCCTCCAGGATACCCCTAGACAAGCAGTAAAAAGCCAGCAGAGGAGTGGGAGAGTGGAGGCCGCTACATGTATATTTAGACGTAGGATGGTTTATTGTGTGCTGTGTTTTCTTTTTCTCTCCCTCTGCAGGTGATCTGCTATCAACTCTGCCGGAGTATGGGCGGGGTAGATATGTTAGAAGGGCTGGAATTGTAACTTGTGATATACTGTGTGTTTTTATACCAAATGTGATGTGTATTTCTACATGCTCTCCCTCTTTCTTCTCCCTCTGCCATTCCCAAATTGTTTGGTTCAGGCACCATTCTAAAATAATATAATAGTACTGTACATAGTTGTGAACGGATCAGAACCCACTCAGGATTGAGAGGGGTTTTTCTGATCTGTTCCAGCCACTGGGGACAGTGGCTTTTCAAGGGGGCTATGTGTAGCGGACCCCCAAAATTGGGGTCGCTGTGCCTTAAATTTAAGGGCAGCCTGGGCAATAGTTTGGCTCAGGTTTTCTAAAGTGGACTCTGCTCTGCTGTGGTGTTGCCTGGGTGTATAGTTCTTCTTGACCTGCAGGTGGCGCTGTTGCCTAGGTCTTGGGTCGAACCACAGGTGGCATTGTAGCGTGATAAAGTGTCCTCTCTCGGCAGCCATACAGTGGGCGTGGTCTACCTGCTGTGCATGCCGGGAGAGGGTACATAAGGGGCAGACGCCATGAGGTGGGGAGATTGGCCGGAGAATTCCAAGGGGGACCCCTGGTGGCGAGTGTCGCGCTCTTTGGCCCTGCTGGCCAGGGGTGCGTGAATTGGTCGAGAAGTCTTGGGCACCTTCAGCCCGAGGCTATAGTGTTCCAGGTAGGCCCAGTACCTTCAACTGGGTCTACAACCAAACCATCGGAGTCCCAGGGTACCCGAGGGAGGGTGGCCCGCTCTGAAAGCTAGGAAACCAGGGGTGGACCTGTCCGGATGATCGGTGAAGGAAGTCACTGTCTCAGGAGAGGCCTGGTTGCCTATCAGAGGGAAAAATTCCATGAGTTGCACAATAGCTCCTGTGATGTGCCCCTTGGCACTTATGGTTTCTAAAAGTTGCGGGTGCTAGAGAGTTCTAGATTCAGGAACTAAAGGATTTTGTGGCAGAGGATCTCCTGAACTTGTCTTTGAAGGGAACGAAATCTAAAGTAACTGTTCGTGCTTCACTCCGGCTGCTAGAACTGTGAGAGGGATCTATCCGGGTAAGCAATACCCACTCAGGCTTGAGTGGAAATTAGGGTAAATGGGTGCCGCGTGCCTGAACCTACCTCCCTACCCAACTCTATCTCTATCTTCAACGTTTTTCCCACTAAGTTCCAAGCAAGAAAAATAAACTTGTTTGTTAGAGTTTAAACAGTCTGGACATTGGCCTTCTTTTAAGAGAAAGAATAGACTTTTTCCTACACTCTAGGGATGAGAACCAATGGAGGGAGGTAACTCGCTGCAGGACCCAAAAATTGTATGAACACCACTCAACCCCTTATACCAGGAGGATACAGGCATGTGGCATGGTGTGCCCTACTCTGCAAGTGGAGGTAAGCAGGAGAAAAAGGGTCTTTGTGCTACATGTCATTTGTATGTTATATGATGCAAACATTTTAAAATAAAGATTACATAAAACAGAAAAAGATTCATAAGCACACATGAACTATAATCTAAGAGAAATTTTAAATGAAAGGTTTGCAAGATAATGCACAAGCAAGTTTTTGCTTAAAGTTCTGCTTGCAAAATGGGTACCTGAAAGAGATATAAATTCAGCTAATGAGAAAGCTAAAGCAGTGAGCTTGGTGGGTCAAATAAAATTACTATACACATAAAATAAATAAGGAGCTTAGCAAAAACATTAGGTTTCTCTGTACATATTGTAATCAATCATAATAAGCCAGATTGCCTCGATCCTGCAGTTTCACCTGGGAATTTTACTCAGTGATCCAAAATGAAATACACTTTTGACGTGTGGACACAAATAACAATGAGCTAATATAGAAAAACTGTAAATCATTTAGTAGTGTTTGTGGCTTTTATATGTATCCAAGTAAATCTAAGCAACTACAAGGCATTAAGGGTTTTTGTTGGTAATATATACAGCATTTTACTGACATTCCCAGAACCTTCTACCTAGGACAATCAATCTTTTTTTTTATCTAACTGAATTATTAATTTCATACTGTAATACATAAGATGAGCCAAAATATAAAACTGGAGACCTTTTTTATTTATTTTTTAAGCAGTATTGACAATGGCCTCACAATGTTTTCTTTAGAAAAGGTTCTATTCTGCAGTACTCATTGCCATTTTTTTTAAAGGCTATAGACATTAGGCTTGTGCAATTCGTTTCGTAACGAATCAAAATTCGTCCGAATTTAGCAACTTTCGGACATTCGGAAGCATTCGAATTTCCGAACAGAGCAATTACGAATAAAACCGAATCCGAAATAAATTATACCGCAAAATAGCGAATGCCCGAAGGTCTTCGGCATAATTCGTTATGAAAAAAGTTACGAATGTACGAATCCATTCGAAGCACAATAACACTCACTCTGCTCTCTGCTTCTCCCTCACCATGCTGAACTCCCTCTCAAAATGGTGTACAGGGGCGGAGGCTATAGCCGCATGAAAAAACGAAAGTAAAATACGAGATTTCAAATCCATTCGAAGCACAATAACACTCACTCTGCTCTGCTCTCTGCTTCTCCCTCACCGTGCTGAACCCTCTCAAAATGGTGTACAGGGGCGGAGCCTATAGCCGCATGTAAAAAACGAAAGTAAAATACGAGATTTCGAATCGTTACAAATAACCGCTATGTATTTAGAAAAGTACAAATCCATTCGAAGCACATTAGGCATAATAGGCAGCGTCGTTGTGAGAGAGACACGGAAAATTACGAATCAACGAACCCAAAAAAAGTTACGAAAGTAGGAGTTGTGTCCAGAATCAACGAAAAACAACGTACTCTACCGAAAGTACGAATTATAAAGCAACAAAAAATTCAACGAAAAATGCCGCTTGCAAAAATACGAATGAGTCCGAACACGAAAAATCCCGTCTAGCAAAATTACGAATGATTACGAATCAACAGGACCGGAAAGAAACGAACCGAAACGGAACAAATTTTTCCGTTGTGCACAAGTCTAATAGACATCCATTGATATGCCATTGGCACAAGATTCTAGAGCACATAAGCCTTTTTGTCAGATGATTAACTCTTCGTCTTAGAATGAATGGTCAATCAGTGTCTGCTGAGGTCGTTGACTGCTTGTAGATGGCCCTTTCTCAATGTGACTGTGCTGAGTTAAGCCTGCAGAAATATTGTAGTGCTTTGGTGAGGCTCTGCAGTTTACGCATGTATTTGCAAATGTGTGCTAACTAAACCCCTGTTGTTAACTAAAAAATTTAGACAGGATAACATGTCTGGTAGCAGACTGGTTGGCGAGTTGAGCTAGAAATTTTCTCTGGTATTGTTTTGTATGCGTTGCCCTTTCATTTGCTCCTTGCTGTGAAGGCCAGTTATAGGTGGGGGCAGTGGCCATTTGTTTGTTACTGATGTTATACTGGTGAGTGGACACACTGGACACCTTTGTTAACATTGTGCTATGTGCTGGGTGTCCAGTATGCCCTCTGTGCCTTTAAGAAAGGGTGGGCTACCTTCGGCTCACTTGCCCTTCATCTATCCATTGGAATGCATGTGCTTCCACTGTGGAGACTCTCATACAGTTACAAGAGTGAGAACTGCAGAAATATTGGTGTGCCTTGGTGCGGCTCTGCAGCTTGCGCATGTATTTTCATGTGATGGGAGTCACTTTGGGCAAGGGGCCTATGAAACCCAGTTTACTTTAGATGGGTCAGGAAACTCCTTTTTAGCTCCCCATACCCTTTTTATGGTAAAATTACCCTGTGTCTATTAGGGGCACAGGGTGACCTAAAAAGCCCTAACTGGTCTAATCTAACCAGACTCCCTGGACTCAGCATTTCATTATACCCCTGAACATGACAGGTTGTTTACACTATGTTTATAACACTGACATTGGACATTTGAATTGCGTGCAGGCACACATGCCCCAATCATACAAAGGGAGAAGCTCCATATGAAAGGTCTCTATATGAAGGAAGTGACTTGCGTGCCCAGCTACTGCACACCAGCCGCTCAAAAAAGTCGTTCTGAACGACTGGCAGGAAAATGCTGCTCTAAAAACGCAATTTTATCAGCGTTTTGCTTTGCTGTCAATGCATGTTTAGCTGCGCTAGCTTTTAGCCGAATTGATTTTGAATAGTGGCGTTTCTCTGCCTCTATTCAAAATCAATGGTTCCCTATGGGAGCCCATTGATTTGAATAGAAGTCACACCAGAAGTCAGATCATCATGATCTGACTTGCGGTGCGACTTGTGTGCCAAGGATTAAGTAGAACCCCGCCAAAATGAAAAAAAATTCCCGTAGGGTTCCCCCTACGGACGATACCAGACCCTTCAGTCTGGTATGGATTTTAAGGGGAACCCCCACGCCAAAAAAAATGGTGTGGGGTCCCCCCAAAATCCATACCAAACCCTTATCCAAGCACGCAGCCCGGCAGGTCAGGATGGGGGGAATGAGCGAGCGCCCCCCCTCCTGGACCATACCAGGCCACATGCCCTCAACATGGTTGGGTGGGTGCTTTGGGGTGGGCAGAGGGCCCCTGCGCCCCCCACCCAAAGCACCTTGTCCCCGTGTTGATGAGGACAAGGACCTCTTCCCGACAACCCTGGCCGGTGGTTGTCGGGGTCTGCGAGCGGGGGCTTATCAGAATCTGGAAGCCCCCTTTAACAAGGGGGCCCCCAGATCCCTGCCCCCCACGTATGTGAATGAGTATGGGGTACATTGTACCCCTACGCATTCACCTCAACAAAAAGTGTAAAAAATAAACAGTACACAGGTTTTTTAAGTATTTTATTATGGCAGCTCGTGTGTCTCTTCCGATATCTTCTCCCTCCTCCGGCTCTTCTCCTCTCTGCGCTGTCTTCTCGCTCTTTTGTCCGCTCTTTTGCTGCTGTCTTCTCTGCTGTCTTCTCCCTCTGTTCTTCTTCTGATGTTGACTCAACACGATCTCCCGATGTAATGCTGGGTCCGCCGCATGCAATAACTTATATTGGCATAGGGCGGGGCCACCCGCTGATGTCATCTGGAGGCCCAGCCTCCTTGTGACATCATCATCCCATCATTCCCCGGGTAGTGACATCACAAGGAGGCGGGGCATCCAGGTGACATCAGCAGGTGGCCCCCACATGCCAATATAAGTCGCTGCACACTGCGCACACGGCATTACAGTGGGAGAGAGCATTGAGTCAACATCTGAAGAAGAGAAGAGGGAAGAAGACAACGGAGAAGACCGGGCAAAAGAGCAGAAGAAAGCGGTGGAGACCCGGCAGAAGACACGGGACAGCGGGAGAAGACACGGAGAGAGCGGAGAAGAGGCCGGAGAGGGGAGAAGAAGACTGATGAGACCCCTGGATTTGCTTAATAAATTACTTTACACCCTGTACCAAATTATTGTGCAAATTCTATTTCAGTGTCGCAGAGATTAAATATTTTGTTTTTCAGTTTAACTCATGGATGGCATTGTGTCTCAGGGCTCTTTTGATCACTGAAAACAATCTCGGACACCTGTGATAATTAGATTGCCAGGTGAGCCCAATTAAAGGAAAAACTACTAAAGGAAGGTGTTCCACATTATTAAGCAGAGCACCATTTTCAAGCAATATGGGGAAGAAAAAGGATCTCTCTGCTGCCGAAAAGAGTGAAATAGTTCAATGCCTTGAAAGAGGTATGAAAACATTAGATATTTCACGAAAACGTAAGCGTGATCATCGCACTATTAAGAGATTTGTGGCCGATTCAGAGCCCAGACGGGTTTCGTGCAGATAAAGGCACATTGAGGAAGATTTCTGCCAGATCCATGCATCGGATCAAGAGAGCAGCTGCTAAAACACCATTACATATCAGCAAACAGATATTTGAAGCTGCTGGTGCCTCTGGAGTCCCACAGACATCAAGGTGTAGAGTCCTCCAGAGTCTTGCAACTGCACATAAACCTTCCATTCGGCCACCACTAACCAATGCTCACAAGCAGAAACGGCTGCATTGGGCAGAAAAATACATAAAGACTAATTTTCAAACAGTCCTGTTCACTGATGAGTGCCATGCAACCCTGGATGGTCTAGATGGATGGAGTAGTGGATGGTTGGTGGACGGCCACCCTGTTCCAACAAGGCTGTGACGTCAGCAAGGCGGTTGTGGAGTCATGTTTTGGGCCAGAATTGTGGGAAGAGAGCTGGTCGGCCCCTTTAGGGTCCCCGAAGATGTAAAGATGACCTCTGCAAAGTATGTGGCGTTCCTGACTGACCACTTCCTTTCCTTGTACAGAACGAAGAACTATGCTTTCCGTAATAAAATCATCTTCATGCATGACAATGCACCATCTCATGCTGCAAAGAATACCTCTGCATCAATGGCTGCTATGGGGATAAAAGGAGAGAAAGTCATGGTGTGGCCTCCATCCTCCCCTGACCTCAATCCTATTGAGAACTTTTGCGGAATCCTCGAACAAAACATCTATGAGGGTGGGAGGCAGTTTACATCCAAACAGCAGCTCTGGGAGGCTATTCTGACATCTTGCAAACAAATTCAAGCAGAAACTGTCCAAAAACTCACAAGTTCAATGAATGCAAGACTTGTGAAGCTGCTATCAAATAAGGGGTCCTATGTTAAAATGTAACATGACCTGTTAAAATGTTTAAAAAGTTCAAATGTTTAAAAAGTTTGATTGAAATAGCTATTGATTTCAGTAAATATGCTGCAAACACAACAAATGACAATTTTCAGTTCTTTACCACCTATAAAGTGTCTTGAAACTTACTGTGCGTAATAATTTGGAACAGTGCATTGTAAGTTTTTTATTTTGAAAAAAAAAACTTATCATTAGGAGGTTTGTTCAATAAAATTTGAATTGTACTCCTAATAGTTGATAACATGAGAATTATGCTGACTGTTGTTTACATCAATTATTTAGCTAAATGAGAAAAAAATCATTGTCATAATAATTTGGAACAGGGTGTAAAAACCTGTGTAGTGTGTTTTATTTTTTGACACTTTTTTAGGTGAATGGGTAGGGGGTACAATGTAAAGATGGACTTTAAACGGCACATGGGTAAGTATTGTAAAAATTCTAAAGGTTTTATTGTTAGTAGAAGAAATATAATTGAATTTAAGTAAAAAATACATTAATACATTTCAGAAAAATGACATTATATGACATTCATCAATAATCGGTATAGGATCCCAATTACAAGACTCAACAACCTCCCAGAGATTACATTGGAATGTAAGATACAAAATAAAGTAATATATGGCCAACAAACACAATTAAGGAGTTGGACGATATACACAAGAGATGGCTGGTCTTATTGATAGATCCGGAAAATTCAAAGATAAAAATCTTGCTTTCGCTCGACTAGTTTCGCGTTCCGAGACCATCCAGGTCCATCAGTGAACGATCTACCTCAAGTCACAAGCTGGGTTATTCCATCGTTTGGGGTCACTTCGACAGAATACCACTGTTCGGCCCGAGCAATTGTCTTTGATTGACATACACTACTTTATGCCTTCTGGCTTCCTACACCTGGAGGAACCCTCTCGCTCTACTTATCAGTAGCCTGTGTAATTTACCCCTCTATCTAATCACGCATTACTGTCCATTACGAATGTGTCTACACATTACTGGCCCTCTGTGATACACGGACCGCCAGCTAAAAATACCCAGGCCTGTTTCATTATCTAACACGGCCCTGTTTAATACTATGCTCCCGACGAAGCGTCTCGGAACGCGAAACTAGTCGAGCGAAAGCAAGATTTTTATCTTTTTGAATTTTCCGGATCTATGAATAAGACCAGCCATCTCTTGTGTATATCGTCCAACTCCTTAATTGTGTTTGTTGGCCATATATTACTTTATTTTGTATTTTACATGCCAATGTAATCTCTGGGAGGTTGTTGAGTCTTGTAATTGGGATCCTATACCGATTATTGATGATTGTCATATAATGTCATTTTTCTAAAATGTATTAATGTATTTTTTACTTAAATTCAATTATATTTCTTCTACTAACAATAAAACCTTTAGAATTTTTACAATACTTACCCATGTGCCGTTTAAAGTCCATCTTTAGTTAAAATAATATTTCCCCACTGTTTATCGGGACGTTGGCGCATTTGTACTGGTGCATCCACAGTGTCACCCTGTGGTGATGCACAATTTAGCAATTTCTTTCCAAAAGGGGGTACAATGTACCCCCTACTCATTCACATAGGGTGGGGGGCTGGGATCTGGGGCCCCTTATTAAAGATAAGCCAATAAGCCCTTGTCCTCATTAATATGGGGACAAAGTGCTTTGGGTGGGGGGCGCAGGGGCCCCCCGCCCCAAAGCACCCCCCCATGTTGAGGGCATGTGGCCTGGTATGGTCCAGGAGGGGGGAGGGCGCTTGTTCCCCCCCATCCTGACCTTCCGGGCTGCGTGCTCGGATAAGGGTTTGGTATGGATTTTGGCGTGGGGGGGGGTTCCCCTTAAAATACATACCAGACCGAAGGGTCTGGTATCGTCCGGGGGGAACCCCCACGCCAATTTCATCCTCAGCACATAGGTCGCACCGCAAGTCAGATCATGATGATCCGACTTCTGGTGTGACTTCTATTCAAATCAATGGGCTCCCATAGGGAACCATTGATTTTAAATAGAGGCAATGAAATGCCTAACGAGGCTTAACGCTCTTTTACAGCGTTAACTATCGTTTAACACCTTTTACTGGCATCTGGCGTTTCCAGGACTGCTCTTGAACGCGATTTTAGGGCAGGCAGAAAACAGCCCATAAACTCCACTGCTGATAAACGTCCAAAAACTTCCATGTGTGCATAGACACATAGGATAAAATAGAGTGGAGTTTATGGGCTTTTAAAAAAAACGCCCAAACTCCAAAAAATTGCAGTTTATGACCTCCAGTGTGCATGGAGCCTAAATGTTTCAGTACCTAGTTGTTGGCTGCATGCTCAGATTTTGTTTATAGATGTGTTGATACGTTTGAATGTACCTGTGCCTCATGTAGATTTGATGTACAGTTTATCCCACCCTGTGTCTCTATGCCAACGCAGAGGGGGGGGGGTTGTCTCCAGAGATATATACTTGTGTTTCTTCTTCAATAAAACCTTATGCTTTTGTTCACCCTACACTGCTGTCTCGACAAGTGACTGGGTGAGCTGAGGGATCTGGGATTGTGCTGGTACCAGGCAAAGGAAGGTCATATGGCGGACATACTCCTCAGGAGTACAGGGTCCGTCACATTGCAAATGTGTGCTAACTAAACCCCTATTTAACGCAAACTGTTAGACAGTATAATGCAGTTGGTAGCAGACTGGTTGACAAATTGAGCTGGGAATTGTCTCTGATATTGTTTTGTATGCATTGTCCTTCTATGTGCTCCTTGCTGTGAAGGCCAGTTTTAGGTGGGGTTGGGGGTAATTTGTTTGTGACTGTGCTAAATAGGCAATAATCATATTCCTCCAATATTGTTACATAGTTACATAGTTAGTCTTGTTGAAAAATACACAAGTCCATCTAGTTCAATCAATAAAAGGAAAGAAAAAACAAAATGCAATCCTATATACACAATCCTATACCCACAGTTGATCAAGAGGAAGGCAAAAAAAAAGAAGCAAAGCATGATCTAAATTGCTCCAGCACGGGAAAAATTCCTTCCTGATCAACTTTACCTATAAATGTTAGTATCCAATTATATTATGTACATTTAGAAAATAATCCAGGCCATTTTTAAAGCAATCTACTGAGCTGGACAGAACCAGCTCTTGAGGAAGTCTATTTCACATTTTCACACTCTTATTGTGAAGAAGTCTTTCCATATTTGCAGCTTAAATCTCCTTTTTCTCTAGATGTAAATAGTGCCCCCTTGTCCTCTTTGATGACGTTAAAGTGAATAACTCAACACCAAGTTCACTATATGGATCACTTATGTATTTGTACATGTTGATCATATCCCCCCTTAATCTCCTCTTCTCAAGAGGGAAAAGATTCAGTTTCTCAAATTTTTCCTCATAGCTGAGCTCCTCCATGCTTTTTATCAGTTTGGTTGCCCTTCTCTGCACTTTTTCCAGTTCTCCGATATCCTTTTTGTGAACAGGTGTACAAAACTGAACTGCATATTCCAGTTGAGGTCTTACAAAGATTTGTACAGGGGTTAGATGATATATTTCTCTCTGCAGTTCATACCTCTTATAATACAAGAAAGGAATTTGCTTGCTTTTGAAACCACTGCTTGGCATTGCTTGCCATTATTAGGCTTATGATCTACCAGAACACCCAGATCCTTCTCCACCAATGATTCCCCTAGTTGTACTCTCCCTAGTATATATGATGCATGCATATTCTTAGCCCCCAAATGCATAACTTTTATAAACATTTATAAACAACAAACCTCATTTGCTACATAGGTGCCCAATTAACCACTTAAGGACCGGAAGGATTTACCCCCTTAATGACCAGGCCATTTTTGCGTCACTTTAACTGACAATTGTGCAGTCGTGCAATGCTGTACCCAAACAAATTTGATGTCCTTTTTTTCCCCACAAATAGGACTTTCTTTTGGGGGTATTTGATCCCCTCTGTGGTTTTAATTTTTTACGCTATAAATAAAAATAGAGCGACAATTTTGAAAAAAAACAATATTGTTTACTTTTTGCGATAATAAATATCCCCAAAAAAAAATTCTTCATCAGTTTAGGCCAATATGTACTCTTCTACATATTTTTGTAAAAAAAAATCACAATAAGCGTATATTGATTGGTTTGCACAAAAGTTATAGCGTTGTCAGAAACATTGACGCATCTCAGCATAGTGCCTACAAATATGTCAGAATGTTTATACTGAAATATAAAAATATTATTGTATTTATAGAAATATGCAAATCTATGATTTGGGAGATTACAATAACCTACAATATCAAGAAATTCTAAGTTCTTTATAGCCATGCTAGTTTGAAGACAAGTAACACAAATGAATGTTGCTTAAAATATTATATATATTTATTAACTAAAGTATAGTGCAAATTAAAATCAGGTATAAGTCGTGATCAAACAAATGAATGGATATACTTCTACAATCAGAGATACATGATGATTAATGTTCAGATATTATTTACATACATTTCTAAGCAAGCTCGATATGACAAAGTATATTCACAGTTCAATACTTAATTGATACTTGTACATATAAAACTTGTTAACTCTTGTGAAATGTCTTTCCGTTACTTCACGGAAGGGGTAAACACTCTTTTGTTGAATTTAACACTATTATCTTTCTCAAAACAAACAGATCTCCTGATTACACTTCTTAAACATGTCCAGACCAAGTGTCATATAAGGAACATGGCTTTGACAAAACAATCAAGTCTTATATTTAATTTAGAGAGAATTTATTTTTACACCTACTTTACACCAAAACCATTGTACTAGTTAGCTCTAGCTTTATAAAGACAACCAGATTTGGGTATTTCTTTTAATATTTGGAATATAATTAATTTATACTGCAGTTAAAATATAATACAATTCCAAATTGCTTTGCCATACATATTTAAATGGTTTTAGTTATGTGCATGTAAAAACAACTCCATTATCAAAGCAGGTAAATAAACAAAATAAATACGTTACCAGGTTAAAGTTCTGTCTGTTTGAGAAGCTTCCATTATGAGTCCCACAGGACTCCTTCCAACATTGCTACATGTTTGCGTTTTAAGATCTCCTCAGCGAGCGTCTTCCTTCAAGAGAGATCGAGTCCCTTTCTCTCTCTCCTCCCGACCTCTTCCCCAGTTTTTCTTGCGCTCTCCCCACACCCTGAACTCTTCCTACTTTTATCTCCCTCCAAAAAGTGGGTGTGTATCTTATTACTAGGTAACTGTTTTGGAAAGTTGTCTTAGCAACCAAATATACGCCATCTTGAACAATGTAATTTTTAACCTGTAGGGGCAGTGGTGTATAAGGAATAATTCCTAATGTTAGGGTCATGTAGTTCAGGAACAATTTATGATTACCCTTTGATCTAGCTTAGTAGAATACCATTTATTGTCCAGCGGTGTCAAATGTGTCAACCATCTTCAGACATTTCGGCACCACTTCAGATTTACAGGTGTGAATGTTTAGGATCAACACTAACCCAGGCCATTTGTTGATGTTTTGGGAAATTCCTTGAAACGAATCACTGGAATGTAAGTTTAAGCAGTTTCTAATGCTATACCTCTAGTATAATCTCATGTATACGACTCCCTAATACTAATCTATATATATGCATACATGGGTTTATACATGTATTACTAGTATAGATACATTGTTAAGATATTATGAAAGAAACCATATTTAAGATATACAATACAACAGGAATTTTGAATAAACCTTTTGGTCTCGTTATACAGAGACAATACTACACTAAGTGTGAAACCTTTGAATTATGACCTGGGGAGGCTGGTATATTTTCTTAAGTGTTCAAAAGCTTTGAGTTTATGGTCTGGGAAAAAGATACAGAAAAACAATGCCTTCTTGTGAGACAGAAAATAACTTAAAAGATAACTTAATAGATAGTGAATTTGGGTTAACCTCTTAAAGAGAAAGTAGAAACCAAAGTGTTGTTGTATTGTTCACAGCACATCATGAGCTATGAGCTTAACTTCAGAGACAAAATGGCTGTCCTCTTGCTCATAATATACATGAATATGAACCATATGAAAAATACATAATATGCATAATATAAAGGCCTATATGTAATTCTTTTAACCCCCCCACATTTCTTGTATTCTGACGAATAGTCACGGACATACTAAGAAACGGGTCCGAAGAAATATCACAGTTGTTTAAAAGATATGGCCATATTATTATTTTTCTTTATACTTGAAGAACGTTCCTCTCTTCATCCATATGGTAAGGAATGTTCTTGTATGACTTGGATCTTTGTTGATGAGTTCAAGTCTTTATAAAAACAAAATTAACTGTTGCAGTGGTGGTGTCACCCCCCCCCCCCCATTTCAAATGTGATAAAAACAAAGCTGGTAAGCCAGCAATTGAAGAAACTCTTCAGTAAATTCGCTCTTGCAAAGTTACAAGCTGAAAATGGGATCCCTTCTTTCAATGGATATTCTGGGATTCAAACAAACAAGGGATTTCTGCAACAAATCTTTCTTTCCTGCAATTCGAATCCTGGAGTGCCTTGCTTCATGACTCCTGATGAAGGATTCGATGTGGTGACAGGTTCCATCCGGAACTGGGGATCACGGATTAACATCATCCAAACGATCGCTGTGTCTTTTGGTGGTCAACTTCGTCTTTACCAATCAACGATCTGGTCTGGAGGGTGGTTTGGTGACAGGTTTCCATCGGAACTGGACGCCAAGGATTAACATCATCCATACGATCGCTGTGTCTTTGGTAGTTCACTTTGCCTTTACCAATCAACGATCTGGTCTGGATTGTCAATCTTTTTTTTTATTTGAGTAAATAGACAGTATGAATACATATTCTTATTCATTAATATTTACATTTTCTAACTATGCTATATATATGATATAGCGATTGGTTAACTATATTTTAATTAACTAAAATCATCAATGATCTAATGATGATATTATTCTGCCATGATTGGCAGGATCAACATTAATGCTGAAGTATAAGATTTGAAGATCTGTAGTTTAGGAGAGAAATATCACAATGTCATATTATTACATTTACATTCTCTTGATCCTTAAAATCTCTTCTTATATATTACCTTCCAGCCTTCTCAATTGGAACCTAGGATGACAAGCATAAAATTGAATACTTTATACCATACCCAAACATGTCCTCAATTCACTGATATTGGCTGATATTTTTGACCTCATCACAGTCTCCATTTTCTTCTTGTGATAAGACTTAAGCCTCGTACACACGGCCGAAAATCTCGTCAAGAAAAAACACATAGTTTTTCTTGACGAGATTCTTGGACAAGAAACTTGTCCCGGCCGAGTGTACACACGCTCGATTCAAAGAACCCGCGGTTCTTTGAATGGAGCGAACACGGTGACGTCATCGACTACGACGAGCGTGCGCTCGTCACATTCTATGCCGTCGCCGCCATCTTGCTACACCCTATCTATGCCTAGGAAGCTACCGCGCATGCGTCAAAGTCATTTCGAGCATGCGCGGGCTTTCCGGAGGACAGGTAAGTGTACACACACACAATTCTCTCGTTGAGAAACAGGCTGACAAGAATCTCGACGAGAAAATAGAGAGCAGGTTCTCTATATTTCTCGTTGAGATTCTTGTCGGTTTTCTTGACGAGGAACATACACACGAACGATTTTCTCGGCAAGAAAGCTATCTCGGCAGTTTTCTTGTCATTTCTTGCCGAGAAACTGTGTGTACGAGGCTTAAGGCTGCAAACCTTAGGCCTCTGGAGATGAACCTTGGAGCGACACCATTGGTCTTCCTGAAATGAAATTTTAAACACCCGCATCCCTCAACTGGTTAAGAACATATCTGAACTCTGGTACATACTTTTCAAACATTATGCTATTCAACAAAAAAAATGTAAAATAACAAACAGAAACAACATCAAATTCAAACTTAATTTATCTGACCAAATTAACATTCTGTTCCAGTTGTACTATTTCTTACCACCTTTAAATGCCAGCTTGTATGGGTCTTCAGAACTTACCTGAACGTTCCACCATCATTGAGCATCATTTAGTGTAGTGTAGTGAAGTACTTAGCGCTTTGTATTTTTATATCAAGCATCGGTCAATATATGGCACAGCTTAGCTGTACGTATATACTCATTTATTTAGCTGTCTTAGATCAGCATATAAACGCATTGACGATTTGGTTTAAGAATATCAAGTATAGGATTATCGTAAGATCCGGTGCACTGATCCCACAACACCCCTCTCCTTGAAACTCTTAATTGTCTCCACTAGCGAAACATAGCAAGCTAGGGAAAGACAGCAATGTTTGATTTAAAACACAATGTGTGTTTTCACTTGGATCAGATTGAATCCTGGCAATGCGTATGTCTATTATACCACATCACAGGAATCTTTTTACAACCATATTTGAACTCCATGAAAACTTTTATTTTTCATGAGTGTGATTTACTGAAATCTTTTCTATATACATCCTGTCTGCGAAACATTTTACTGCAGCAGGGTTCTTAAAATTCTGGCCTATTTATACATGGCCGGGTAATAAAAAAAATAATGTATTAGTACCTGTCTGAATAATGACCTCATGTGGTACTAATATGTTTACTGCATATGGCAGTAACTAAGATTATTTAAGGGCTTCATGTTCATTTATGAAACTACTTGGGTTTTATTTTAATCTGGGCCACAGTGGTATTTACCAGATCCATGTGTATAGCAAAGCGATGTAATGTATCGTTGCCAATGTACACATGATATTTTGGGCCATTTTATCAGGAATAAATGATTGACTATTTATTTATCTTGAGGGGTTTGAATACCTAAATATTTACTTTAGGGCTGGTCATCTACTATAATAACTTTCTACTAATGTGATTATACTCCTGGCATAAATATGAACCTTATTTTCATTCCCCAGGTCACTAACCTGTTAGGGAAAATACCATACAATCCCAGTAGGAATTACGTATAATTACTAAGCTCAATGGAGTCGGCATACACTGTATGGATGTGAGCATTGAGAATATCACCTTCCAAGCCTATCTCTCAACTATTTTCCAGGGGACATACCTTTTGTATGAACCTCCTGTCTGACCCTTTCTGGGGAAAGCGGAGTTGCCTGTACAAAGGTGCCATCTAGAATTTAAATATTCCTGAGATAGATCTCAACTATACTCACTGATTGTGAGAGAACTGAGAAGGTTCATATGTATGGCCTTGTCACTTGAGACCATATAACATTTAAAATAAAATCACAATAGGATTTAAATATTTTTAAGGAGCTCGATACCAATACGTAATTGATCGTTGGGCATATTAACTATAAATGCGGGAATGTAAATTACTTCATTCCCTTTTAAGTTGGAGTTCAACTGGGCTTTTTATTTTTATTTGATTTCAGGGCAGTGCCTAACATATTTACAAAGTCAGCTTTTAACATTAATTTTAGCTGATGTATTTTTCAGAAAATAAATTCTTAAATTTATTATAAATGTTTCTGAAACAAAATAATTGCTTGAATATTTATCCAATAACTTCTTATGGTATTTTGTTATTATAAAATACCTGTAAGGAAAACATTATATAAAACAAGAAAAACAATTGAAATGACAGGTAACAGTTTTGGTTTCACTTTGTCAGCTGTGTGTGTTTGTATAAAGAGCCCCCACCTTTTTACACAGACAACATTCCTGAAACCTGTCAGCTCTTTAAACAGCAGTTTGGCTGCGAAGATAAACTCAGTCTACTCTTTTCAACTCCCCCCTCCCTTTTTGTAAAGGAGGGGCTGGAACTCATTTTTAGAGTTAAGAAAAAAAATGTCTTTAAACATGTTACTCTGTGTAGCAAAATACTGAAACTGAGAAATGGTTTTGATCACTTCAAAGGTGACAGCAGAGATTCATTCCAGGAAATGTAGAGACAGAATGTCTACTGATGTCTGAATAAGTAAATTGGGTTAATTGGGGGTCTGAGGTAGCGTTCTATTCATCTATTGTCAGTGTGTTAATGACCACCTATTATCTGTTACTTGTTGAAGGGAATGCCCCTGGTAAATGAGTTAAGAAACCCCTTGCATGGAGAATGATATGAAAAAGCCAGCTGTGGCAAAAATAAGGCGTTGATTTACTCCCAGAACTGTGTGTCGTCCAGTTACTGGGGGGGTAACAGGTTGCCTTGGATAAGTCAGTACTTCCTCAGCTTCAAGGATTTCCCAGCGGACGTTGGAGCTCCGCAACACTGGTTGGCAGCGGTGGGATTAAAGCCTTGCAGCAAGAGGAAGCAGCATTCATGCAAATTCGGCTACACGAATGGAAGTGTGAATGGAGACAAACTATGCTGGATTAAAACGAGCAACGTTAAAGGATTTGCTGGAAGCCATAGGGAAGATCGTCAGAAATAAATCCAAAGCCGAGCTGATTGCAGAACTAACCGAGGGAGATTGGGCACACAGTATGGCTACAGAAGCCATGGAGACCGAGTTTGACCAAGAAGTGAAACGCAGGCTAGCGTTTTATGGAGAAAATCCCTCCACCGAGCTGGTACAGGCAACGTTAGCCCAAGTGGATGCCTTTATCACGGCGAGAGAAGAACGGGAGACCCAACTCCGGCTGGTGGAACAGCATGCCTCTGAGAAACTGCTAACGACCACACCGGCACCAGAGACAAAACTAAAAGTACCCCATGATGCCTTTAAAAAGTTTGTGGAAGCAGAGGAAGAAATCGATAGCTTCCTGCAAGATTTTGAATGGCAATGCAAGCTGTACCAAGTACCCCAGACAGACTGGGTACGGATCTTAGCTGGTAAGCTGTCAGGCCGTGCAGCAGAAGCCTACAGAGCCGTGCCAGAGGAGGAAATCGCAAGCTATAGCCGGGTAAAGGAAGTTATTTTGGCAAGGTATGCCATCACCCCAGAAGCATACAGGAGACGCTTCCGGGACACAAAGAAACAGGAGAAGGACTCCCACACCGAATGGGCTTGCCGAATGCAGAGGGCAGCCCTAGCTTGGCTACAAGCCCGTCAGGCAACCACAGCAGATGCGATCACCCAGCTGATTTTACTGGAGCAATTCTTTAATGGACTAAACCCAGAGGTACAGGAGTGGGTAAGGGATCGCAAACCTACCACTCTCTCGGAAGCGGCCAGGCAAGCTGATGAATATCAAGATGCCCGCAGGCCATCACAGACTAGCTTCAGACCAAACACCAGACCACTGAACAATAACCCAGGGCCACCAGCTACACAACGACCCGGGCTAATCCCTACCCCCCCTGCAAATCGATACTTCGGGCGCAAGGGAGTGCAGTGCCATTCGTGCAAGCAATTTGGGCACTATCAGAGAGACTGCACTCAGAACCAGGACCAAGCGGCATGGATTCAACCAGGGCCACCCCCTCCAGCACGGGCTGCCGCTCATTGCTATCACACGGAAGCGGCCCCAGACAACCGCGGAGCTGAAGAATTGGAGGAACAATGGGGCGTCCTGCACGAGGCTGATCCAATACAAGCAGCTAACCGGGACAACCGGCAGCAACACAGGCAGATGGTCTGGGTCAATGGAAAGGTAGCCAATGGCCTACGTGATACTGGCACCACCATGACCCTACTACAGCGGAACCTCATCCCAGAGAGCCAACACACCGGAGACACTGTAGCCGTAAGAGTAGCGGGAGGCACCGTCTTCCAGCTACCCGTTGCCCGTGTTCACCTGGATTGGGGGGTTGGTTCGGGACACGTGAATGTGGGGGTGATGAAGGATTTGCCAGCGGATGTACTACTGGGGAATGATTTGGCCCCCCTCGTTTCGGCTTACGCCCCGATGGGCCCCGCTGAAGCCAACCCCGTGACTACCTGTGCACCGACCCGTGCTGCTGGAACCGACCCGCGTGCTGCGGAGACCCGGGTAAGACTATCTTCCCCGACAGGTACCGTAGATCAGGCACAATATCACAGTCTAAAATTGGAATGTGACAAGTTGGCCAGTGAGAAATCGGAGATGCAGCGACACTACGTCATGTATTATGAGATGTCCCATGGCTTGAACATTGAAATGCACAAACAGGCTGAAATTTGCAAAAGGTTAAATGGGATTTGCGCCCAGGTTTTGCCGTACCTCTCCCAAGAGCATCAGCAGCAAGTTTTGGGAGCCATTGAGAGAGCAAAGCAAGTGACTGTTCCAGAACTGAATTCCATTATTCGCCCTGCAACCTTACAACCTCACCATCGGCTACTGACCCGGGAAACAGAACGGCAATGCTGACGGATTATCGTGGCAAACTGGACTGGAAAAGTGATCCGTGAGTACTCTCCGGACATCCCCAAGCCGATCCGTTAAGGATCAGACTGTGTATGCCGGCTTGTGGGTAAGGGGGAGAAGTGTAGCAAAATACTGAAACTGAGAAATGGTTTTGATCACTTCAAAGGTGACAGCAGAGATTCATTCCAGGAAATGTAGAGACAGAATGTCTACTGATGTCTGAATAAGTAAATTGGGTTAATTGGGGGTCTGAGGTAGCGTTCTATTCATCTATTGTCAGTGTGTTAATGACCACCTATTATCTGTTACTTGTTGAAGGGAATGCCCCTGGAAAATGAGTTAAGAAACCCCTTGCATGGAGAATGATATAAAAAAGCCAGCTGTGGCAAAAATAAGGCGTTGATTTACTCCCAGAACTGTGTGTCGTCCAGTTACTGGGGGGGTAACAGGTTGCCTTGGATAAGTCAGTACTTCCTCAGCTTCAAGGATTTCCCAGCGGACGTTGGAGCTCCGCAACACTCTGCTCATGTTTCTTCTTTTGGTCAATTACAGACATTTAAATATTTAACACCTCAGCTAGATTTCACTTTTTAGTTTTTAAAACTGGGTGTAACTTTTGGTTGGGGAATTGGATTTTTTTTTAACAATTCTAGCCTAATTATATTTGAAGCCTCAATTTTAAAATTTAATCTTAAAGCTTCTTTACTGTTCTGTAGAACAGCAAAAAGGATGGTGCTCTATTAGCCAATTCAATCCATTTTTGGGATAGTAATCCCAGGGCATAAAAACTTTAATTGTATTTGGCAAAGCCTCATCAAACAGTTGGAAAAATCCATGGCTTTCAAAATCTGGGTTTTTCTTAGCCAAGTAATGGGCTTTCTTGAAAACTTTAAAAAGTTCTCTGGTACTTTGATTGGGCTTATAATCCAAAGTACACATGGTCCTTCTTGCAGTAATAACTGACTTACAGGGACCAAGTTCTGTCTTCATTTCAGATACTTCTCTGACAGAAGATATCACCTGATATTTTGCAAATTCTCTGGTTTTTCTGTGATGCATACCAATTTCATTCTCTGCATCAGCAGGACCGGCTGTACTAAAAATAACTTTAGTATTTGTAATTTTTCAATATTGCAACTAACAATGGCAATAGCAAAACAACAAAAAAAGATTAATTTTTAAAAATTAATTATTATTTTTTTTCCCCCCCAAAAAATGACAATAAAATATATATAACTTTGCGCAAATATATCACTTGTTTCAAACGTTGACAGATCTCGAGCGGTGCCTCCATATATGTCAGAAACATTGACGCATCTCAGCATAGTGCCTACAAATATGTCAGAATGTTTATACTGAAATATAAAAATAATTATTGTACTTATGGAAATATGCAAATCTATGATTTGGGAGATTGACAAATTCCTACAATATCAAGAAATTCTAAGTTCTTTATATCCGTGCTAGTTTGAAGACAAGTAACACAAATGAATATTGCTTAAAATATTATATTTTATTAACTAAAGTACAGTGCAAATTAAAATCAGGTATAAGTCGTGATCAAACAAATGAATGGATATACAGTAATTCTACAATCGGAGATAAATGATGATTAATGTTCAGATAATATTTACATACATTTCTATGCAAGCTCTATTTGACAAAGTATATTCACAGTTCAATACTTAAATGATACTTGTACATCTAAAATTGGTAACTCTTGTGAAATGTCTCCCCATTACTTCACGGAAGGGGTAAACACTCTTTTGTTGAATTTAACACTATTATCTTTCTCAAAACAAACAGATCTCCTGATTACACTTCTTAAACGTGTCCAGACCAAGTGTCATATAAGGAACACGGCTTTGACAAAACAATTAAGGCTTAGGTTCAATTTAGAGAGAATTTATTTTTACACATACTTTACACCAAAACCATTGTACTACTTAGCTCTAGCTTTATAAAGACAACCAGATTTGGGTATGTCTTTTAATATTTGGAATATAATTAATTTATACTGCAGTTAAAATATAATACATTTCCAAATTGCTTTGCCATACATATAATTTAATGGTTTTAGTTATGTGCATGTAAAAACAACTCCATTACCAAAGCAGGTAAATAAACAAAATAAATACATTACCAGGTTAAAGTTCTGTCTGTTTGAGAAGCTTCCATTATGAGTCCCACAGGACTCCTTCCAACATTGCTACATGTTTGCGTTTTAAGATCTCCTCAGCGAGCGTCTTCCTTCAAGAGAGATCGAGTCCCTTTCTCTCTCTCCTCCCGACCTCTTCCCCAGTTTTTCTTGCAATCTCCCCACACCCTGAACTCTTCCTACTTTTATCTCCCTCCAAAAAGTGGGTGTGTATCTTATTACTAGGTAACTGTTTTGGAAGGTTGTCTTAGCAACCAAATATACGCCATCTTTAACAATGTAATTTTTAAACCTGTAGGGGCAGTGGTGTATAAGGAATAATTCCTAATGTTAGGGTCATGTAGTTCAGGAACAATTTATGATTACCCTTTGATCTAGCTTAGTAGAATACCATTTATTGTCCAGCAGTGTCAAATGTGTGAGCCATCTTCAGACATTTCTGCACCACTTCAGATTTACAGGTGTGAATGTTTAGGATCAACACTAACCCAGGCCATTTGTTGATGTTTTGGGAAATTCCTTGAAACTAATCACTGGAATGTAAGTTTAACCACTTAAGCCCCGGACCATTTGGTAGCTAAAGGACCAGAGGTGAATTCAGAATTTTGCACTGTGCTGCTTTAACTGTAAATTGTGCGGACATGCAATGTTGTACCCAAACTAAATTTGCGTCCTTTTCTTCCCACAAATAGAGCTTTCTTTTAATGGTATTTGATTGCCTCTGCGATTTTTATTTTTTGCGATATAAACGGAAAAAGACCGAAAATTTTGAAAAAAAATGATATTTTCTACTTTTTGTTATAAGAAAAATCGAATAAACTCAATTTTAGTCATACATTTAGGCCAAAATGTATTCAGCCACATGTCTTTAGTAAAAAAAACGTCAATAAGTGTATATTTATCGGTTTGCGCAAAAGTTATAGCGTTTACAAACTAGGGTACATTTTCTGGAATTTACACAGCTTTAAATTTATGACTGCCTATCTCATTTCTTGAGGTGCTAAAATGGCAGGGCAGTACAAAACCCCCCCAAATGACCCCATTTTGGAAAATAGACACCCCAAGGAAATTGCTGAGAGGCATGTTGAGCCCATTGAATATTTTTTTTTTGTCCCAAGTGATTGAATAATGACAAAAAAAAAAAATTACAAAAAGTTGTCACTAAATGATATATTGCTCACACATGCCATGGTTATATGTGGAATTGCACCCCAAAATACATTTTGCTGCTTCTCCTGAGTACGGGGATACCACATGTGTGGGACTTTTTAGGAGCCTAGCCGCGTACGGGACCCCGAAAACCAATCACCGCCTTCAGGATTTCTAGGCACAAATTTTTGATTTCACTCCTCACTACCTATCACAGTTTCGAAGGCCATAAAATGCCAAAATAGCACAAAACCCCCCCAAATGACCCCATTTTGGAAAGCTGCTTGCTGAGAGGCATGGTGAGTATTTTACAGCTCTCATTTGTTTTTGAAAATGAAGAAAGAATTTTTTTTTTTCTTTTTTTTTTTTTCAATTTTCAAAACTTTGTGACAAAAAGCGAGATCTGCAAAATACTCACAATACCTCTCAGCAAATAGCTTGGGGTGTCTACTTTCCAAAATGGGGTCATTTGGGGGGGTTTTGTGCCATCTGGGCATTCCATGGCTGTGATAGGCAGTGAGAAGTGAAATCAAAAATTTACACCCTTAGAAAGCCTGAAGGCGGTGATTGGTTTTTGGGGTCCCGTACGTGGCTAGGCTCCCAAAAAGTCTCACACATGTGGTATCCCCGTACTCAGGAGAAGCAACAGAATGTATTTTGGGGTGTAATTCCACATATGCCCATGGCATGTTTGAGCAATATATCATTTAGTGACAACTTTGTGCAAAAAAAAAAAAAAAAATTGTATATTTTCCGCAACTTGTGTCAACATATAAAATATTCCATGGACTCGACATGCCTCTCAGTTTATAGCTTGGGGTGTCTACTTTCCAAAATTGGGTCATTTGGGGGGGTTTTGAACTGTTCTGGCATTTTATACACAACATTAGGAAGCTTACATCCACTCTTCTAACCACTTGAAGACAAAGCCCTTTCTGACACTTTTTGTTTACATGAAAACATATTTTTTTTTGCAGGAAAATTATGTTGAACCCCCAAACATTATATATATTTTTAAAGCAAAGGCCCTACAGAATAAAATGGTGGGTGTTGCATTTTTTTTTCTACACAGTATTTGCGCAGCGATTTTTCAAACGCATTTTTTGGGGAAAAATACACTTTTTTTATTTTAATGCACTAAAACACACTATATTGCCCAAATGTTTGATGAAATAAAAAAGATGATCTTAGGCCGAGTACATAGATACCAAACACGACATGCTTTAAAATTTTGCACAAACGCGCATTGGCGACAAACTACATACATTTTTAAAAGCCTTTAAAAGCCTTTACAGGTTACCCCGTTAGATTTACAGAGGACGTCTACTGCTAAAATTACTGCCCTCGATCTGACCTTCGCGGTGATACCTCACATGCATGGTGCAATTGCTGTTTACATATGACGCCAGACCGACGCTTGCGTTCGCCATTGGGCAAGAGCAGCAGGACAGGGGTGCTTTTTTTTTTTTTTTTTTTATTATTAATTTTGCTTTTTTATTTTATTTTTAAATTGTTCCTTCCATATTTTTTTTTTTATCATTTTTATTGTTATCTCAGGGAATGTAAATATCCCCTATGATAGTAATAGGTAGTGACAGGTACTCTTTTTTTGAAAAAACTGGGGTCTAGACCCTAGATCTTTCCTCTGCCCTCAAAGCATCTGACCACACCAAGATCGGTGTGATAAAATGCTTTCCCAATTTCCCAATGGCGCTTTTTATATCCGGGGGGGGGACATTCCCTCCCACTGCTTGTAAAAGCAGTCCAGAGGCTAATTAGCCACTAGGGTTGCTTTTACATTAAAGCCGGCCGCTGGCTGAAAAGAATGATACCAAGATGATACCTAAACCCGCAGGCATCAATCTGGTATAACCATTCAAAGTCCAGCAACATACCAGTACGTTGCTGGTCCTTGTTGGACATGTATTGTAATCTTTTTTTTCATGCAGCCAGGTGGCTGAACGAAAAAAGAGATTGATCGGTGGGTATGCCCACCATTAGAATACCGCCCTTCATCCACCCACTTCTAATGATGGGCATACATGCACCATTTATATATGCCGAAGCATGGGGGCATCCTCCCGCAAAAAAGTTATGCCGCACACACATGGTCGGACTTTTCCACGGGCAAGCCTCCGTCGGAATTTCGACCGTATGTACGCGGCATTAGGAGCAAAATCGCTCCTCCGCCCCTGCTGCCCCAATGCTTCGGCATATTTGCTTTTTTTTTTTTTAACTGTGGTGGTGAAATCACCTCCTACAGCACTGGAGTCGCAGGGATCAGGCCTGTCTCTGCGAACGCTGCAGTTATGTGTGTTGTGTTTTGTAAGTGACAGTGATCGATCGATACTGCACTTGGGTGGCCTGGGCTGGATGGAGGGGCAAAACGCAGGTGCTAGCAGGTAACTGGGCTGATCCCGCTAACACTGCGTTTTTGGGAACCCTAAACTGCTGGGGACGCTAGTATAGATCTGATCAGATCAGATATTGATCTGTTCAGATACTATACCACTAAGGGAGGTGTATGCTTCACGCGTGGGTGTTAGCGTTACTGGCACTAACCTGACGCTGCCTGGGGTGTGACGCAGACCCTCTCTGACGCTAAAACCTAATTGATATCACCCGCCGGGCGATCAGGGGGTTAAACCTTTATTGGGTTATATACGGCGGGTGCCCTGACACTATAAAAAGCAAACTAACTAACCAGCGTCACCCGTAACACTTATATGATGATTACTGGTGAAAGGGTTAACTAGGGGCAATTAGGGGGTTAAAACCTTTATTAGATAATATATGGGGGTACCTGACGCTATAAAAACCTGCGGCGAACCTAAAAAAAATTACTGGCTACCGATCTGCATCACCGACGCTAAGACAGCGATCAGAAAAATGATCGCTTAGTGACAGTGGTGATAGGGGGTGAAAGGGTTACCTGGGGGGCGATCAAGGGGGTTAAACCTTTATTAGATAATTTATGGGGGTACCCGACGCTATAAAAACCTGCGGCGAACCTAAAAAAAAAATACTGGCTACCGATCTGCATCACCGACGCTAAGACATCGATCATAAAAACTATCGCTTAGTGACAGTGGTGATAGGGGGTGAAAGGGTTACCTGGGGGGCGATCAAGGGGGTTAAACCTTTATTAGATAATTTATGGGGGTACCCGACGCTATAAAAACCTGTGGCGAACCTAAAAAAAATGACTGGGTACCGATCTGCATCACCGACACCAAGACAGCGATCAGAAAAATGATCGCCAAGCGACGGCGGTGCTAGGGGATGAAAGGGTTATCTGGGGGGTGATCAAGGGGTTAAACCTTTATTAGGGGGGGTTAGGGGGCTACACTGGACCTAAAACTAAATGTAGTGACACTTTTACAGTCACAAATGTCACTGATTGCAGTGATCAGTAAATAAATGGTCACTGCAATCAGTGACACTGTGACTGGGGGCTGGGGGGTGATCTGGGGGGGCTGGGGGGTGATCTGGGGGGGCGATTTATGTGCCTATGTGTGCTGGTGTTAGTGTAGTGTTAGTGCACTGACCTGTGTGTCTTCTCTTGTACGACGCTCGGTATATGTGAGCGCCGCACAGGAGATGACATCACTTCCTCCTGCTTTCTCGGCCTATGTAAACATTACACAGACAGAGGGGGCATTTCTATTCGCCGGGAGCAATCGCGGGGGGTTGGTCGGAATCGAACGGCCGCCCCCCCCATCTTGGAACGCTCCCAGACGAATTCCGACCGCTCACTGTACAGAAGGGGGGTCCGATCGGACCCCCCAACTGTACAAAGGCAATCACGTATGCTCTACGTGATTGTGCCTGTCGGTGCCATTGTGCCGACGTATATATACAGTGAGCGGTCGTTAAGTGGTTAAGCAGTTTCTAATGCTATACCTCTAGTATAATCTCATGTATACGACTCCCTAATACTAATCTATATATATGCATACATGGGTTTATACATGTATTACTAGTATAGATACATTGTTAAGATATTATGAAAGAAACCATATTTAGGATATACAATACAACAGGAATTTTGAATAAACCTTTTGGTCTCGTTATACAGAGACAATACTACACAGTTTGTGTCAGCCCGTATCAACACCCCCCTTATCTCTAAGTGTCAAACCTTTGAATTACCACCTGGGGAGGCTGGTATATTTTCTTAAGTGTTCAAAAGCTTTGAGTTTATGGTCTGGGAAAAACAATGCCTTCTTGTGAGACAGAAAATAACTTTAAAGATAGTGAATTTGGGTTAACCTCTTAAAGAGAAAGTAGAAACCAAAGTGTTGTAGTATTGTTCACAGCACATCATGAGCTATGAGCTTAACTTTAGAGACAAAATGGCTGTCCTCTCGCTCATAATATACATGAATATGAACTATATGAAAAATACATAATATGCATAATATAAAGGCCTATATATAATTCTTTTAACCCTAAATGTTCTGACAGCGTCTACAAAATAGGGGATGGATTTATGGAATTTTTTTTTTTTTACTTGTAATGGGGGTGATCAGCGATTTTGAGCGGGACTGCGACAGATCGGACACTTTTGACACTTTTTTGAGACCATTGACATTTATACAGTGATCAGAGCTAAAAATAGCCGCTATCGGTAAAATTGTAATAAAAAAGGTACTTAAGTCCAGCTCAAGTGCCTATAATCATTACAGCATATTTTATGATCAGCTTTCATGTGTTAGTGGCACACGAGGAATAGGGATGAGCTTCGACTTTGAGTCAAACTCATGTTCGACTCAAACATTGCCTGTTCGCCCAACAGTAAACAATTTAGGGTGTTTGCGGCAAATTCGAAAAACCGTGGAACACCCTGTCAAAATCTATGGGAGAAATCTAAAGTGCTAATTTTAAAGGCTTATATGCAAGTTATTGTCATAAAAAGTGTTTCGGGACCCGGGTCCTGCCCCAGGGGACATTTTTCAATGCATAAAAAAAGTTTTAAAAACTGCAGTTTTTTCGGGAGCAGTGATTTTAATAATGGTTAAAGTGAAACAATAAAAGTGAAATATTCCTTTAAATTTCGTACCTAGGGGGTGTGTATAGTATGCCTGTAAAGCAGCGCTTGTTTCCCGTGCTTAGAACTGTCCCTGCACAAAGTGTCATTTCTGAAGGAAAAAAAGTCATTTAAAAGTTCTCATGGCTGTAATGAATTGTCGGCTCCCGGCAATACAGAGAAAAGTCATAGAAAGTCATTGATAAAAAAAAAAATGCGTGGGGGTCCCCCCAAATTCAATTACCAGGCCCTTCAGGTCTGGTATGGATATTAACGGGAACCCTGCGACAAATTTAGAAAAAAAAGTGACGTGGGGTTCCCCCCAAATATCCATACCAGACCCTTCAGGTCTGGTATGGATTTTAAGGGGAACTCCACCCCAAATAAAAAAAAAATGGCGTGGAGTTCCCCCCAAAAATCCATACCAGATGCTTTATCTGAGCACGCAACCTGGCAGGCTGCAGGAAAAGAGGGGGGGACGAGAGAGCGCCCCCCCTGTGTTACATCAGTGGGTAAGCCCGGGTTTCCCCTTGCGTCAGAGGGGGACGGGGTCACGTGATGGGTGGCCCCGTCCTCAGCTACATACGAGACCTGTCAGGCTGCGGCAACGATATTCCTGGGGTGTCTCCGGTGGAGACAGGATGCGCTGCGCTGGACATCTTATCGCTGGAGCCTGGACCCGGATGGAGAGGAGATCATCCACCGCTGGACCCCGGAGAGGAGAGCATCCATCGCAGGATACTGTCAGCGTTGGAGTGGAGACTGAGAGTGGATTACCACCACTGGAATATTTTTTTTATTTTTATTTTTTTATTTTTAATAAAGGACTTATCCCAATGGTGTCTGTGTGTTTTATTTTTTTATTTTAAACCCTTCATTTGTGAAATGGTAGGGGTACAATGTACCCCTTACCAATTCTCATAGGGGGGGGCCGGGATCTGGGTGTTCCCTTTGTTAAAGGGGTCTTCCAGATTCCGATAAGCCCCCCGCCCACAGACCCCCACAACCACCGGGCAAGGGTTGTGGGGAGGAGGCCCTTGTCCCCATTAACATAGGGACATGGTGCTTCGAGGGGTCACAGACCCCCAATGCATCCTCCCCATGTTGAGGGAATGTGGCCTGGTATGGTTCAGAAGGGGGGGAGGCGCTCTCTCGTCCCTCCCTCTTTTCCTGCGGCCTGCCAGGTTGCGTGCTCGGATAAAGGGTCTGGTATGGATTTTTTGGGGGAACTCCACGCCATTTTTTTTTTAAATTTGGGGTGGAGTTCCCCTTAAAAATCCATACCAGACCTGAAGGGTTAAAGCGACGCAAAAAAAAAATGGCCTGGTCATTAAGGGGGAAAATCCTTCCGGTCCTTAAGTGGTTAAATAGGTAACATTTTTTGTTACTGTTGATTAATTGTATATATGTCTAATGTTTTGGAAATAGGTAATCGGAACGCTATCTATGGCATAGTAGAGGGTGATTGGACCTTGCTTAGCTGTCTCTCTAGGATTTAGGATGAAGTAATTAAAAATGTATTTAATTTATTTAATTGTTAATTGATACCTAATTGATTCCCAGTGCAAAATGTAATATAAAATAATCTAATGCCCCGTAAACACGATCTGAATTTCGGATGGGATAAAATCCGATGGAATTTTCCGTCGGAATTCCGTTCAAGCTGTCTTGCATACATACTGTCAGACCAAATTCCGACCGTCCAAAACGCGGTGACGTAAAACACTACGATGAGCCGAGAAAAATTAAGTTCAATGCTTCCGAGCATGCGTCAACTTGATTCTGAGCTTGCGTGGTTTTTTTCTTCGTTGGAGTTCCACACAGATGATTGGAATTTCCGATCGGATTTTTTTCCATCGGAAAAAAATAAAACATGTTCTATTTCTGAACTCCGACGGAAAAAAGTCCGATGGGGCCCACACACGGTCGGAATATCCGATGAAAAAATTCCGTCGGACTATATCATTGGAAATTCCGATCATGAGTACAGGGCATAAGAGAATTGTCATTCTATATTCTGTTCCTACCTGAAGAAGGGTGCAAGCTTTATAGCCCGAAACCACTGTGTGGAACAATATGTAACCTGTGTATTTGTGAATATTCTTCAATACATTTTTAAGTGCAGCAATCCCTGGATTTGTTTGTATATATGGCCTTTGGTAAGACTTGATTGCATGCACTGAAAGAGCACTGTTGTGCCGCCTAGCTCACCTGTGAAGTGCTATATGTATATATATATATATATATATTTATGGTTGGAGCCCTATGGCCGGTAGGATACGGGTAATACACATTGACGCGGACTTACAACATGGATAGACCTGAAGTGTGCCCTGGCCTAACGGACGGTATGCCAAAATAAGGGGGCATACCCAAGATTAGTGGTAGATATTGTGGAGAGAAATGGTTTCCTGAGGATGCTTTTAATAGGGGTTGGGAGGGTGGGCGACGTTGCGCCGGAAACCACGTGGTGCGCACAGGAATACCGACAAGGCTTGTGGAGGAGTGGGCTGGCTATATAGCCGCCGGGCTCCTCCCATAAATTCAGGCCACCATGCTGGCCTTCCAACTTATGGTTGGAGCTCTATGGCCGGTAGGATACGGGTAATACACATTGACGCGGACTTACAACATGGATAGACCTGAAGTGTGCCCTGGCCTAACGGACGGTATGCCAAAATAAGGGGGCAAAAACATTCAGGTAGGGATATCATTTTATTTGAATTGTTTACTGAGCGAGTTTGGAAAAAGCTTGTGCGATCTCCAGCTGAGGGTTAGGAATGTACCGGGCGAAGCAGGCGGACTTCCATCTGCCTAGCTTCTTAATGACGTGATCTGGCACCCCATGGCGGGAGGCGGCCGAGGCTGCCCCGATACGAAAGGAGTGAGCTGTATAGTGAGCTGGGTTGAGACGTAGTCTTCGTAGAAGGATCCTCACGTGCTTGACGAACTGGCAGGTGCTTAAAGGTTTGGTCGGGAAAGGGAGTAGGGGAGTAGAGTCTGTTTGTGCTGGTAGGTATGACAGTAGGCAATCCAAAACGGCCACAGGGCACCAGGCATTGTTTGTTTTATATATGCAGATATCCACGCCGGCGCCCAACTGTTGAGTTTTGGACACTGCAAGGTGGAGTGTGAAGTGAGTCGGATGGCGAACTAAGTGACGTCTGCGCAAGACTTGGTCGGTGGGATTATTGCAGGTGAACTCGCTAGGCCGTAGAAACCCATAATAAGCTAAATAGATGGCCGCTTGTATGACCAAGCTAGGGAGGAGGCCAAACGGAGATGTGGCGAGGATGTTGGACATGTCCCTAAAGATGGCACCGGTTATAGGTAGACGTTTGGGGATGACAATGGGTTGTAGTTTCTGGACTCCGCGCAGGACGGCTCTGACTGCGTGGGACGTGAATAATGAGGGTTTTGCGGGATCTTGTAAGGCCAGAAAGTGCTGAATGCCTGCTAAGTACAGACGGATGGTGTTGTGGGATAAGGCCAAGCTATTGTGGCAGTATGAGATAAAGGCCAGTATGTGCTTGACGTCTATGGCCGTATTATCAGAGCGGGGTGCCAGAAATTTGCTGAAAACGTCCCAGGCTGCACGGTAGGCTTTTAAGGTGTTGTAAGACAGGGACTGATTGATGAGCTGTGACGCTTGCTGTAGGTGGTGTCCTAGTCCAGGGTCAGCTGAGACCAAGGAGGGATAGGGGCTGACGTCTGGTCGGCTCCGGGTCTCTGCTGAAAAAAGGACGTATAATTAAAACGGGACAGAGAGTCTGCGGCAAGATTACACTTGCCTGGGAGGAAGGTGCAGTGAACATTGAACTGATGTTGCAACGAGAGTTGTACCAGCCTACGCAGGAAGGACATCGTGGCGAGCGACTTGGACCTACCTTTGTTGACAATGTCGGCAGTGGCCTGGTTGTCAGTGGTGAAGCCTACGGTTTGTCCTGTCCAATGGTGGCCCCATAACCGGGCGGCTGCTACCACTGGGTATAACTCAAACAGGGAGGAAGTCTGAGTAAAGCCTGGGATTGCTAGAATCTCTGGCGGCCATGATCCTGCGAACCAGTGGTGGCCAAAAATTGCCGCAAAGCCTTTGGAGGCTGCGGCGTCTGTGACTACCTGCGGGGAGAGGGGAGACATCGCGGGTATGAACATGGATATCCCGTTCCAACTGGTGAGGAACTCCTCCCACATCAACAAGTCTGCTACTGCTGCGGTGTCTAAACTAAGGACCTGATCGGGATCCTGTGACTGGGAAAGGAAAACTAGGAGACGTGAGACGAAGGACCGTCCCTGGGGGATGATCCTTATTGCGAAATTAAGCATTCCCAGCAGGGATTGCAACTGTTTCTTGGTACACCCCCTGCGTGCGGGTGAAAGTTTGGAGTACTGATCTAATGCGGGCCAGTTTGTCGGGGGGGAGGCTGGCTTGCATGGTGATGGTATTCAGAATGATACCGAGGAAGGTGACCAAGTGTGCTGGACCGTCTACTTTATGCTCCGCAATGGGAACATTGAGATTTCCGAAGACGACTCTCAACTTGTCTAGGTCTTTCGGGGGTGTATCAGGCTGTTCAATCAGCAAAAAGTCGTCCAAGTAGTGGATGACTTCTTGACACTGGGCTTGGTGCAGCAGTATCCAGGTGAGAGACCGTGCAAAAGTGTCGAAGAGCCAGGGGCTACTTTTGGAGCCGAAAGTCAGCTTGGTAGCAAAGTAGTAAGAGTCTCTCCACTTCATGCCGTGCCAGCACCAGAGGGACGGATGGATAGGTAGGAGCTTAAAGGCATCCGAGATATCGGCTTTGGAGAGCCAGGCGCCTGTGCCGATTTTGATTATGGCTTGGATCGCCATGTCCACGGAGGCGTATTTAAGGGAGAACTCTTCGGAGGGGATTAAGGAATTCAGGCTGGGGATGGGGGAAGAATGAGGCGCAGACAGGTCGTACACCAAGCGAACTTTATTTGAGAACTTGCCCTTGACAAGCCCAATAGGGCTGACTCTCCAGGTGTTGAAAGGGGGCTGAGTGAAGGGGCCTATGACAAAGCCTCGCTGCAGCTCGGTGTGCAACAGTTGATCTATGGCCTGCTCGTCTGTGGCGGCTGAATGCAGATTCTTGCATTCGTGAGACGTGTGGGGTAGGGAGATGAGGCCTGTGTGGAAGCCGGATGTGAACCCTTGGACGAGGAAGGTGGTGAGAGAGGGGGTGGGGTGTGAAGTGAGGTAGTGCTCCAGCCACAGAACGTTCACTTGGCCTAGTCAAGACTTTTTCTGTTGCTTGACCTGGCACAGGGTCTTATGGTGTGCCCTGTGGCATACGAGGCAAACATGAAGCAGGCGGCACTGGCTAAAGTTGCAGGATCCGAAGTTGAAATTATTGCAGATGGCTGCTCCCCCTGCCGTCAGTACTGGGCGTCCGAACTTGTCCACCTGGGCCGTCTGCTGGGAGGCCGGTAAGCCTAAAGCTGCCTTTGAGGTAGAGGGGACTTCGTGGGGGCGAACATTGGTGGTGTTGGAGCACCAAGTGGCAGTATGGGTAGAGGACTGGCAGTTCGTGCATAGAGGTGAGCGTAGGCCAGCGAAGTGGCGGCAGAACAGCTCGGTATCCATAAGACTCCAGTCTGTGGCTGTTTGGAACTGCAACAGCCTAGCAGCTGCTTTGGCTGAGAAGGAGCGGTGATAGTCGTAGAACGAAAATCCTCCGTACTTGTAACCTAGATCCACCAAAGTGTGGAGATATAGGTCCAGCTCTTCCCGTCTGTTGGGGGAGGCCGAGCACAGGACATCCCTGAGAGTCCCGAAGGCCAGCGCAAATTCTGGTACTGACAATTTGCGATTCAGCCTCGGGTCTTTGGCCTTGAGGACCACTGAAACGTCTCCCCACGTGTAGGCCTTGTTATCCGCTACATCGTGGACTGCGATGAGTAGGGAGGCAAGGTTAATGTCCTTGCCATCCAGGATGTCCTTCCTAATGCTGGCTGGGACCAAATGTGCTGGGAGGACAACGGGGCACTTGCCTGTAGGGATAGCTGGAGGGGGTGTCGGGACCTGGACTACGGGTAGGTCGGGAGTGGCGGTCGGTGAGTGGACCTCTAGGAGCGTCACTCTGGCCTGCATGGCTGTGACTGATGTAGACAAGGACGCTACCAGGGTGTGGAGTTGAGCGACAGCTGCGGCAATAGAGTGCAGGGATGCCCGCTGCGTGCTTGGTCCAGGTGAAGCTGGCATGGGGAGGTCGGTTGAGGCTGGTGGCGGAAATAGGAGCCTAAAGAGCTCTGCTTTCCTGGCTGTGGCCGGGAAGGGCACCTGCCGGCGTCTCAGTTCTGCGGTCAACTTGGGGATGGTCCATCCCCTGAGGGAACGTGTGCTGCCGCTCTCTGAGGCGGGAGAAGGAGGAGGAGGGGCGGTGAGATCTTCACTGCTGGCCTGAGACATGGTTCTAAGTAAATCAGGCCTGGATAGGATATCCTGTCCTCCGAGGTTGGGGTGGTGACCGGAACCTGTAAGGGATGATACGACAATCGGGGTTGTTTCTGTTTCTAAGGGGGATTTCTCCCCCTTTTAAATAAAAAAAATAATAATAATAATTTCTTCCCTTTCTTTTTTTTTTTCCCTTTTACCTGTAGAAATGACGTCCAACCTAGTGCAGGATGGACCTGGTTTTGACTGATCTGGGGGAGAAACAACAGACAACACGTGACGAGGGGGTACTGACTGATTTGATTGTACCTAATTGAGCGAACCGAATGCGGTAACGATGGTGAAAGTGAGTGACAGAAATGTCCCATGACAGAGACACGGGTCGATACGTTTGCTATGCGGCTAAACTACCGAGCTCTGGAGCATGTACCGAAATGGGGCCGTGCAGGACTGGTGCGTGTTTAGGGCGAAGCTGCCGAGAATGCGCGTGAAACTTGAACAGCTGTGTCCCTGCTAAATGAGTGGCCGAAATGACCCATGACAGAGACGTGAATCGGTACGTTTTGCAGTAGTGGCTGAAAAACCACCGGGCTCTGGAGCATGTGCGGAAATGGGGGCTGAAAACAACAGGGGTCTTGCTCTGAGGTGGGCATGCCCATTGCGTGTGGGCTATGAAGCAGGGTGTAAGACTTAATATTACCCCTTTCCCCCTGTGTTTGTGAACATACTACCCCTCTGTGTTTTTTTTTTTTTTTTTTTCGGTGTTTATGCGTTGATGACAGTGAGGTGTATGACTATATTATTGTTACTGTTTTACACATGTCACTAAACAATTTCTATGCAAACAAACAAAGCAAAACAAGACGAAATGAGAAGAAGGGGAAAGGAAGAGGGAGGAGGGAGAGAGAGGGAGAGAAAAAAAAAAAGTGGCTATAGTCAATTTAAATGTAACAAATGAATAACAGTGGCTATATTGCAACTGCTGCTGCACCTCAGAGCATTAGGGAATTGGAGGGATTTGGCAGTATGGCACTGCGCAGCTGACCCTTACTTTAACACAGACTGTGAAAAAGTGGGATTGCTGGTGCACTACGAGTGCGAATGTCAAGGGGAATGGGAGTGCGCTGATGTGAGTCGGTGCACGGATGCAGCCTGGACTCGGTCCTGATGCAGCGTCTGACGGAACAAAGGTAACAACAGTGGGGTGAGGGGGGGCGGTGCGGGTGCAACGGTAGTGAGTACCGGATGCCCGATGCGGTGAGATGCGGCCGTGAGTGGGATTGCGGCGCCGGGTGAACGACCAGCTGTGTGGGGGTCTAAGGGGAGATTTTGCTGGTTTAAGAGCAAAATCTCCGACATGGCATCTATGCACAGGATGAGAAGTGGAGCCTACCTGTGATGGCCGAGCCAGGCGTGCGTACGGCGCCGAATCCCGGGACGAGGGTGCTTCGAATTGTGCCGCGCTGCTGAAGGGTCGCACTGAAATGACGTAACGACGTTGCGCCGGAAACCACGTGGTGCGCACAGGAATACCGACAAGGCTTGTGGAGGAGTGGGCTGGCTATATAGCCGCCGGGCTCCTCCCATAAATTCAGGCCACCATGCTGGCCTTCCAACATATATATACAGTTAGGTCCGTATATATTTGGACACAGGCCCAATTGTAGTTTTTTCAGGTATTTACCAAAACATATTCAAGCTATAGTTATATAATGGATATGGGCTGAAAGTGCACTCTCATGCCGCGTAAACACGATCGGAATTTCCGACAACTAATTTTCGATATGAGCTTTTGGTCCGATATTCCGACCGTGTGTACGCTCCATCGGACATTTGCTGTCCGATGTCTCTGCAAGACAAAACACAAAACAACCCCTAATGTCAGTCTAAACTCTCCTAATCTTATCCCAATATAGGCCTCAATCTATAAGCAGTATATGCCACTGATGCCCCAAGTTAAAATTTTACCTTCGTTATAACGATCGGAGCTTCTGTTACCCCTTCCTCTGCTCACAGATCGTAGGTACGACACACACGTGTTAGCTTTATATACACTGCGCATGTGTGAAACTCCACCCATGTCTCCTGCTTCTGACGTTCTTTCTAGTATATTCCCCGCCCCTTCTCTTTCGGCGCAGTGGGAGAGCACATGGCGGAGACACAGCAGGTGCGTGATAATACCAGTAACGAGGAGGAAAGCCCGAAGCCAGAAACGTCCCAATCCAGGAGAAGATATAAGGCCTCAAATATGCCCTTTGTAGAGATGGTGGAGATGGTGGACATCTTGAAGAGGACCGGCTATGATGGGAAGTATGGACGTACCCCAACCCAAATATGAGAAAGGCCAAGATCATGTCTAAAGTTGTGAGAAGTCTGCACAGGAATTTTGGGGTACGACGATCCAAGGAGCAATTGAGAAAACGCTGGTCAGACCTGAAATTGAGGGAGCACGATCAGTACAGAAGGATCAGGAAACTGCTTCTAAAAAGTAAGTATTTGTCCTGTGTTCCTATTATTATTATGTTGCTCCATGTGCTTTTCTTTACTGTTGTACAGTTTAAAGTGGCAACTTTCAGGTTCGTGGGCACATTAATCGGTCGTAGTAAACATCGTTCGTTCGCCCACTAAATATAATGTTTTTGGCAGATACTGGTTAACTACATTTGGTCATGCCTATTTGTATTAAAATAAGTTTAGTACATTGTTGTCTAGATGTGTTTGTAACTAGAATGAAATGCAAACTTGATTCAGTGTAAGGAGAGGACACTCAGTGCTCATTTTAAAGGTTAATATGCAAGTTATTGTCATAAAAAGTGTTTGGGGACCCGGGTCCTGCCCCAGGGGACATGTATCAATGCAAAAAAAAGTTTTAAAAACTGAAGTTTTTTCGGGAGCAGTGATTTTATTAATGCTAAAAGTGAAACAATAAAAGTGAAATATTCCTTTAAATTTCATACCTGGGGGTGTGTATAGTATGCCTGTAAAGTAGCGCATGTTTCCCGTGCTTAGAACTGTCCCTGCACAAAATGTAATTTCTAAAGGAAAAAAAGTAATTTAAAACTTCTCGCGGCTATTCATGAATCGTCGTGTACCGGCAATACAGATCAAATTCATTGAAAAAAACGGCAGGGGTTCCCCCGAAAAATCCATACCAGACCCTTCAGGTCTGGTATGGATATTAAGGGGAACCCGCACCAAAATAAAAGAAAAAAATGACGTGGGGTTCCCCCCAAAAATCCATACCAGACCCTTATCCGAGCACGCAAGATGGCAGGCCGCAGGAAAAGAGGGGGACGATGGGGCGCCCCCCCTCCTGAACTGTACCAGGCCACATGCCCTCAACATGGGGAGGATGTCCCCATGTTGATGGGGACAAGGGCCTCATCCCCACAACCCTTGCCCGGTGATTGTGGGGGTCTGTGGGCGGGGGGCTTATTGGAATCTGGAACAAAGGGGACCCACAGATTCCGCCCCCCCCCATGTGAATTGATAACGGGGTACATTGTACCCCTACCATTTCACATAAGAAAGTGTCAAAAATTTTAAAAACCACACAGACACAGTTGGGATAAGTCTTTTATTAAAAATTTCGCAATAAAAAATAAAAAAAAACATTCCAGCGTTGTAATCCATTCTCCATGTCCCGCGGTGATCCATTCTGACTCCAGCAATGCTCTCCAGCGATGCTCCAGTCTCCGCTCCACACGAAACCCCCATGACGCGTAAGAGGGGGCGGGGTCATCCATCCCCGCCATGGGTAACTCCTGCTTGCCCAATGACGGGGACGGGTGACCCCGCCCCATGATGTCACAGGGCAGGGTCACCTGTCCACTACAGGAGAAAGCCGGGGGTTACCGAATGATGTGGACGGGTGACCCCGCCCCGTGACGTCACGGGGCAGGGTCACCCGTACACTACAGGAGAAAGCTGTTGTTACCAAATGAAATGGACAGGAGACCCCGCCCTGTGACCTCACAGGGCGGGGTCACCCGCCCACGTCATTGGGTAACCCCCGGGAGTTACCCAATGATGTGGGCGGGTGACCCCGCCCCTCTTACGCGTCATGGGGGTTTTGTTCCTCGCTGGAGAATGAGTGGAGACTGCAGCGTCGCTGGAGAATGAGTCATCGTTGGACATCAAGAGACGGGATTACATCACTGGAAATTCATTTTTTATTTTTTTATTTTTAAAAAAAGGACTTGTCCAGCTGTGTCTGTGTATTTTTTTACAATTTTTTACACTTTCTTTTGTGAAATGGTAGGGGTACAATGTACCCCGTTACCAATTCACATGGGGGGGCGGAATCTGGGGGTTCCCTTTGTTAAAGGGGGCTTCCAGATTTCGATAAGCCCCCCGCCCGCAGACCCCCACAACCACCGGGCAAGGGTTGTGGGGATGAGGCCCTTGTCCCTATCAACATGGGGACCTGCTCCCCATGTTGAGGGCCTGGTATGGGTCAGGAGGGGGGGCGCTCTCTCTTCCCCCCTCTTTTCCTGCGGCCTGTCAAGTTGCGTGCTCGGATAAGGGTCCGGTATGGATTTTTGGTGGAACCCCACGCCATTTTTCCTTCAATTTTGGTGCAGGGTTCCCCTTAATATCTATACCAGACCTGAAGGGCCTGATATGGAATTTGGGGGAACCCCTCGCTTTTTTTTTTTTTTAGTTCGGGGTTCCTGGTAATGAACTGGGGGGGAACCCCTGCCGTTTTTTTCAATGACTTTGATCTATATTGCCTGGACCCGACAATTCATGAATAGCCACGACTTTTTTTCCTTTAGAAATAAAATTTTGTGCAGGGACAGTTCTAAACACAGGAAACATGCGCCACTTTACAGGCATACTATACACACACACAAAATTTAAAGGAATATTTCACTTTTATTGTTTCACTTGCATATTAACCTTTAAAATTAACACTTTTGATTTCTCCGATAGACTTTTAATGGTGTTCTGCGGCTTTTCGAATTTGCCACGAACACTCCAAATTGTTCGCTTTTCACCGAACGGGCGAACAGCCAATGTTCGAGTCAAACTCATCCCTACTCAGGAGCACTAGTGTGGGACACCAGAACAAACAATTGTACCACACTTCCAAGCAATGTTTCACATTTCTATTTCTGGCCTCAAAAATCTGTGTGCTAAGTAGGGATGAGCCGAACACCCCCTGTTCGGTTTGCACCAGAACCTGCGAACAGACCTAAAGTTCACGTGAACTTTAAGCCCCGTACACACGGTCGGACTTCCATCTGACTTTTCCGTGGTTTTTCGTCCGAACGGAGTTGGTTGGGAACACCCATAGCATACACACGCTCGGACTTTTCTGCAAACTTTCTTAAAACTTCTTACAACATCGCGGGTTTTTTCTGCTCTTTTCTGCTCTTTACTGCCACCCTTTGGTCAACTTCTGCTATTGTTGGTTGATTTTAACATTAGGTGTTTTGTCCATCGGACTAAAGTCCGATGGTTATCTGTACACACGGTCGGACTTTGCTCCATCGGACTTTTGTTGGGCAAAAGTTTGTCCGTTTGCAGACCCAACTTTTGTCCGATGAAATCCAAAACCAAACGAAAAAAGTTTGTTCGATGGAGCGTACACACGGTCGGATTGTTGGTCCAACTTGCTTAAAACTAAGTTTGTTGGGAAAAAGTCCGACCATGTGTACGGGGCTTAAGAACCCTATTAAATACAATGGACTCGTACGTTTGAAATCTAAAGTGCTAATTTTAAAGGCTTATATGCAAGTTATTGTCATAAAAAGTGTTTGGGGACCCGGGTCCTGCCCCAGGGGACATGTATCAATGCAAAAAAACGTTTTAAAAACTGCAGTTTTTTCGGGAGCAGTGATTTTAATAATGCATAAAGTGAAACAATAAAAAGTGAAATATTCCTTTAAATTTCGTACCTGGGGGGTGTATAGTATGCATGTAAAGCAGCGCTTGTTTACCTTGCTTAGAACTGTCCCTGCACAAAATGTCATTTCCGAAGGAAAAAAAGCCATTTAAAACCACTCGCGGCTATAATGAATTGTCGGCTCCCGGCAATACAGAGAAAAGTCATTGATTAAAAAAAAAAATGCGTGGGGGTTCCCCCAAATTCAATTACCAGGCCCTTCAGGTCTGGTATGGATATTAAGGGGAACCCTGCATCAAATTAAAAAAAAAATGATGTGGGGTTCCCCCAAATATCCATCCGTACGATACCAGATCGTATGATTTTCGTTTAGTCAGTACAGTTGTCGTCCGAAAATACAATACAAATACATTACAACACATGACATCACTTCCGATTTTTTTTTCTGTCGTACGAGAATTTTCGTGACTTTAATAACCTATTTCATTTTTCTTGCGACTATTAAGCGAAAAAAGTCATACGATCTATCGTACGATATTCGGATCGTGTGTACGGGGCATAAGGATGTGGAGGGAGGAAAGGTGGATGAAGTGGGCAAAATAGTGACCACAACAGGTCAGTGTCTGAGACCACAGCTTCAAGTAATAGATGCATGCCTGCATATTTATAATACATGGGAAGCCACAGTCTTCCATTCCTGTGGCATTGAAGGAAACTGTGGAGTCAAACCAGAAAAAAAAAATTGTACTTTTGCACATAACATTGCAAGCAGATTAGACACAAACATTCTTGGCCAACATCAGTATAACATTTATTTTAAGGAGTATTTAAAGACAAAAATTTAAGGTCCACTTATCAGATTCCTCACCCCCTCTGATGGCCCATTGCAAAAATTTTAGGGTGGGGGGTTCCAAATGCGTTTGGGACCCCCAAAAAAAGCCTCTGGCACTCTTTTGAATTTAATGACAACAATAACATTTGTACACATTTTAGGGGGTGTTTAGGGTAAAGCACTACAATAGTGCTGACAAAATACATTGTGGAGTGACTAGGCTAGGTGTGTATGGGCCCAGGATAGCATGCTGGAGAGGTTAGTGAAGACAAATATGCATTAAGAACAAAAAAGGAGCATTAAAAGCTTACAGCATGCATGGGGACAAAGGGAACATTCACAGCATATTACAATCATGGTAATTAGGGAATGATGAAAGAAATACAATACATTAGCAAACATTAAATACATAGAATGTGATGTTAAAGGAGAAAACTTACCTTAATATAGTCCTTCTGCAGGACTTGTATGATAGCAGAACAGGTCTCTGGAATTATGACTCCCAGAGCCTGGGGGGAGATGCCTGTCGAGAACTTTAGGTCCTGCAGACTTCTCCCTGTCGCCAAGTAGTGCAACGTGGCGACTAGCCTTTGTTCGAGAGTGATGGCTTGCCGCATGCAGGTGTCCTGCTTCGTAATATAAGGGGACAGCAAAGCCAACAAACGGTGAAAAACGGGGTCCGTCATCCGGAGATAATTCCTGAAATCATCAGGATTATTCTCCTGGATAGGGATGAGCTTCGAGTTCGAGTCGAACTCATGTTCGACTCGAACATTGCCTGTTCGCCCGTTCGCCGAACAACGAACAATTTCAGGCGTTCGCAGCAAATTCGAAAAGTCTATGGGAGAAATCTAAAGTGCTAATTATAAAGGCTTATATGCAAGTTATTGTCCTAAAAAGTGTTTGGGGACCCGGGTCCTGCCCCAGGGGACATGTATCAATGCAAAAAAAAGTTTTAAAAACTGACGTTTTTTTAGAAGCAGTGATTTTAATAATGCTTAAAGTGAAACAATAAAAGTGAAATATTCCTTTAAATTTCGTACCTAGGGGGTGTGTATAGTATGCCTGTAAAGTCGCGCATGTTTCCCGTGCTTAGAACTGTCTCTGCACAAAGTGTCATTTTTGAAGGCAAAAAAGTCATTTAAAACTCACTTGCGGCTATTAATGAATTGTCGGCTTTTATCAATACATAGAAAACTCATTGATAAAAAAAAAAAGCGTGGGGGTTCCCGCCGCAAATTTTTAAAAAAATGGCGTGCGGTTCCCCCTAAATATCCATACCAGGCCCTTCAGATCTGGCATGGATTTTAAGGGGAATTCCACCCCAAATTTAAAAAAAAATGGCGTGGAGTCCCCCCAAAAATCCATACCAGACCCTTATCCGAGCATGCAACCTGGCCGGCCACAGGGGAAGAGGGGGGACGAGAGAGCAGCCCCCCCCTCCTGAACCGTACCAGGCCACATGCCCTCAACATGGGGAGGATGTCCCCATGTTGATGGGGACAAGGGCCTCATCCCCACAACCCTTGCCCGGTGGTTGTGGGGGTCTGCGGGCAGGGGGCTTATCGGAATCTGGAAGACCCCTTTAACAAAGGGGACCCCCAGATCCTGGCCCCCCCTATGTGAATTGGTAAGGGGTACATTGTACCCCTACCATTTCACGAAGAAAGTGTAAAAAAATGTAAATAAAAACACACAAACACCTTGGAAAAGTCCTTTATTAAAAAATAAATAAAATAAAAAAACATTCCAGCGATGAAATCCAGTGTCCCGCGGCGATCCCGATGTCCAGCGCTGTCCGTTATTGGTTGTGCCTGAGCGGACCTGATGGGGAACTTCCTCCGCAGTGTTTTAAATGTATAGACCCACCCCTTCTAAAGTTCCCCATCAGGTCCGCTAAGCGGACCAGATACGGAACATGAGAAGGGGCGGGTCTATTCACGTATTACACAGTGAAGGAAGTTCCCATCAGGTCCGCCCCCTCGTAGAGCAGACCTGATGGGGAACTTCCTTCACTGTGTAATACATGAATAGACCCGCCCCTTCTCACGTTCCGCATCTGGTCCGCTGAGCGGACCTGATGGGGAACTTTAGAAGGGGTGGGTCTATACATTTAAAAAACACTGCGGAGGAAGTTCCCCATCAGGTCCGCTCAGGCACAACCAATGACGGACAGCGCTGGACATCGGGATCGCCGCGGGACACTGGATTTCATCGCTGGAATGTTTTTTTTTTGTTGTTTTTTTTTTAATAAAGGACTTTTCCAAGGTGTTTGTGTGTTTTTATTTACATTTTTTTACACGTTCTTCGTGAAATGGTAGGGGTACAATGTACCCCTTACCAATTCACATGGGGTCCCCTTTGTTAAAGGGGTCTTCCAGATTCCGATAAGCCCCTGCCCGCAGACCCCCACAACCACCGGGCAAGGGTTGTGGGGATGAGGCCCTTGTCCCCATCAACATGGGGACATCCTCCCCATGTTGAGGGCATGTGGCCTGGTACGGTTCAGGAGGGAGGGGGGGGCGCTCTCTCGTCCCCCCCTCTTCCCCTGCGGCCGGCCAGGTTGCGTGCTCAGATAAGGGTCTGGTATGGATTTTTGGGGTGACTCCACGCCATTTTTTTAAAAAATTTGGGGTGGAGTTCCCCTTAAAATCCATGCCAGATCTGAAGGGCCTGGTATGGATATTTAGGGGGAACCGCACGCCATTTTTATTTAATTTGCGGCGGGGTTCCCCTTAATATCCATTCCAGACCTGAAGGGCCTGGTAATTGAATTTGGGGGAACCCCCACGCTTTTTTTTTTTTTTTTATCAATGACTTTTCTATGTATTGATAAAAGCCGACAATTCATTAATAGCTGCGAGTGAGTTTTAAATGACGTTTTTTCCTTCAAAAATGACACTTTGTGCAGGGACAGTTCTAAGCATGGGAAACATGCACGACTTTACATGCATATCATACACACCCCCCAGGTACGAAATTTAAAGGAAAATTTCACTTTTATTTTTTCATTTTAAGCATTATTAAAATCACTGCTCCCGTAAAAACGTCTATTTTTTAAACTTTTTTTTGCATTGATACATGTCCCCTGGGGCAGGACCCGGGTCCCCAAACACTTTTTAGGACAATAAATTGCATATTAGCCTTTATAATTAGCACTTTAGATTTTGAACGTTCGAGTCCATTGTATTTAATAGGGTTCTAAAGTTCACGCGAACATTCTGTCTGTTCGCAGGTTCTGGTGCGAACCGAACAGGGGGGTGTTCGGCTCATCCCTGCTCCTGGATCTCTCACAGCAAAGGCATATGAGAGAATTGGTCACGCTGCAGCAACCAATTCTTCGTCCATGAACTCCTCCCCAACCTGTTCGTGGACTGGGCTTGGGTCAAAGCAAGAACCCCAACACCAAGCCCCTGCACAGCACGAACTCTACGATGAGTACGTAGCCGCAACATGGCTAGAAAATGGTCGGCTGGTCAGAACGAACTAACAGAACGCACTGAAGAACAGAAAGGCCTGAGAAGAACGAGCTGAAAATCAGAAACGAGTGCACAAGAACGCACTGAAAACCAGATACGAACTGACTACACATCAAGAGAAGACTTCACAAGAGCAAATACAGAGGGTTAGCCACAAGGTGCAAAGCATTCATAAGCCTGTAGAATAGAAAAGCCAGATTAGACTTTGCCAAAAAACATCTAAAAAAGCCAGACCAGTTCTGGGAAAGCATTCTTTGGACGGATAAAACTAAGATTAATCTGTACCAGAATGAAGGGAAGAAAACAGTGTGCAGAAGGCTTGGAACAGCTCATGATCCAAAGCACAGAACGTCATCTGTAAAACATGGTGGAGGCAGTGTGATGGCATGGGCATGCATGGCTTCCAGTGGCACTGGGTCATTGGTGTTGATTTATGATGTGACAGAAGACAGAAGCAGATAAATTCTGCAGTGTTTAGAGATATACTGTCAGCCCAGATTCAGCCAAATGCAGCAAAGTTGATTGGACAGCACTTCACAGTACAGATGGACAATGATCCAAAACACACTGCAAAAGCAACCCAGGAGTTTTTGAAGGAAAAGAAGTGGAATATTCTGCAATGGCTGAGTCAATCACCTGATCTCCAACCAATTGAGCATGCATTTCACTTGCTGAAGGCAAAACTAAAGGCAGAAAGACCCACAAACAAAGAACAACTGAAGACAGCTGCAGTTAGAGCCTGGCAAAGCATCACAAATAGGTGGCACTGCAGTGTTATGGTTTGTATTCTATGGAAATGTAATGAGAGGAAGTGCTTGTCTTTCCTCAATATATGCTCTTGTATATTGCTGCCTTCTGTTCTATGATTAGAGGCATGTAATGTATTTCTCCATAAAAGTAAAGCCATTTGCCGTATCCAATTAGCTTTGAGGGCATAATTTCAATACTATGCAACAACAACAACAACAGAGGAAACCCAGTCTTTGGTAATGTCCATGGGCTCCAGATATCAGGCAGTCATTGCCAGTAAAGAATTCTCAACAAAATATTAGAAATTAACATTTTATTTAGGATTATATTCATTTGTCCAAATACATTTGAGCCCCTGAAAATGGGGGGACTGTGTATACTGATGGTTGCAGTTCCTAAAATTTGTACTTGATACTTATGTTCAACCCCTTGAATTAAAGTTGAAAGTTTTCACTTTAAATTCATTTGGATTGTTTTGTTTTAATTTTATTCTGGTGGCATACAGAGCCAAAAGTATAAAAATTGTGCCTGTGTCCAAATATATATGGACCTAACTGTATATACAGTATCTCACAAAAGTGAGTATACCCCTCACAATTTGGTAAATATTTTATTCTATCTTTTCATGTGACAAGAAATTACACTTTGCTACAATGTAAAGTAGTGAGTGTACAACTTCTATAACAGTGTAAATTTGCTGTCCCCTCAAAATAACTCAACACACAGCCATTAAAGTCTAAACCGCTGGCAATAAAAGAGAGTACACCCCTAAGTGAAAATGTCCAAATTGGGCCCAATTAGCCATTTTCCCTCCCCGGTGTCATGTGACTCATTAGTGTTACAAGGTCTCAGGTGTGAATGGGGAGCAGGTGTGTTAAATTTGGTGTTATCGCTCTCACTCTCTCATACTGGTCACTGGAAGTTCAACATGGCACCTCATAGCAAAGAACTCTCTGAGGATCCGGAAAAAAAATTGTTGCTCTACATAAAGATGGCCTAGGCTATAAGAAGATTGCCAAGACCCTGAAACTGAGCTGCAGCACAGTGGCCAAGACCATACAGCGGTTTAACAGGACAGGTTCCACTCAGAACAGGCCTCACCATGGTCGATCAAAGAAGTTGAGTGCACGAGCTCAGCATCATATCCAGAGGTTGTCTTTGGGAAAGAGACGTATGAGTGCTGCCAGCATTGCTGTAGAGGCGTGGGGGGTCAGCCTATCAGTGCTCAGACCATACACAGCACACTGCATCAAATTGGTCTGCATGGCTGTCATCCCAGAAGAAAGCCTCTTTTAAAGATAAACTTTTAGGCCATTGGTAGATTGCTGGTGGAATTCTGCAAAATGGGTCTGGTAGTCGGTTTGTTTAGTACAATTGTGTCTGAGATGGCATAATTGGCTTTTGGGAATGTTGTTCAGCTAACGAGGATGATGGCAGCTGTTGTAGTGCAAAAAATAATTACCAGCGGTAGGTTTACTGTAATTTTTTGGGATGGTTTTGACCGTTAATGGTAGAGATTGAGGTACAGAAATGCTAAGTGTGTGCTGTCATGTACAGAAGTGAAAGATAGGCCCATGTTGTTATTATTGCAGTGGGAGACAAACTTTTCTATATGGTTAATGTCTCCATCCCAAATGATAATAACATCATCGATGTAGTGGCTGAAGAAGATGATACTAGACATGAAGCGGTTATTAGACAATATGTATTGTGACTTCCAGAGGCCCATGGTCAAATTTGCGTAGGAGGGGGCAAAATTTGTGGTGGATGGATATGTCCTGCATCAGGAAGTTCTGTATGGCCTGCATGCTGACATAATGGGGGATAGATGTATACAGTGATTGGATGTCCAGGGATAGCCATGAATAAGTGGGCTCCCATTTGTATGGGTCTAATAGCTCCAGCAAGTGTGTTCCATCTCTTATATAGGAGTGGGGGTTTATTACAAAAGGCTGCAGAAAATAGTCAACGTCCTGGGAAAACCCATTTGTTTTGGAGGAAAGGGAAAAGGTGGGTGAGTAAGCTACATGCCCATGTCATATACCTAACTACACAAACTGTAAATCCTTTAAAATTTTGTGGCATGGCTTTGTGGCACATATGAAACTTTCAAAACTAACTTATGATGCCTTTAATTTGCTTACAGTTAGATGATATTAGACAATGTCATGGTACCTATGAAATGTATGAGAACCCCTCCACGCTACTGTTAAAGAAAAGGTGGTTGGCTTATTTGCTGGCTAGCCCGCTCCTCTTAAATTTGCTTTTTTTTAAAAAAAACAACGGCCCCGGGTAAGTTTAAGCCATAACGTGCTAGTATGCACTGCATACTAGCACATTATGGCATACTTACCTTAAAGCGAAGCCCTCACGGCTGACAGGGCTCCATCTTTACCCCGTCTTCCTTCCGGGTTCACAGCCTGTGGCCTCTTAAACGGTTGAGCCGCTATGACATCACTCCCACACATGCGCACAGAAGTCAGAGCTCTGAAGGGATGGCACGGCTGTCTGCTCTTCCCTTCAGAGCACATTTGCCAGTGACGTCACTGGCTGATTCAGTGTAAATATCTCATAAAATCCGCAAGTTTAGGAGATATTCACTGTACCTACAGGTAAATCTTATTATAGGCTTGTTATAAGATAACAGCAACACTGGAGTTGTCTGCAATACACAGAAAGATAACCACTTGGGGAAAAAAAGGATTAATGACAAAGGAGGAGGGATAGCTAGCTCCAACTACTGATAGTCTGCCACTTTCCGCAGCAATCTATTAAAAACTGCAAGGGTTAAGGAACAAATACAGGCAGTGTTTTGTTTGCAAGGCTCTTGTTCCTTGTTCTTGGGTAAAACTAAACCAGAAATTGTAGGTGTTCTCCACCTCTACCAGACCGAATCCTATGTCCATGGTGAGCTGTCTTGGTTTCAGGTTAGATTCTCTTTTTTTCTCTAATCTGTCCTAGAAAATTAAATGGGAGAAGATGTTTTGCCAGCCTGGGCTCAATGAATGGTCTTATTCCACAATATATGTCAAGATTTTGGCAGCTTGAATCACTATCAAGATCGAGATTTCAGAGCCTGGATAGCTCAGTTGGTAGAGCATCAGACTTTTAGTCTACTGCCCCATACACACGATTGGAAATTACGACAAGAAAAGTCCGATGTGAGCTTTTGGTCGGAAATTCCGACTGTGTGTATGCTCCATCGGACTTTTGCTGTCGAAATTTCCGCCAACAAAAGATTGAGAGCAGGTTCTCAATTTTGCAGACGGAAAAAAATCCAATCAGAAATTCCGATCGTCTGTAGCAATTCCGACGCGCAAAATTCAGACGCATGCTCGGAAACAATTTGACGCATGCTCGGAAGCATTGAACTTCATTTTCTCGGCTCGTCGTAGTGTTGTACGTCACCGTGTTCTTGACGGTCGAAAGTTCAGAGAACTTTTGTGTGACCATGTGTATGCAAGCCAAGCTTGAGCGGGATTCCGTCGGAAAAACCATCCAAGGTTTTTCCGACGGAAAATAGGATTTTTTTACTCACCATAAAATCCTTTTCTCTGTAGTTCACTGACTGACACAGCTCCTTTACTTTAGACCATCGGGTTGTTACGCCACCTTCAGGAGAGGACTAGGCAGAACATGTTAACATGTACAAAAAACAGAACTTTCTAGTTCCACCCAAGGGGCGGTCCCTTCAGTAACAACCCCCCAGCCTTCACCTTGCAGCCTCAGTATGTCAACAAGCAGTATAACGTAAAAAATAGGAGGGGTGGGTGCTGTGTCAGTCAGTGAACTACAGAGAAAAGGATTTTACGGTGAGTACAAAAATCCTATTTTCTCTTACGTTCACTGACTGACACAGCTCCTTTACTTTAGACCATTGGGACGTCCCCAAGCAGTGTCAAAACGAGGGGTGGGAAATAGCATAAAAAACTTCACCCACAAAAACAGAAGTGCTCCCTAACAGGGGAGACACCACCTTATCTAACCGCCTCAGAACTTGCGGTAACAATGCAACAGTGCAGTGACTGAAAAGTAACTGTGGATCTTGACAAAAATCAAGTGCAATTGCAAATTACACGGCCGCCTGCAAAACTTTGCGGCCAAAACAGGCATCAGCCGATGCACTGACATCTACTTTGTAGAATTTAGTAAAAGTATGAACAGACGACCAAGTCGCCGCTTTATAACCCTTAAGCGACAGACGCTTGATGTCAGAAAGCCCAAGAGGTTCCAATTGCCCTGGTGGAGTGGGCCGTGACTGGAAAGGGGGGCACCTGCCCCTTCAAGGCGTAGGCCTGAACCACAATCTGTCTGATCCACCTGGAAATGGTGGCCGACGAGACCACCATGCCTTTTTTCGGATCAGCTACCGAAACAAACAGAGAGTCTGACTTCCGAAAGGGAGCCGTGGCAGACAAATATACCCTTAAAACTCAGACCACGTCCAGGGAATGGAGGGCTACCTCCTTAGGATGTGTCGGTCTAGGGCACAGAGACGGTAATACAATGTCTTCATTGATGTGGAACGCCGAAACCACCTTCGGCAGAAAAGAAGGTTGCGGACGCAACACCACCTTATCCTTATGGATAACCAGATAAGGTGACTTGCAAGACAAAGCCGCCAGTTCCGAAACCCTCCTGGCCGATGTAATGGCCACAAAAAAGACAACTTTCTGGGAAAGAGTCAACAAGGGAATCTCTCTGATATTCTCAAACGGCGGCTTCTGAAGCGCCGACAACACCGGGTTCAGATCCCACGGGGGTAACTGTGGACGCACCCGAGGAACTACATGCCGAACCCCCTGAACAAAGGTGCTCACTAGAGAGTAAGACGCCAGGGGTCTTTGAAAAAAAAACCCAAGGCCGGTATTTGTCCTTTAATGGTGCTTAAAGATTTCTGGTCAACTCCTCGCTGCAGAAACAGCAAGACCCTAGATACGGAATAAGAGCGCGAACGCCATCCTTTCTCCTCACACATAGCGATGTAGGCCTTCCAGGTACGATGATATATCTTCCGAGAAGAAGATTTCCGTGCTCTCAACATAGTTGAAATCATCGAGATGTCCTAAATTATTTAGGTATTGGGAGGAGATAATAGCAAGACAAAACAAGACATTTGGGACCCTGCTAGAACCGGTGGCCAAGACCTGCCTACTAGGAATAGAGGAGAGGAGAGCCCAGCCAGACACTGCTGAGGTGGTGTTGAGGTGCCTATTTCAAGCACGCAAGCTAATCGCACAGAAGTGGCAGTCCAGTACCCCTCCATCAGTGGGTAGCTGGGTAGAGACAATAAACGCAATGATCTGGAGTGAAAGGGTGTTATATATCAAGCAGAATAGGATTGGGAAATTTGAGAGAATGTGGAGGCGATGGTTGGACGAGGTGGGATGTCCCCAATAGGTGGATGGACAGGGTGTATGGGAACCCTTCTTTTTTAGGCCCGGCCTGAGTAGAGAGGTAGAGGGCCTTGGCCATTGCTATAAGGTGGCCCTCCTCCGGCTCCCACATGGATGTTGCTACTCTGGGGGGGATTCTCCCACATCTGCTCCTGTTCTCCTGTTTTGCTGATCTCCCTCACTTCCTTCCTCTGCTTTTTTCCCCTTCTTTTTTTTTTTTCCTTCCTTACGGCATTTTCTACTCTTTTGCTTGTCTTCTCTTTTCTCCCTCCACTGCCCTATGTTTCTTCTTTCTATTGCTCTTCCTGGCCCCTTTTTTCCCCGCCTTTGAAAGTATAGGCAACGTATGAATATACAAACTTCTAAGTGTGATGTGGTGTGGGGGAGGGAGGGAGGGAGGTTTGGGTGGGAGCAAATAGGCTAAGGCTTGACTATACATTGCACAATGTTACAATTCTTTCTATCTTTTATTTGTCCCACTATTCTTTTCACTGTACTTGGAATTGTATGTAAGTACACTTGATATGAAAAACAAACAATAAAAAGTAACTAAAGAAAAAAAAAGAAATCATCGAGTCTGATGGGCCCCAGTTCTTTAGCACCTGGCTCTCAACAGCCATGCCGTTAAACCCATCGATGGTAAAGCAGGATGGAGATTCGGACCTTGAGACAAAAGGTCCTCTCGTAACGGCAGGCGCCAGGGGGCGTCCACCACCAGGCGCACTAGGTCTGCGTACCAGGGACGCTGAGGCCAATCTGGGGCAATTAGAATTACTGGAATCCCCTGGGCCTCCACTCTGCGGAGCAGACGTGGTAGTAGCTTGAGCGGAGGAAAAGCATAGATCAGTTGGTACTGACCCCACGGAGCCACCAGCGTGTCTGACGCGTCTGCCCAAGGATCTCTTGTCCTGGACATGAACCTCGGCACCTTCCGATTGAGACGGGAAGCCAGGAGATCCATGTCTGGTGTGCCCCATCGCAGGCACAGTAGCCTGAACACATCCGGATGTAGCGCCCATTTTCCTGGGTCCAGCATCTGGCGACTTAGGTAGTCTGCCTGCCAGTTCTCCACTCCCGGGATGTAAATGGCCGACAGGGCCGGTACATGTCGCTCTGCCCACTGAAGGATGTGAGTGACCTCCCGTGCGGCGGCCAAGCTTCTTGTTCCTCCTTGATGATTGATATATGCCACTGCCGTGGCTCTCCTTCTGCAAGACTCTGGTGTGAAACTGAGCATACGCTACTGCCTCGAAGGAGGCCACCATGAGCCCCAGGACTCGCATGCAGAAGTGTAGCGATGACCACCTGCGGTTCACCAACAGGTTTACCGCGGCTCTGAGAGTCTGTAGCTTGTCCGGAGGGAGAAACACTCTCGCTTCCACAGAGTCCAGCAGTAAGCCCAGGTACTCCAAACGCTGAGTCGGTAAGAGCACCGACTTTTTTAGGTTCAACAGCCACCCAAAATCCTGCAGGGTCTGCATGGTGATCGCCACATCCTCCTTTAATTCTGAGGTGGAAAATGCTCTCAGGAGGAGATCGTCTAGGTAGCCTACGATCGCGATCCCGCGTTGTCGCAGCAACGCCAGAAATGGAGCCAATACCTTGGTAAAGACTCGGGGGGCTGATGCCAAGCCAAAAGGGAGAGCCACGAACTGGTAATGGGCATCCCCAACTGCAAATCGCAGAAACTTCTGATGCCAAGGGCATATGGGTATGTGCAGGTACACATCCTGGATGTCTAAGGATGCCAGGAAGTCCCCTTGATGGAGTGCAGCGACTACCGAGCGAACTGATTCCATTCTGAACCTCTGTACTTTCACAAAGCAATTGAGGGCTTTGAGGTCCAAGATTGGACGTACCCCTTCCTTTTTGGGAACTACAAACAGATTGGAGTAGAACCCCTGGAATTTGTCTGGCTCCGGAACAGGTACTATCACCCCGTGACTCAGCAAGTCCCTTACCGCCCCCATGAGGGCCTCCCGGCGAGCCGGGAGCACAGGTATGCTGGAGGGGAAGAATCTGTTTGGTGGCCAAGAGAGGAACTCTATCTTGTAGCCAGAGGAAATCAGTTCGCAGACCCATTGGTCAGACAGCCGAGAGGCCCACCCAAACTCCCGAAGGCGACCCCCCACCCGTGTGGCGGGCGGGGGCAAACCTTCATGCGGTAGCGCTATTGCTTGTAGGCTTGTTAGGCTTGCGGTTCCAGGGACGCCTTTGTCCCTCAGAGGTCGTCCTGTCGGGCTGGGGACGTTTAGCCGAAGTCCCGGAGGGACGAAAAAGTCATTTGTGAGCGGAAAAAGAGGGCCCTTGCCTACGGCATGGCTCCTTAGCCTTCCTGGTCTGCGGGAGTAAGGTACTCTTCCCACCGGTGGCATCCTTAATGATGTCATCCAACGAGGCTCCAAAGAGCCGTTCGCCAAGGAAGGGTAGATCCGTCAAGGCTTTTTTAGATGCCTGGTCCGCAGACCAGCATTTTAGCCAAATCAGGCGGCTCAGCACCACTGCTGACACAGATGACACAGAAGCCCTGGATAACAGAGGGAGGGTATCCAGGGCCAGGTCCCAAACGTACTTAAGGCCTTGCACTAACTGGTCTGCTAGTTCCACACAGACAGGAGAAGCCTGTTGTTCCCCCAATTTGCGGTGCAAACGTTTTGCCCACTCGGTCAGTGTCTGTGACACAAGCGCGGAGGCCAGTACTGGTTGCATCGCTGACCCCACAACCGTAAATAAGGAACGGGCCACTGCCTCGGCCTTCCTGTTCGTGGGGTCCTTAAAGGCAAGAGTCCCCTCTACCGGGATCGTGGTTACCTTATTTAACCTGGATACAGGGGGTCCACAACCGGAGGAGCCGACCATTTCTTAAGAAGGCTCTCCTCAAAGGGGTAACGCACCGCCATATATTTTGGGACCGAAAATGTCTGTTGCGGTCGTCCCCATTCCTTGTATATGAACTTATCGAAATAAGTCAGATACGGAAACACCTTAGGTGTACGGGCTGGCTTACGGGACCCAAAAGGGACCACTACTTCAGCAGAGGAATCTGCTGTATCCTGAATCTTCAGGGTATCACATCTGTGATAAGTGCTCCAACTAGCGCTTTGTCGCGCGCGGACCCGGAGAGGGACTCATCCTCACTGTCCAATCGGTCCTGGTCAGCGTCAACAGAGCAGGGGTCACCAGCCTCAGCGGGGCCCGAGTCTGCATCAGAGCTCTCCCCGGAGGACGGGGAGGGCGGAGGCCGCTTTTTACCACCTTTGCGCCCACGCACCGCCTCCATCTCAGCAACGAACGAGTTAAGGACCGCCGACAAAGCGTCCAGAGGCACTGCACTGTCTGCAGGCGAACCGGTTGCAATTGCCTGGATTTCGGGGGAAGAAACACCAGTTTCTGAAGCCATGCTGACCCACCCTGTCTGCCGCCTGTTGGGGACTTAGGACAGTGAATGGTCCCACCCTCCTAACTGCTGCAGGCTGAGGGGCCCCCACCGCAGGACTCACCACCCTGACCGAGTTCTGCGCCATCCAGATAGGTGTGCCTGTGTCCTGTGTCAGCTCCCAGGTGTCTGTGAGAGGAAACCGCGCCGTTCTGAGCCTCATGGATTAGCGCTGAGCATAAAAAAACGTGCCAGGCTACAACAAAATGGCCGCCGAGCATCCAGTATAAAGGACATAATCACAGGGAAAATGGCCGCCGAACTACAAGAAAATGGTTCCTGCTTCTCCCTGGGCACACCAAAGATGGCCGCCAAACAACTGTATGCAGAGAAAGAAACAGTGAAAACAAGCAGAGAAAAAGGCGGCAGACCGCGCTACAGCGATCAGCATAGCAGACCTCCAGACACCCAAGGGAGAGACAACAGACTCCCAGGGCACAGCCACCCAGCGCAGCCCCCCACCCAAGGTGAGAGCCCCCCCCGGGGGGCCCATGTCCATGTGGCACACACACCGCTCAGCAGCCCATGCAGCATCCCCCACAGGGGGAGGGAAGATAGGGACAGGGAGAGAAGAGAGGGAGGAGAGGCATCCCAAAATCGACCTCCCAGGGAATGCCCAGCTGCTCAGCCCCACCGAGACAGGGAGAGTTGTACTTACCATTCCGGACAAGCTGGGAACATTCCATCACAGACCCACTCTCCAATCAGTACGGGGTGGCTGCTGGCCCGGCACACTGCGACGCAGACATCAGTAGCCCGGTCATATGTGTGCCCTGGAGCATTCCGCTCACCGACCGCCCCTGGAGCCTGAGGGGCATGTCGTGGCCGACCCAGCGCAAAGCTCTGGTCTGCACACGCTCGCTGGCCAGGCTGGGGAGACTAAAAGGATAAGGTTATCCAGCCTGTCACCCAGCCGGCTGTTGATAGCAGATCCCAGGATCCTAATCTTGCGCAAAAGGCAAATTTCTGCAGAAAAAATCCACAGACCGATGGGCCCGTAGGGTTCCTATGTCCTTCTCCTTCACTAGGCAGAAAAAAACTGAGGCTGCAAGGTGCAGGCTGGGGGGTTGTTACTGAAGTGACCGCCCCTTGGGCGGAACTAGAAAGTTCTGTTTTTTGTACATGTTAACATGTTCTGCCTAGTCCTCTCCTGAAGGTGGCGTAACAACCCGATGGTCTAAAGTAAAGGAGCTGTGTCAGTCAGTAAATGTAAGAGAAATTCTGACCGTGTGTACGCGGCATAAGGGTTCATGTCCCTGTTTTGGGTGTTGGCTTTCACCAAGGTGTGAAGTCCTGGAGCTGCAGATAGGGCAGTCTTATACACATCTGCCAGGGTGTTCACTGGCTGAGAGAGGAAGAATGGTAGGGGACACTAACTTTATAGGCTTTTTTAATCTGCCCCAGAAATAAAGGTGGGTGAAGGTGATTCCTTGACCAGGGCAACACTGTCTGAGCTGGACCAACTGTTTCTCAACAACCTTTGTCTACGGCAGCGTACCTTTAGGCATGTTATCTAACAAGCATTCAACGAAGAGCTCAAATCATTCCACCTTTGTCCTTTTTCAACAGTACAGCAGTTGAAACATGCACACACAAGTTTGCAATTTCAATAAATTGACCACCCCTGCAATAAGGCTGTATAGGTGAAAGGTGTGCTTTAAGTGAATATAAATAAAATTCCCATAAATAGTTTGTTGCTTGTAAGCTCATTCTACAGCACCTGGAAATGTTTAGGAACAGACTAAATAATCATCTACAGTAATGTCAGAAAAACTCAAACATTTTCAAAATCAAAAACAGATGGCAACTTTACTGTAGTAAAAGTTTAGCTTGTTTTGACCTTGTTGTCTTCCTTCCACCGGTATTGTTGGCTGGAAGTACTCCGCTGAACAGCTGTCAGGTGGGCGGCAATGTCCAAAGGTGAAAGATGGAAATACAGCCAATCCATTTAGCCATTGGATTGTCCAACAGAGCCTGGCAAGGCTCTTCGCCTTGTCTCATGGCTGAGAAATGTCATTTCCGCACATATTTGTATGAGATGACAAGTTATCAGTCGTCGTCAAGTAAGGCAACCGAGCTACATTCATAATGGCAGTTAGAAAAAAATGTCAATGTTCGCTACAGAAGCTGAGGTAATTATACCATTTAATTTTTTCATTCTTCTCTCCAAGTTCTTATGTGAATAGCTTAACTTGATTTTAAAGAGATTGCATTTTTCCTGCTGGTATAAATACTGTGGACAGAGTATAAGTACTTGAGAAAAACTAATGAACCTTTCCTCACACTTCATTACCTCCAGTCTGATATGACTGAGCGTATGAACACTAATTACCCTCTCTTTCACAGGCATGGTCATAGATCTAGGTCTTAAAACATAATATTCCACATAGTCATGCTGTAATGCCTTGCTGGGTTATTTTGTGTCCTTATTGAAATGTTAAGTAGATCTATGTCCGATCAAACGGCAGAGATTAGAAAATAGTCACATTTCATGGATAATTTCGCAAATAAAGGTTAAGATACAACTAGAGTAAAGCTGTAGAAACTCAAAGGTGGAAACTTTGATGTATTGTGATCTGTAGGTTTTTATTCTTGCTTTATTGCATTTGAGCTATCGAGAGATCGTAAATGAAATGGCACGTAGCCAGGTGCTATTTGGTTGTAAATTATGTGTATATGTAACATATAGTATCTCTGCTTTCTTTAGGATCAAGCTTCATTCAGTTTGAAATGACTTGAACTTTCTCTGCAACTGGTCACTAGAATAATTAAATTTTTAGCACCACAAAAAGACCACAGCACAAGGACTGTAAGGATTCAGTGTAAGATACTTTCATCACCAACAGCATGGCCCTTTTTAAAGAGTAGAGTTTAACTTGGCTTAAAGGAGTTGTAAAGGCAGAAGGGTTTTTATCTTATTGCAAAAACCTTCTGTGTGTAGCAGCCCCCCCCCTCCCAGCAATCCCCTAGTTACCTACCTGAGCCCCTTCTCTCTCCAGCGCTGTCCACGATTCCCTCAGCCATCAAGGACACTCCTCCTGATTGGCCAAGACAAAGCAGTGGCACTATTGGCTCCCGCGACTGTCAATCAAAGTCAGTCAGCCAATCAGGGGAGAGAGGGGGTGGGGCCAGATCAGGGCTCTGTGTCTGAATGGATACTAGGAGCTCTGACTCGGCTTGGGTGCCCCCTGTAGCAAGCTGCTGGCTGAGGGGCACTCAAAGGAGGGAGGAGCCAGGAGCAGCAAAGAGGGACCCAAGAAGAGGAGGATCCTCTGTGCAAAACCAACTGCACAGAGGAGGTAAGTATAACATGTTTGTTATTTTTTTTAAAACGAGCCTTTACAATCACTTTAAGGATTTAATCACATCTGTCATCAACAAATCAAATACAAAATACTCCCCTCCCTTCCCCTGCACATATATTATTAGAGCTCCTACAGTATCTACTGCACCAATCTGCACAGCAGCCCTGCTATGTAGATACCAACTTTTCTGAAAGACATTATTTTCAGAATGATATGCACACCACCCATGTGACAGAACTTAGTCATGGTAATTGGCTACTGAGCATTGGATTGTAAAAGACATGAAGAGTGTGCATATGTGCCTCATACCTGGAAGTACCAGGATTTCTACAGGGGCTACAATCTGCAGCAGGGTGCCAGGTAAGAATGCTACTGGTAAACGATAGCAATGAAGAAGATGGACTGGGGGGTTTGTATTTGATTTGCTGACAGGAGTACCTTAAGTTGATGTTAAATGTTACATTTTAGGTGTAGCGGTCTTCCCCCACCTTCTCCCCTCTCTCTGTGGCTGGTTCTACTCGTCTAGGGGTATCTGGGAGAAGGGGGAAAGATGCTCACCACCAGCTTGGCTCTCTGATGTAGTATGCAGAGATATGAGCTAAACCATTTACTTTCGGGTCTGCGTTTTAGGCCGGAGCCTCAGCCTCTCCTGTGGAGAATGATTGCCACTGTCACTGACAGGGACACTTAGCTTCCAGTAACACTAGTTCCACTCCAAGAAAAATCCAACACTGTTTTATTGCTTTGAGACTGGTTGACTTTTAAAAGAACAGACAAGGTGTAGGGAAGAGTAGGTCCAGGCACAACTAATGAATTAAAGTTTCTCCTGTTCCGTTTAGTGCAAACAGGCTTTGCGCACAGTCGCTGCCACCGACTGTGAATTTGGTCACTGCCACTGACCTGGGTGAACGTTGAGGCCCCTGCCACAGGCCTTGGATGAGGCCTGCCACTGACCTGAGAAAGATGGGTCTCTGCCACAGACCATGAGAACATGAAGTACCTTCTTTAGAACAAACGACCCCTGTCAGAGGAAGACATCCATCCGGACGATCACCAGAGGCCTCCACCGGCACCAGCAAATGCTGTGCTGGCTCTTCGGGGAGGTCATGTCTCCGGTCCCTTACGCCCAGGATTCAGGCACCCAATACCGGGGGCACCTTAGGAATGCTTCGCCCTCGCGGGACCCAGTCGAAGGTGGGACACAGCAGCGGCGTCATTGGCTCCTGCTGTCAATCAAAGTCAGTTAGCCAATCAAGAGAGAGAGGGGCGGGGACGAACGGGGACTCCATATCTGAATGGACACAGAGAGCCGTGACTCGGCTCGGGTGCCCTCATAGCAAGCTGCTTGCCATGGGGGCGCTCGACAGGAGGGAGGGGCCAGGAGAGCCGAAGAGGGACATGAGAAGAGCAGGCTGCCCTGTGCAAAACCACTGCATAGAGCAGGTAAGTATAATAGGTTTGTTATTTTTAGAGAAACAAAAACAAGACTTTACAATCACTTTTTTTCCATTATTTTCACCTGGCGATCCTGCCAGTAACACGCTTCCTGTCCTAGAGAGACAACGCACATTCACTGAACTCTGTCTATGAAGAAGTAATATTGTAACTGTAGCCTGCTCTACTGATTTGGATTACAAATACCTTCCCCTCTCCTTATCTGCATCACATAGGGAGGAGGAGATTGGTAAATAAAAGAGATAGCTGGCAAAACTGATAACACTGATAAATTAGTTCACTGCACAGGAAGTTACACAACGCTTAAATTCTGGTGAGAACACCAGGTATTTTTGTAATTGTACAAATGTATTTAGCCTAAAAAAAGAAAACAAATGCAGCCACCATATTAAGGACTGGTAAATTGCAATATATTACATTTTTCAACTTGGGTTTAAGCCTAGGGGGATTATTGGGTGAGGCACCAGGGTCAGACATTAGAATCCAGTTAAGTGTTTTCTTTTAGGGTTAAAGTGTCTTTTAAAGGCAGAAGTTTTTTTTTATCTTAATGCATTCTATGCAGTATAGAAAAAAAAAAACCTGCATGCAACCCTAAATACATACCTGAGCCCCATCTCGATCCAGCAATGTGCACGAAAGCTCTGCCGGGTCCCTCGCTCCTTATTGGCTCAAATACAGCAGCAGGAGCCATTGGCCAATCAGAGACAGTGACGCTCCTACTGTTGTCAATCAGTGCCAGTGACGAGGGAGCGGGGGGCAGGGTAGAGCCCCACTCTGTGTTTTATGGATAAGGCTTGTTTTGGGGGCACATGGTGGCGGGGTGGAGCCAGGAGCGCAGGTGTGGAACCCCAGAAGAGGAGAATCGGAGCTCCTCTGTGCAAAACCATTGCACAGAGCAGGTAAAAATAACATTATTTTAATAAAAAAAAAAAAGGCTTTACAATCACTTTAAGCAAATATTCGAGGGAAACAAAATACTAAGGCACAAATCCATACACTGAAATTAACTGCACTGTGCCACAGCTACCAAAAAATTGTACCCTAATTTATGTTCTACGCTGCTTTGTTTATGTAAGCACCAGTGCACAGCTCCTCTTTGGCAGCTCTACCAAGCACAAATGAAATGCTAATATGTTAAAAATATGCTAGACCCAACACTTTTCCAGGTTGTATTGTGGACGCTAGTTCCTATGTGATCTGCAGACCATTTTTTACCATGGAAACTGTTTTATCCTTGTCTGTTTGGCCTTATGCTACCTCAATAAACCATCACGGTTTTATGCTATGTTAGCGTTCTTCTTCTCCTTTCTTTTATCGTACTTGGGAGCGAGAAACTGAGCGAACAGCCACCTGTGTTGATACTTTCACCTTCCTGTTTATATCCAAAGGACGAATCGTATGTATTACACTCATCCACGCTTTACTAGGCTCCTATAACGTGGAGTCTAGTCATCTGGTAAGGGCACAGCCTTTCTTTTTTTTTTAGACCATCTGTCTGAATTTTATTGCTTTCTGTGTTACCATTGGGAAGGTTCACTCCTTTATTTGTTCTGGTGGCCATTATGTCTGGTACAGGAAGTGATGGGATATCCCCAAAAAAAATTTCAAGGCTGTCACTAGACCAAGAAGTGAGGGTAGGTTTTCCAATGGGAACACGTGTGCTTGTTACAGCTCTTTATGACAGAATTTCCCCTCACTTTCATGAGATTTTTTATCATTTCCTTTCACATCTCCAGGACAGCAAGTGCAGAAAAATCTCCACAGTGGGACACAAACAGCAAATAAATAACCTGATAGGGGTTTTAACCCTTCCCTACTTTATTATAACAAACAAAAAGTGTACATACCTGAGGAGGCATATGCCATGCTTACCATGTTGGATAATGAGAGCAGCGGGGAGCTCCCATCGTCCGATTCTGGTTCAGAATACGAGCCAGTAGAGGGTAGTGGATCGGAGTCCAAGTCAGTGAAGGAAAACCGACCCTCCTAAAAGAATAAGGAGATGCGGAGCAAGATCAGAACCAAGCTCAGAAGACCTGCCTACCACCAGCAGCGCTAGACCCCAGGAAGAGGAGCTCAGTACCAATACTGGAATTACACATCCAGCACAAAGAATCCAGGCCCAGTCCTACCTGCCCTGGCAAACCCCTTATGGTTGCCTGCCAGCTCAGGACCTGCTATAATCCCCCCTTTCACCGCACAGCCAGGTGTGCAGACCAACACTACACATTTTTCACAATTGGATTATTTTTATTTGTTTTTCCCTGAATATTTGTTGCAGTACATGGTGGACCAAACAAATCTCTATGCAGATCAATTTATTGCCTCCAACCCCAATTCGTCCTACGCCCGTATGTTCAACTGGCAACGTCTCACATTGTTTTTGGGCCTTACTTTTAATATGGGCCTTACAAAGAAGAACCAACTTCATCCACCACATGCTGATATATTCTGCTGTCATGTCCAGGGCACGTTATGACATGATTATGCGTTTCCTACACTTTAACAACAATTCGCAGTGCCCTCCCCAAGATCACCTCAACCACGAAAAATTATATAAAATACGCCCCCTAATAAATTCCTTTTCCCAGCGATTTGCTGAAGTGTTTATCCCAGACAAAAACATTTGTGTGGACGAATCCCTTATACACTTTACTGGCCGACTGCAGTTCAAGCAGTATATCCCAAGTAAAAGAGCCAGGTACGGGTTACAATTGAATTAACTGTGTGATCAAGCCACTGAAAATGTGTACACCTTTTGTATTTATGAAGGCAATGACTCCCAGCTCCAGCCCCGTGAGTGCCCCACATATATTGGAACCAGTGGGAAAATTGTCTGGGAGCTGGCATACTCCCTGTTCAAAAAAGGATACCATTTATATGTGGACAATTATTATACTAGCTTGCCCCTTTTTCGTCACCTTTACAGTAAACAAACCCTGGCCTGTGGTACCTTCAAAAAAAAACGGAAGGGCTTCCTACAAAATCTAATAACAAAAAGTTACAAAACGGGGAATCTGCATTCATGAGAAATGAGGACGTTGTGGCCATGAAGTGAAGGGACAAGAAAGATGTCCACATCCTCTCTACCATCCACAATGACACCTTGGTGGAGATCTAGAGAAGACGCGGCCCCGTTGTAAAGCCTAAATGTGTCCACGACTACAATCTGTTCATGGGGGAGGGGGGGAGGATTTAAATGATCAGATGCTACAACCATATTTGTCAAACCAAAAGTCCCGTTACTGGTATAAGAAAGTTGCATGTCATCTCTTTCATATGGACATGTTTAATTTGTTTGCTACCAAAAACTAACCGAAAACCAACCCATCACCTACCTCAAATATATTGAAGACTTTGTCACTGCCCTGATTTACCAGCAAGGACCCCCCCCGGAAGCATTCACTCTGATAGTGTGAGTCGACTTCACGAGCAACATTTTCCCTACAACATTCCCCCCACAGAATCTGGAAGAAGAGGCCAAAAGAAATGTTGTGTATGCAGCAGAGGAGGAGTTAGGGATACCAGTTATTATTGCCAGCAATGTCCCTCCCAACCTGGCCTGTGCATCAGAGATTGCTTTATAAATGATCACACATCCATTAAATATTAGTTCCCCTTATTTTTAACAGACTGCCATTTCCCTGATTTAAATACCTGTGTGGGTCATTGGCCTGCTACCATGTTACTACCTTCCATGTTAACTGACCCTGGCCTGTTTACCGACGATGTCTTTGCCTGCCGTTTCAAAGCATGTTTCTGACTTCCACGTGCACTGACCTCGGCCTGTTAATCGACCATGTTTTTGCCTGCCACTTGGACTGATCTTTTGCCCTTCTTTTTTAGTACACAGGGGTCTCACATATGTGAGGGGCTTCAGAATTGCGTGTTCCTAGAACAGGGTCTGTTGTCCGGAGGCTTCAAAGAGATTTGGGTGGGAGATTTGGGTGGGAGAAGCATCTACCCCTGTCCCCCTGGCCCTAAGCTTGATAGTCCTTTCTGAGATAAGTCATCATGAAATTATATGTGTAATTTATGCTCGTAAAATGCCAGAAGGTGCTACTTCAATGTTGGGCTCTGTATGTGGCCAGGCTGTGTAAAACGCTCACACATGTGGTATCGCCATACTCAGAAGGAGTAGCAGAATGTATTTTGGGGGTGTCATTTTTGCTATGTACATGCCTATGTTGGAAAAATCTTTTAACTGGACAACTTTGTGTAAAAAAAAAAAATATGTTTTATTTTTTTTCACATTCCAAAAACTTCTGGAAACAAATGAACCATTCAAAAGACTCACTATGCCTCATAGATTATACGTTGGGGAGTTTGATTTCCAAAATTGGGTCATTTTCAGTGATTGGCGCCATAGCTTGTAGACCCTATAACTTTCACACAGACTAAATAATATCCACTAATTTAGGTTATTTTTTACCAAAGTATAAATTTTGGCCCAAATTTATGAAGACAAATTACTTATTTGCAAAATTTTACAATAGAAACTAAAAAAAATGTGTTTTTTTTTTCAAAAATCTTTTCTCTTTTTCCGCTTATATCACAAAAAAAAAAATACAGAGCAGTGATTAAATACCACCATTGTTTGGATACAGTGTAGCATGACTGAGTACCGTATACACTCGAGTATAAGCCGACCCGAACATAAGCCTAATTTTACCACAAAATTCTGGGAAAACATATTGACTCGAGTATAAGCCTAGGGTGTCCATTAACATGCCTCACTGTGCCTCACTTTGCCTCACTGTGTCCATGTGCATGCCTCACTGTGTCCATGCCGCACTGTGTCCATGCCTCACTGTGCCCATGCCTCACTGTGTCCATGACTAGACTGACATTTAACATAGGAGTCTATGGAAGGGGTGCCCGGCTTTGAAAAATCGGTGCTTCCCAGCCGTAGGTCCCCCAGACAAAAAACTTTGCACACTTATAGAGGAGTATATATGGGCTACATGTGTGCCACGTTTCTGGTCCAGGGGACCTACGACCGTCCGGTACCGGGTCCCCAAATTCACCGGAGAAATTACAGTTTAACATGGGAGTCTATGGAAGGGGTGCTTTGAAAAATCGGTGCTCCCCGGCCGTAGGTCCCCATGACAACAAACTTTGCAAACTTGTAGGGGCTACATTTTTTCCAAGTTTGGGGTCCAGGGGACCCACGACCAGCCGGTACCAGGTCCCCAAAATCCGGGAGATCAGGCGCAAAAAGGTGACTCGAGTATAAGCTGATGGGGGCTTTTCAGCACAAAAAAATGTGCTGAAAAACTTGGCTTATCCTCGAGTACAGGGCCGGATTTCCCACAAGGCCATGAGGCCAGGCCTCGGGGCAGCATTGGGAGCAGGGGCGGCGCCGGGGGGCCGCCTCCCGCACTAATGTAGCTCCCGGCGCCACGGCCGCCCTGCTAGAGCAAGGCGCCGGCACAGCAAATGCTAATATTTCTACTTGGCCTGGGGGGGGAGAGTGACCGGCACCCCCAAGACGGCCGATGACTGGCCAGAGTGGCGGAAGCGGTGCTCCCCGGCCGTAGGTCCCCATGACAACAAACTTTGCAAACTTGTAGGGGCTACATTTTTTCCAAGTTTGGGGTCCAGGGGACCCACGACCAGCCGGTACCAGGTCCCCAAAATCCGGGAGATCAGGCGCAAAAAGGTGACTCGAGTATAAGCTGATGGGGGCTTTTCAGCACAAAAAAATGTGCTGAAAAACTTGGCTTATCCTCGAGTACAGGGCCGGATTTCCCACAAGGCCACGAGGCCAGGCCTCGGGGCAGCATTGGGAGCAGGGGCGGCGCCGGGGGGCCGCCTCCCGCACTAATGTAGCTCCCGGCGCCACGGCCGCCCTGCTAGAGCAAGGCGCCGGCACAGCAAATGCTAATATTTCTACTTGGCCTGGGGGGGGAGAGTGACCGGCACCCCCAAGACGGCCGATGACTGGCCAGAGTGGCGGAAGCGGAGCCTAATGCTCTGCCTACCCTCCTCTGCGCGCCATCATCTTCTCCCCGAGTGGGGAATGTGAAGTGAGGTGAAGAGGAGAAGAGAGGATGGGAGAAGGAATGTATGGCGGCCCAATGGGGAACCCCCAGCAGCACGCAGCCAGGTACTACTTCTTGATCCTTGTCATCATATTCATATGTGCCAATCAGAAGCAAGCAGAAAAATATAATGCTCAGTGGATTAAATAAATATTCATAGCCATATCATAAATAAACTGTAATAAAATGATTTGTGAACAGCTGTTGCACAAATCACTTTATTACACTTTATTAATTATATCTATGGCTATGCATATTTATAATTTATTTAATCCATATTGAGCACTATATTTGATGCCTGGCACACACGCACAATCGCACATGATGATGGCTTAAAACGTTTAACTTTCACTGAATGTGGACTGTTTATTGAGCAGGGGCTATTGATGGGTACATTAGCTGCGTTTGATGGGCACAGTGGCTGCGTTTGATGGGCACAGTGGCTGCGTTTGGCACAGTGGCTGCGTTTGATTGGCACATTGGCTGCATTTGATTGGCACAGTGGCTGCGTTTGATTGGCACAGTGGCTGCATTTGATGGGCACAGTGGCTGCGCTTGATGGGCACAGTGGCTGCGTTTGATAGGGGAAGACATGGTTAGAAGAGCCCCTTGCTGTATTGAGAAAAGCATCCATCCATCATAAAGCACTGGCCATCATGCTATTTCTAACCATATCTGCCCATATCCACCCCTTTGAGAAAAGCATCCGCTTGCTTGCTGGGAGGGGGGGGGTGACATTGACGGACCCGGCCTTGGGGCTGCAAAGGGAGTAAATCCGGGCCTGCTCGAGTATATACGGTAATTGTCATTCAAAGTGTGAGAGCACTGAAAGCTGAAAATTGGTCTGGGCAGGAAGGTGTATAAGTGCCCAGTATTGAAGTGTTTAAAGTGGATGTAAACCCTCACATATACCCAGTGAAGTGAACAGCCTCAGATGGTACACAGCAATGAAACAAATCTCCCTACATAAGTTTTACATGTATATAGAAAGTGCACATTGTGCACATTCTCTTCCTGGTTAGCACCTCAGTAAAGCCTGGGCATACAGCCAAAAGAGCTGATTGGATGAAAGGCACACACCCCCTCTCCTCATAGGTAGAGACTTTCAGATCTGTTCATTGAATCATTCAGCTCTGTGCTTATCTAATTATAGCATCATGCCCAACACAAAACTCGGGCTGCTTTTATCATATGTGACAGAGAACGTGTCAGAAGTTATCAAGCTAATAACAGAAGAACAGAGCAGGAGACAGCTATGGGACACAGTGCTTTGAAGAGAGATAACAAAACATTGTAGATATGTGTGCTCAGCTCAAATTTCATGAATCAGGTTTACATCTACTTTAATGCATAGAATGCATTAAGGCGAAAAACCACAAGACTTTACAATTCCTTTAAGACTGGACAGACAGGGGTGTCACAAAAGTGTCACAAAATGACATATGTCATGTTTTGCCCTGGTTCAGCAAGGGATCTGTTCATGGATACCCTGATGAATGGATCAGACAGTGCCCATGTGAAAGGTACACAACCTGATCCTGGTTTTGCCTGAAGAAGCAGGCAGCGCCTCAGAAATGGGTTGCGGCCCGCCCCCATCCTGTATTGGTCTCTTGCTAGCTCTGTGAGAGCAGGTGTGAGAGCTGGAGACGCTGTTGGTTATAGACCTCCATACAGCAGGTCTGAGCTTATCCCCACAGTGGTCTTCTCATCCCTTGTGATGGCTGACTGCTTGATCGGTGATCCACATCCACCCTGTATACAGCTTGCAAGATAATTTTATGTAAGTGTATCTGAATAAAGTGTTACTTGCTTTTACTATCACACTGACCCAGGCGCACCTCTTTCTGCTGTTTTTGTTTGTCTGAGGGAACTCCCATTTCCTGCTGAGGAGCTGCCAGTGACTGTGTGTGCAATCCCCATCCGCCTGTGGATCCATCCGTCCTGTGGACTTCTCCTTGATATCCCTTACTACTATGGACTGTATGGACTAATTCTTATTAATTCATTTTGGGTATATCTTGTTGTCCCCCCCCCCTCTGTTATTGATCACTTATGGTCCACCTTATAGCTGTCAGTGAGCGCTGACTCACACACTACCTGACAGATCTGTGTGATATATTGAACGAGTTCCTTCAATGCCATGATATCTGGGCATCTGTGTTACACTGGCCTTAGATGCTGGTAATCACCTAAATACACTAAAACTGTACCTGCAACCTGGGTATCAAGAGACCTCTATAGGGGCAATAATTGACTACTCCTATCTAGGCCAATGGCCTGAGAAGAGGAAGCTATTAGGTGCTTGTACTTTGGAACTGGTGGGACTGGTGTGGGGTTTTGGTCTCATGGTGCCCTTAGGTCTGGGAAATGGATTTAAACAAAACCAAAGAAAATTCCCTAACTCTAAATATTTGAGAGCCTCCACAGTAGAAGCACATGCATTAATAATAAATAGAGGGCAGGAAAGCCTGGAGGGAGCCCACCCCTTCTTAACCACTTGCTTACTGGGCACATATACCCCCTTCCTGCCCAGGCAAAATTTCAGCTTTCAGCACTGTCACGCCTTGAATGACAATTGCGCGGTCGTGCGATGTGGCTCCTAAACAAAATTGACGTCCTTTTTTTCCCACAAATAGAGCTTTCTTTTGGTGGTATTTGATCATCTCTGCAGTTTTTATTTTTTGCGCTATAAACAAAAGAAGACTGACAATTTAAAAAAAAAAAAAATTTTTTTTTACTTTTTGCTATAATAAATATCCCATTTTTTTTTTTTTTTAAATACATTTTTTTCCTCAGTTTAGGCCGATGCATATTCTTCTACATATTTTTGGTAAAAAAAAAAATCGCAATAAGCATATATTGGTTTGCGCAAAAGTTATAGCGCCTACAAAATAGGGGATAGAATTATGAAATATTTTTTCATTGTTTTTTTTTACTAGTAATGGCGGTTATCTGCAATTATTGTCAGGACTGCGATATTGCGGCGGACATATCAGACACTTTTGACACATTTTTGGGACCATTCACATTTATACAGCGAACAGTGCTATAAATATGCACTGATTACTGTATAAATGTGACTAGCAGGGAAGGGGTTAACACTAGGGGCGATCAAGGGGTTAAATGTGTTCCCTGCTAGGTGATTCTTACTGTGGGGGGAGGGGACTGACTGGGGGAGGTGACCGATGGGTGTCCCTATGTACAAGGGACACACCATCGGTCTCCTCTCCCTGACAGGACGTGGATCTCTGTGTTTACACACAGAGATCCACGTCCCTGGCTCTGTAACTGCCGATCATGGGTACTTGGCGGACATCGCGGCCACCAGGCACGCGCATCGGCACCTTAGTGACGCGGCGGGCACACACGCCCCCCAGTGGCCGGAGGCCCGAGGACGTCGATAGACGGCCTCCCGGACCTGTAGAGCCACCTTGTGGCTGTCATTCGACAATGGCCCGGGTCCCAAGTAGTTAAAGGCACAGGGGCACCCAGCAGCACATAGCATAATGGCAGCAAAGATGTCCAGTGCGTCCCCTCACCAGTAGTGCAACTGTTCAAACAAATGACCACTGCCCTCACCTATAACTGGCCTTTGCAGCAAGAAACACATGGAAGGGCGACGCATGTCAAACAAAACTGTCAGCTTCCATCTTTGCCTGGTCTTTCTTCCAGGTTTGCCATCTTCGGCTTCTTTATTTGCTGTGCTTAGGCGACGTCACTCCCGTGCATGCACACAGGAGTCACTTTGCAGCGGCATTCAGAGCGGGCCATAAATGTGGTCTGAGCTGCACATGTGCGGCTCAGTTCACATTACTCGCTGACAGTCAGGGGGGAAATTTATGACCGAAGAAACCTCTAGGGCCGTGACCCCTTGATAAAATTTCCCAAGTTGTGAGGACCCCTAACAGTAAAATTATTTTCGTAGCCTAGGTTGTCAGCACCCAAAGCAAGACAAGTAATTTGCGCCCCTAACCCATCAACATTTAGCGCTCCCTGAGTCCCTTCCACTCGTACAGTATTAAAACCCCTTACGGTACATTTTAGGATGTACCACTCTTTCTCTTTGTTCTCCTTTCTTTCCCTTTAATCTCTCTTTGTCCTAATTTCTTGTTTTTTCCCCCCATCCCTCTCTCTAGCCATCTTTCTTCTCTTTTTCTTTGTTCCTCCCCCTCTTTTCCTCTCCCTTCCATGTATTTTTATTCCTTTTCCTACTCCTTGGTGGGGGGAATAGGATGTGTGGCAGTGCTGGCGGGAAATTGGGATGAGTGGCAATGCTGGGGGGAGTTCTGATCAGCCAACTTAGGTGCTCTTGATCATGGTCATCTGCTGATCTGAGAACTGTAGTGGGGACTTTTAATGCCAACTATAATCACAGGTAGGGTTACCTTCACTGGCTTCACTGTGCCTCTGACTTTGTGGTGTCTCGTAGCAGTGACACCTATGCCGAAATCAGGAGATAGTGTCTCCTCCAGCCGCTCCCACTTCACATTCCTCACCAGTGAGCTGACCTCTAGTCTCTGCACCCCAGCCATGCAATGAACAGAATGGGCGGCTGCGAAGAGTCTGAGTGGGCGGCCGCCGGCTCCAGGAACAGCCCAGCTGGGCGGGCACAGGCTCCAGGAACAGCCCTGCTGGCCGGCCGCAAAAAGGCTGGGAGAGCAGTGCGGGCTTCAGGAACAGCCCAGGATTCAGTGACCCCTGGCAAATCATCATTCGACCCCCGAAGCAGATCAGGCAGCGATTGTGATTGGCTGTTAGAGGTTACAGCACATCATTTCCGCTTGCTGATTGGTTGCTAGAGGTTACAAAACATCATTACTGCTCACTAATTGGTTTCTAGAGGTTACTGCAAATCATTATTGTTCACTGATTGGTTGCTAGAGGTTATTGCACATCATAACCTCTGCATCAAATTGCGGGTGTGGCCAAACTGCACCAGCATTGAGGGGTGCGCTATGTACAGAGTGCAGGGTTGAGGGGTGCACTACATAAAGAGTGCCTAGTTGAAAGGTGTGCTACATACAGAGTTGAAGGGTGCACTATGTACAGAATGCAGTGGTCAGGGGTATGCTAGGTACAAAGTGCAGGGATGCGTTATTTACAGAGTGCAGGGTTGGGGGGGTGTTCTAGGTGCAGAGTGCAAGGTTGAGGGGTACGCTACATTCAGAGTGCAGGATTCAGGGGTGAGCTATGTACAGAGTGCAGGGTTAAGGGATGTGCTACATGCAGAGGTGCAATAGGTGCAGGGGTGAGGTGGGTGCAGAGTGCAGGGGTGAGGTGGGTGCAGAGGGTGAGGTGGGTGCAGGGTGTGAAGTGGGTGCAGAGTGCAGGGGGTGAGGTGTGTGCAGAGTGCAGGGTGTGAGGTGGGTGCAGAGGGTGAGGTGGGTGCAGGGTGTGAAGTGGGTGCAGAGTGCAGGGGGTGAGGTGGGTGCAGAGTGCAGAGGGTGAGGTGGGTGCAGAGTGCAGGGGGTGAGGTGGGTGCAGAGTGCAGGGGGTGAGGTGGGTGCAGAGTGCAGAGGGTGAGGTGGGTGCAGAGTGCAGAGGGTGAGGTGGGTGCAGAGTGCAGAGGGTGAGGGTGGTGCAGAGTGCAGAGGGAGAGGTGAGTGCAGGGGGTGAGGTGGGTGCAGACCGCAGAGGGTGAGGTGGGTGCAGACCGCAGAGGGTGAGGTGGGTGCAGAGTGCAGAGGGTGAGGTGGGTGCAGAGTGGAGGAGTGCACGGCTCTCCTCCCCCCAGATTCCAGTACAGTCACATTCCCATTTAAAAATATGTTTTTGTGGAGCAGTTTTACCATGCCAAAACGCTCCTCAAGAACTCGTCGTTAACGCTTGTAAAGCACAAGTCTAACGCCCATACTACAGCTCATTGACTGCTGTCAAACGCCCATACTAACGCTACAGGAGCGTTTAAGCGTTAGCAATTTAGTCAAGTGTGAACAAGCTCATAGAGTGATTTTTATCCAATGTAATCAAAGTACAGGTTAATTTCGAGTCAAATATAGGATAATGCCAATACCAAGCCCTTCCTCTGTGTAGCAAAGTTTCCTTTCAATATGACTTTGTCACCAAGAGTCAACACATGCTAAACATTTCCATGCTTAATTAGAAGTGTTATTTATGATACTGATTTAGACATGAACCCTGATAATCCTACATTGTCTATGTGCTAATTTCAGTGCAGGTACAGCCAAATGTCTGTTTAACCTTTGAAAAACAGCGGGATCCAATATCATTACCATGGCAACAGCCTTCTTGCCCAGAACGATAGCTTCAGATCTGACTTTAATTCACAGTAGCATTATTTTTTTACTAATCACAGCTAATAATGTAGGAAAAAAGGGAAGAACTAAGCATTTTGAATAAACCTGGAAGAAAGGCATAATATAATAAGGTAACCCCATTTAAGAGGAAAAAAATAAAAATTGAGCAGACCCAAATAGTTAAATTCATTTACCATGTGTCATGAAGACTTTAAATCCAGCATTCAATTACTTAAAAAAACATGCATGAATAGCTTGAGAAAATGACATTCTCCAACAGTATTACATGGTCTCTGCGACACTGACAGCCTTTCTCTATTTGGAGCTCAGGGTTACTCCATGTGTAATTTCGAGAAGCGATGGCCAAGGCACAGCTGCTCTTTCACTGGAAACAAAATGATACAACCTCCTGCTTTCTATGGCAACAGCACTAAACCCTACAGAATCTGATCTGCAGAGCAAAACCTGCTCTTAATTAGCTCTTAATTAGTTTAATGCATTTTGAATTATGTGGAAAAACTAGAGTTATTTTAATCTAAATGTAAAGGTTGACATTCGAGTCAGGATGAGTAGAAACTGCATTTTTTTTTCTTTTTAAGAGGAAAAGCTGTTTATTGGATTTTTTTTTTTCATTCTTTGTTCTAGACAATGGAAAATGAAATTCGGTGTAGGGTTGTTAGGTCTTCCATTTGCAACTGGATTTATATTAAGCGTGTATCATGTAAGCAGGGCTGAAAGCAGCACTTTTATAAATTAGAAATGGGTGTTTTGCTTCTGTCCAGCCCCATTCTGTGTTAATTGTAATGGAAAAATATAGGTGGATATTAGAATACCAGTATCATTTGGGAGTAAACATCTTTGCAAAAATTCCTTCTTGTTGTCTGTCATGCGAGGGTGGCACAAGTGGTGAACTACACCTATCATATACCTTGGCTCATGCCCTGGCCCCTAATTATGTGCAAAATATACCCCGACTAGTGCAACCAAATGTTATATTTTGTATGTTTATACATACATTACCGCAAGCCACTTTTTCCAACCATCTTCTCTCTGTTTCTAAAATTTCACTACTGGCTTTGACAATACTAAAGAGAGTGTACATGAAACTGTGGCAAAGGTACTTTTGCCTGTATGTGGGATTACTAAGGCCTGTTTTACACCTGCTTCAGCTTGTTTAAGAACAGTGTGAATGGTAAGCTTTTACAAAGCATTTGCAGAGCTTTCAGCAAGCTTTGTTGAAGCTGTTAAAGCACCCTTCAGCTCTAATGGGGAAATACATTTTTCATTGATTGTGGCTCACTAATGTATATGAATGCCTCAAAAACCTGGTTAGGGGCATATAAAGATATAAGGATGGTTTTACCTTAACTGACTCAATGCTATAGGAATGTCATTGTAAACTGACCATATGGCCAAGCCCACTAATTTCCTTTCAGGAAACGTATACTATCTTCCTTAAAAGGTGATATCACCTTCCAAACAGTTACCATTGGTTGTTATATACTCACTAGTCCTGTATAAACTACAGTCCAAATTGTAATAAACAAGTCCTCTAACAGAATTGCGATAAGCATTTGTCTGCCCCGATCATCTGGAAAATTAGCGCGGACCCTTGGAAGAGCATCTATATTCTAGCTGCAGCTAAGTCTCTTTTGATATTATTACATTGATACCTCTATCACTCTATCTGTCATTACTCAAATGAATGTTATACAGTATATTCTCAATTGGTTGTGTGACCTCTCTTTGCACCTCTCAAAAAAAAAAAAAAAAAACTTAAACTATTATGTAATAGTGTTTAAACAAGCTCCAATTTTTAAATGTTGAACACAGATACTAATGGGATTGCTGATTGTCACCTTAAACACGCTGCTAGCAGGCTTCAGCGCTACTTTAAATTGTTGAGAGCCTGCTAAAGCCAGCTATGAGCTTGTTTGAAGTGGCAATCAACACTCCCATTAGCATCTGTGTATACCATTCCCATACATGATTTGAAGGCATAGAGAAAGCCACTCGAAGCTTGCCAAAAGCTTTCTAAAAGTTTAGCAAAATCTTGCTGAAAGTTTAATAAAAGCTTGCTCTTGTACAAGCTGAAGCCTGTGTGAAATAGGCCTAAGTTTGTAAGTTTCCTGTGGGGACTAGAATAATTTTTGAATTTGTGCCCCATTTTTAAAAAACTTGGTCAGCTTTTATTTCCCTCTTCTATGTTGGTAGATAGAGCATTAAAAAAAAAAAGCACTCTGTGACAAACGAAATCACCTTGAGATTGCAAGACCTTGAAGCTTAAATAGGTGACTGTTGTGTGTGCCCAGTTGGGGCATTTGGAACAATAGTTATAAAAAAGGAAAAAAATATTAAAGAGGAGAATTGGGAAATGGAATGAGCAATATGCGATCCTCTTTTAAATGTTACCACTGAATCTTCATCTAATGTGTGTCCAGATTTTGCCAGTAGACATCACTGTTGCATGTAGAATGTCAGGACCACGAAAGAATATGTAGCGGGGGTCCTAAATTTAGGGATTGCTATGCTAAATTTAGGGGTGATTTGAGTGGTAGTTGGCTCGAATCTTTCAATTTATTGGACTCTGCCTTGCTGCTGTTTTGCCTAGTGTGCAGTTCCCCTTAGAAGTATGGGTGGCGCTGTCACTTGTACTCGGGGTTGAACCACAGGTGATGGGGTAGCGATTGAGTGTCCTCTCTTGGCAGCCATGCAGTGGGTGTGGTCTACCTGCTGTGCATGCCGGGAGAGGATACATAAGGGGCAGACGCCGCCGGGGAGGGGTCGGTTTTTTTTGGTTTCAGAGTCGGAGTCATGGCGCATGGCCCTCCAGGCTTTGGGGCCACGTGTGCCTCAGTCCCAGGCACCTTTAGTCCTGGGACTGCAACTTCAGCCCTGGGCCCAGCACCTTTAGCTGGAGCCCACTTCGGGAGGAGGAATCCCAGGGTGCCGCCTTGCGAGGGCACCCATTTCTAGAAGAGGAGGCTGGGGGAGGACCATTCCGAAGGACTGGTGAGAGATCACAGTGAAGGAAGGGGCCCAGTAACTCTTCGGAGGGATGTCATCCATCCGGAAAAGAGGATCGAAACAACAGGACCATTAGGAGGTTCGGGACACTATAGATTCTGTGGCAGAGGATCTCCTGAACGCATCCATTAGGGAATCTAATAGACTGTTTGAGCTACATGCCAGCTGCTAGTGCCTTTGGGTGACTATCCGGGTGAGCTATACCCACTCGGGATCGAGTGGCGAAGAAGCCAGGAGTGCCTGAATTAATCTGTCTTCCTAACACCTTTCTCTCTTCTCAACGTTGTGGATGTTCATGCATAAAGGAAATAATAAACTCTACGTTGGAGTTGACACTGGTGTGGACCTTGGAGTTACTTAGGGCATAGAGACTTTGTCCTTACATTCTAGGGACAGAAACCAACTTTGAGGAGAACCTTGCTGCAAGACCCGTAAGTTAAAACAAGTGTGCTTAACCTCTGAAAGCCAGAGGGTACGGGCATGGTGGCCATGGTTCGCCTTCTTCTCCTGTGAGCGAGCCAAAGATAGAAGAGGAGGGAGAGGGGGCCGTGTCGCTACAAATAAAATAGAGAAGAGGCCCCATGGGATTGTCACCCCTAACACCCATTTGTTTAATAAATACATTTTACTCTTAATAGAGGGCTATGATAATTGTTAAGTACATGTCTCTCTATGGCTGCTTTGCTGGTTCTTTCTGTTTCGTGTTTCAGGTGACAAGCTGCCTACTGTTGCTAGGAAGATTTACCCCAGCTGAAGAGCACTGGATTGGTGACAAATCCTTTGGTGGGAAACATCTAGCCAATGAGTGTAACCTTTTACTTATATCCTCTCCTGTCACTGGTCAGAGTCAGCATTTACCTCAGGTCTGTCAGCTGGACTCACCTCTGGATTCTCCTCAGCCTTCCTCCTGGATCTTTTGACCTGCTCTCCCACTCTCCCTCCCCTTTATTTCCCCATATCGCGGCCCCTAATTATGTGGGTAATGTCGCCCACTTTGTGGGTGGACATTGGTCGGTGCGCTGTTACTTGTTTTATATAAGATATTACTGCTTGAGTCTTAGTGACTAAGCAAGTTGGTCTGTTATTGGTTACCAACAGTTCTGTTTGACATTGAAGGTCTATCTTTTTGGGTAATGTCTCCCACTTTGTGGGTGGACAGTGGTTGGTAAACTGGTATTTGGTTGGTATAAGATATTGCTGCTTGAGTCTTAGTGACTAAGCATGTTGGTCTGTTAATGGTTAACAGCGATTCTGTTTGGTATTAAAGGTTAAAGTTAATTTCATAATTAAAATTGTTTTAAACCCAATAAAGGGGCCGCGGCCTAAACTTTTCCACAATCCTTGTTGTGTGTTTTATTTTATATTTTAGGTACCCTATATACTCGAGTATAAGCCAACCTGAATATAAGCCGAGGCACCTAATTTTACCACAAAAAAATGGGAAAACATATTGACTCGAGTATAAGCCTAGGGTGTCCATCTGCATGCCTCACTGTGCCTCACTTTGCCTCACTGTGTCCATGTGCATGCCTCACTGTGCCCATGCCTCACTGTGGCCATGACTAGACTGACGTTTAACATGGGAGTCTATGGAAGGGGTGCCCGGATTTGAAAAATCGGTGCTCCCCGCCCGTAGGTCCCCCAGACATAAAACTTTGGACACTTATAGAGGAGAACTGGGGCTACATGTTTGCCAAAATCCGGGAGATCAGGCGCAAAAAGGTGACTCGAGTAAAAGGAGAGGGGGGCATTTTCAGCACACAAAAAAATGTGCTGAAAAACTTGGCTTATACTCGAGTATATACGGTATGTTCTTATGGTATGATGGGTGTCAATGGGGTATACAATCCCATAAATATATGCATTTTGGAGGCTGGGCTACCTGTAAGATTTTGAGAGATAATATGAAAGTGATTTCAAATTTGTGGGGTATTTTTGAAAGGTGAAGTACAGTGAAGTTAAATAAAGTTGCAAAAAATATAATCAGATGCAAGGACATTCCTATTTTTTGGAAATTCACATGATTGCATGTTTGAAATGACCATGACATAATTCCTTGCATGTGACCTTTAGTAAATGTGATGTGTTGCTTCTGGTGACTCTTAATAGCTGCTATGCAATGCAGAAACAATTTGCGTGAATGTAAGGTGATTATTCTATTAATGGGTTTGGTTAATCATTCATTCAAGAGGATTTTGATCCTAGGTAGGAAATGCTCATTAGAAACAAGAATACTTTTTTTTCTCTGAGCAATCAATCTCATAGATTAATTAAATCGCACAAAATATCATTTAATCCTACAGTTATTTTTTACAAGATTAATCTCATGAGATTTAAACTAGTGAATGAAAACTGTTTGTTAGGTCTGATTGTCCGGATGGGCTCTGATGCTTTTTGTCCCTTAGGTTGTACAAGTTTTAGTAGAGACAAGGTTACTCCCAATGATCCATTTTGGACTGAACACTCTAATCAGGGGTCTCAAACTGGCGGCCCTCCAGCTGTTGTGAAACTACAAGTCCCATGAGGCATTGCAAGGCTGGCAGTTACAAGCATGACTCCCACAGGCAGAGGCATGATGGGACCTGTAGTTTTGCAACAGCTGGAGGGCCACCAGTTTGAGACCCCTGCTCTAAATACTTGCTGATCCACTCCCACTGAAGGTATTATTTAAATAGTTAAATGTCATGGTCTCATATAAATTATATAGAATCACATAAAGAAATATCTACCCGTGTAAACATCCTGAGTAGTTAGGCTTACTAAACCTAAAAAGGTGACACTTGGTAACACAAAAGTAAAAATCCTAGTAAATCGTTTTAATGAATAGTACAGGAGTACTTCCTATTCCCCTCACTGCTACCGGGGTTGTTCGGAGGAAAGTACCATGGCCCACATTTGGTGGACTTGTCTCAAAGTATGTAGACTATGAGTCAGGGTCTACACCCTTCTTCGTAACATGCTCCATTCCAACCTTAAGAGAGACCCCTATGAAGCCCTTCTGTGTAAACCTATCCTTGAACTCCTCTGCCCAGAACTCCAATTGGCCCTGCACTTTTTTAAAGCAACTAAGTTGACCATTGCGAGGGCATGGAAAACCCCAGTACTCAGCTTCGAAGCAGTTAAAAACCACATGAACGACATTATGATTAATGAGAAACTGGCGGCCCTCGCCTCCGATACTCACAATAATTTTCTTAGGGACTGGCAACCATGGATATCATACAACCAACCCTCCAGGTTCAACAACCTACTTCTTTCAATTAAAGGGTCTCTGGATGAACCCCCCCCCCCCCCAATGGACTCCTCCACTCTTTCTCTCCTCCTTCTCTTTTTTTTCTCTCTTATATGCCCCCTTGTTTTCTACAGTCTAACCATTCCCTTTCTTTTTCTGTATACTTTCTCTGACACTCCTGGTTTCCAGGGGTCGGTCTGGTGAAGATGGTTACAGTGATGAAAAAATAAAAAACAAAATAAATAAACAATGAATGATAAATAAAATAAAAACCAAACAATCACTTTTCTCTCTTATTCATAATCAATATGCTGTTAATTTATACATGTATGCAGCCCTCTTTATCGTTTGGGGCTTCCAAGCCTTTGCCTATCATACAGTGTACTCTTTCTTTATCGCGACGTATCGCTGCTGTTGTCTATTGTAACGATGAATATTGTACCATGTATATAACATCCCTTTGTTGGTACCTTCTTTTCCATCTTGAGTTTGATGTAACCATCACACTGTTGCACTAATCTGTTCAATTTACTTTTCTACCAATAAAGACTTTGTAAAAGAATAGTGCAGGAGTAGTATTTCTCGCTCTCTCTTCCCACATCAGGAAAGTCATGCTGCAGGGAGCAGCCTGTGTGTGGACACAGGGAGCTGGTATCCAGCCTATAGACAGGGGTTCTGATCGGACTGTCATCTGATAAGTGAGTGAAACACTGACTTGCTGAGAAAGAGAGATACAAAGAGCCTGTACATCCCAAGCAGAGCAAATCCATAGCCAGGACGCTGATTTGAATTTGTCTGTGTGGAGACTGTGGGTCTAAGGAGACCAAAATAGCCAGAAAGCTCAAAGGTTTTTGTTGCTCTGTGGAACATTCACTGATGAATGAAAGTGGGCAGATGCCCCAGTTGATGCACACTGCTGCGAAACTTGTCGGGTACATGAACCTGCTTCAAGCTTTACTACGCCATACATGAATTTTCTTTCTTTGTGATCACTAGTTTACAAGCAGCCTCAGGACGCCTGTATCTTTTTATTGTTTTTTGATGTGTTCGTTTTTTTGGAATAAAAGAAGCTTTTTTTACCATAAACCACCCGATTTATCTACACTATGTGGAGACTTCTCTTATTCCTTTCTATGGTGGATATCGGTGTCTGGATGTCTGGAGTTCAGAGATATTAATGCAGGAGAATCACAACTTTCCGTGCACACCTTGTCTGGTGCAGATATGGGACGTCACTCTCCATAGGAGTTCCAGTCTACATGTGAACCAGAGTTGATCATCTCTATGCCTGTTTGACCCACCGCCGCTGGCGTGTGTGTCCATATATAAGGGTAAGAGTATTTATTTCTCCTCCCCCCCTCCTCTCCCAGTGTTGGAAGTCGCGTCCCTGGGTGTTGTGCATCCTTAACATCTACAAGCATCAAAGCTACGCTACATGGGTTAATGTGGACTTTGCATTGGTGTAGGATTTTATATGGATTCTCTCTCTCTCATCATTTCTCATATTGAATATCTTTATATGGACTTCAAACACCCATTTTCTATGTATATTTTTTTTCTATTCAAGTGTTATTTGTATGTATGATACTTAATTTTTCAACATATTTTTACACTTGTTGTTTGTACACGTTTGGACTGGTGTGTTTGCGCATCTTAGTCCATCCCAATTATTTAAGGTGTGTGCATTCTAGTCCACCCCAATTACCCATGGTGGTCACGGCTTCATAGGCCACAACAATTTTCTTTGGTTACACTTATATTCATTTATCACTGCTTCACAGGCCACATTCTACACACAGTATTTGTGGTTGGTTATCTATATATGTCTAATTTTAGGATTGACATTTTTTCATGGCGCCGCATTTATTTATTTTCTATTTTTTTGTTTACAATATGTCTGATTGTTGATGCTGGCAGCCATTATACAATTTCTTCTTCACATTTGGTAGCGCAACTTTTTCCTTTATATTTTGCTTAAAATGCAAGTTAGCAAGTAAGTCCTTGAAGCTCCAAATTTGAATCTAAAATCTCACTATACATACAGTGTGTGTGTGTGTGTGTATATATATATATATATATATATATATATATACACAGTGGACAGGGCTGGCCCTACCAGTCCCGGTGGTAATTTGAGAGGGGTGGGAACAGGGGCAGACTTTTCAAGGCTCCCTCCCTCTAGCTTTCAGTGTCACTCTTGCATCATGCTCGCCTCCACTTCCCAGCCCCGCCCTGCAACTTGTACTGCTGGGGAATGGAGTGCGGCGGGGGGTTGGAGCAGCTCTCCCGGTCCCAGGACAGCACAGGATTTGCAGGAGCGCCAGTCGACACATGTTGCATCACTGGGGATCAGGGCTTACCGTAGTTGGTCAGTGGCAGTGAAGAGGAAAGGGGGAGCTTTTGTGGTGCTGCACATTTCATATACCTGTGAGCTGAGCTGATGTCTTTGGGCATGTCTCTTTGCTGGATGGGCGTGGGTTTTTTTTTTTTGGGGGGGGGGTGCAGCGTTTCAGGCAGCACAATGTCTTGGGCCAGCCCTGACAGTGGATATAAAAAGTCTGCACATCCCTGTCAAATTGTCATGTTTCTGTGATGTAAAAAAATTAGAAAAAGATAAATCATTTCAGAACTTTTTCCACCTTTAATGTTACCTATAAACTTTACAACTCAATTGCAAAACAAACTGAAATCATTTAGGGGGGAAGTAAAAATAAAAAAATAAAATAATGTGGTTGCATAAGTGTGCACACCCTCTTATAACTGGGGATGTAGCTGTGTTCATAATTAAGCAATCACATTCAAACTCATGTTAAATAGGAGTCAGTACACACCTGCCATCATTTAAAGTGCCTCTGATTAACCCAAAATAGAGTTCAGCTGTTCTAGTAGGTCTTTCCTGACATTTTCTTAGTCGCATCCTACAGCAAAAGCCATGGTCCGCAGAGAGCTGCCAAAGCATCAGAGGGATCTCATTGTTAAAAGGTATCAGTCAGGAGAAGGGTACAAAAGAATTTCCAAGGCATTAGTAATACCATGGAAAACAGTTAAGACAGTCATCATCAAGTGGAGAAAATATGGCACAGCAGTGACATTACCAAGAACTGGATGTTCCTTCAAAATTGATGAAAAGACAAGAAGAAAACTGGTCAAGGAGGCTGCCAAGAGGCCTATAGAAACATTAAAGGAGCTGCAGGAATATCTGGCAAGTACTGGCTGTGTGGTACATTTGATCAACAATCTCCCGTATTCTTCATATGTCTGGGCTATGGTGTAGAGTGACAAGATGGAAGACTTTTCTTAGGAAGAAAAACATCCAAGCCCAGCTACATTTTGCAAAAACACATCTGAAGTCTCCCTTTTGTGGGAAAATGTGTTCTGGTCTGATGAAACCAAGGTTGAACCTTTTTGACCATAATTCCAAAAGATATGTTTGGTGCAAAAACACTGCACATCACCAAAAGAACACCATGGGGCTGCTTTTTTTCATCTGGAACAGGGGCCAAATACCAGTCAATAGGCTTGTGCACAACGGAAAAATTTGTTCCGTTTCGGTTTGTTTCTTTCCGGTCCTGTTGATTCGTAATCATTCGTAATTTTGCTAGACGGGATTTTTCGTGTTCGGACTCATTCGTATTTTTGCAAGCGACATTTTTCGTTGAATTTTTTGTTGCTTTATAATTCGTACTTTCGGTAGAGTACGTTGTTTTTCGTTGATTCTGGACACAACTCCTACTTTCGTAACTTTTTTTGGGTTCGTTGATTCGTAATTTTCTGTGTCTCTCTCACGACGACGCTGACTATTATGCCTAATGTGCTTCGAATGGATTTGTACTTTTCGAAATACATAGCGGTTATTTGTAACGATTCGAAATCTCGTATTTTACTTTCGTTTTTTACATGCGGCTATAGCCTCCGCCCCTGTACACCATTTTGAGAGGGTTCAGCACGGTGAGGGAGAAGCAGAGCAGAGTGTTATTGTGCTTTGAATGGATTAGAAATCTCGTATTTTACTTTCGTTTTTTACATGCGGCTATAGCCTCCGCCCCTGTACACCATTTTGAGAGGGAGTTCAGCACGGTGAAGGAGAAGCAGAGAGCAGAGCAGAGTGAGTGTTATTGTGTTTCCAATGGATTCGTACATTCGTAAGTTTTTTCATAACGAATTATGCCGAAGACATTCGGGCATTCGCTATTTTGCGGTATAATTTATTTCGGATTCGGTTTTATTCGTAATTGCTTTGTTCGGAAATTCGAATGCTTCCGAATGTCCGAAAGTTGCTAAATTCGGACGAATTTCGATTCGTTACGAAACGAATTGCACAAGCCTACCAGTCAATATTGACACAAAACCTTCAGGCTTCTGCTAGAAAACTGAACATGAGGAACTTCATCTTTCAGCATTACAACGACCCAAAGCTTACATTCAAATCAACAAAGGAATGGCTTCACCAGAAGAAGATTAAAGTTTTGGGATGGCCCAGACAGAACCCTGACTTGAATCCGCTTGAAAATCTGTGGGGTGATGTGAAGAGGGCTGTGCACAGGAGAAGACCTTGCAATCTGACAGATTTGGAGTGTTTTTGCAAAGAAGAGTGGGCAAATATTGTAACACCCAGAATTGAGTGACCAAAGCCCTTTGATTGCTCAGCGCTCAATCTTCAACAAGCAGAGACTAGATGACTGTCAGTCACTGTTACTCTCTCTCTGCTCTGCCCTTCCTGCTCTCACTGGAGCACCAAACTGTACAGGGGTGGGAGTTGCTGCCTTAGTCTCCCAGCGGCTCGCTAAGAGGCTGAGCCAGCTGCTGGTCCAGGAGTCTAAGTGGATCCTGACATTAAAGTAAGGATCTCTACAGATCCTGGACCAGCTGAGTGACATCAACCGACAGTGGACTTTAGCCTGCTATCAGCTGAAAGGAGGTCACAGGAGTGCAGAACGAAGTGCAGAACGAAGTGCAGAACAAAGTGCACTCCTGTGACCCACAGGGGAAGTAGAGCCAAAAGAGATTTGGCTGTACCTCTCCTTTAAACTGCAAAATCCCCAAAGTAGGTGGGTTTAATTACAGTGCCTGACAAGAGAAGTAGTGGCCAGCAGTTTCCGGGAGACAGCATTAGAGATAAATTGCATGTTGCAATGAAAGCTTTTCATTTTTTTAAATGGGCATTTATTAAAAAAAATATATAAAGCTGGAGATGTACCTTAAGAAATCACTGATATCTCCTTATTTGCTCAGTAGTTTGCTAAGTATCTATGGACATGCTGTTCACTGGCAGCCAGAGTGCTGAACACAGTTTATCCTTGCTTTGTGTAACGAATAAAATATGGCTGACTAGATGCTTTAGGTCTGTCTGTAGTTAAAGATATTTAAGACATGCTTTGTAATCCTCTGTAAACTGGGGTCAGTGTGAAACAGAACTGATTTACCACAAGACTTCATGTATGATTGGCATAATCAGCTACAAGACCGGGCCTGAAATGTTGTAATTAAATAGGAGGGCATTGTAGTTACCCTTCATTTGATTTGATATCCTGCCACCGTATGAAGCTGTCTGTTACAGGCAAACATGGCGGTGTAATAACAAGAAAGTTACCAGCCTGATTTTCTTTTATTACTTTCCTATTCAGTATCCTTGTTTCCCCACAAAGCATGGCGAATCGGCCCCAAACCGGCATTATACCTCAGTAAAATGTCGTTCACACTCCACTGGCTATTGATTTACTCTGTTTATTGAAACAAAATCATCTTGAGATGAACAGTTTGTTCCCTATTTCCACCGTTGTAGCTGTGCACAGATCCTCGTAAGCTGGGCGAGCCCAAATTCAGTAGGCCTCAATTGGACATGGCTTTCTAATCAGTGTGTGAAGAATTAACTAATGAATAATGGTTGCACGTTTCCACAAACTAATTAACCAGGGTGAGACTGAAACTAATGATTATATTTATCTAATATAATTTCACATCTGTTACTAGAGGTACTCATTTTTTTTTCTTCTATGCAGTGTCCTCAGGAATTATTATCTTACGATGCAAAGAGACTTTTATACATGAGAGGTTGGAACGTGCCCCCTGAGGCCCTGTCTCTTGTCCTTAATGCGTATCACAGTGGTATGTGCATGCTGGATTGGCCAGCCTGTTTTATATACTGAATATAAAGGTTTTATACAAAAACTGTTTATTATATGAGAAAATATTTACCCCTATTTACCCTGATATGTATTAATATATTTATTTAGTATCCATATACTTTCTATCTTACTTGAAAAAAAATTGAATCTCTGAAGTAGAACTATTTTTCTTTCCATAGCCACCATTCAGGAGCTTCCTTAAATTTTCACAATGCAGTGTGTTTAGAGAAGAGACTGGTTGCTACAGTTGAAACAAAACCCAGTGATAGGCACTTATACTGGATAATGTAAAGTAGTATGCCATGTAGGGCAAGGAAAACAAAAATCTCCTGCGCTCTTGGTGTAATGTCAAAACACGGGTAGTGTGGTTCCGTCTAAAGGCAAAGTCTAAAGTCTTGCAGCCCTCCTCAGAACAATGGGTGTTCATATGGCTAGAAAAAAGAAATAAGGAAAGGAGGGCGCACCAACCTTGTGCATTACCACTTAAAATTTTTATTAAAATATGAGTAAAAAGCAATGATCCTACTCACAAACGGAGCTTAGGTACGAGCTTATCGGACAAATGGACCATCTTAGCTCTGAGGAAAGGGGTGCGCCCCTGAAACGCGTCAGCTATCTAGATGTTTGAGGTGCTGTCTGACCTTCTCTGTCATCAAGTTCGGTCGGTGGGTGCCAAGAACTTCCAGCTCAATTGTCCGATAAGTTTGTATGTAGGGCAAGGAACAGGTTAGGTGGCAGTAGTACTCGTGCAACCAAGGCAATAGTACTAATGTAATTTGATTACAGTGGAACCTCGGATTGCGAGTAACCCGGTTAACAAGCGTTTTGCAATACGAGCACTGTATTTGCTAAAATCCTAACTCGGTTTGTGAGTGTTGTCTCGCAAAACAAGCAGGAGTCAGGCCAAAGCGGGTGCAGTACCGTGTTTTGCCTGAGGTGGGGGGGCGCCAGAGCCGAATGACGCTGATCGGCGGCGTTCGGAAACGGCCGGAAAGGCCTGACCTTAGCAAACCTCGGAAAGGCTCCTGAACAAAGTCTTTCCGAGGTTTTCTGAGGTCAGCTGAACGGTCCTCGGGCCTTTCCGTCCGTTTCCGAGGCTCTCCGGTGCCCCCCGCCTCTGGCCGCATGCGGTATTGCATACCATTGAAGTCAATGCGGAACAAATTATTTTCGTTTCCATTGACTTCAATAGGGAAACTCGCTTTGATATGTGAGTACTTTGGATTACGAGCATTCTCCTGGAATGGATTATGCTCGTAATCCAAGGTTCCATTGTATTTGCTTTCATCAAAGGTCTACACTGAGCTTAAAATAAAATTAAAGACTTCCACTGTAATACAGTTTATATCTTTGGTAGGACATTTGAAAGGACTCTTGTATATGTAAAGGGATGTTGGGTATGAAGTTTCACCTATTAAAACATTGAACATAATCAGTAATTATAGTGAAGACTCTGCTACCTAGCAGTCAATTTAAAAAAAGCGTTAGCAAGTTCCATATCAATGGCTTGAATGCAGAATAGTGTCAGAATAGAACGGCTGTGGCTAAAGGCAATATTCTGCCTAATTATCTGTACATGTCCTAGGCAGTGCCAGGACAAGGTCATCTAGAGCCCAGAGCAAACATGGCAAACTGCACCCTCCCCCAAGATATATGAGCATTATATGTCAGCAAAATTGCCCCTACAAAAACACTGAGCACTAATCTGTATGCTTGCCCCCTAAGCATACATTTCCCACCACCTCCCAATACAAATTCACCCCCCCAGCACAAATATTTGCCCCTCACCATCCCCCCAGCTTTGCCCCCCAACAATTTTTTTTTTACCCCTTCCAGCAAAAATCCTCTACCCCTAAAATCTCCCCTCCTAGTATCCTAGTACACATCCCCCAGCTTCAAGTCCCTTCCTCCGAGCACAAATTCCACCCAAATCCCCCCTCCTAGCACAAATCTTCTTCCCCCTCCCAACACAAATCCCCCTAGATGACCACTCTTAGCACCTCCCCCCACCCAAATTTCCCCTCCTAGAACAATAGTTACCCCCTGCTGCCTCCCAAATTCTTCCTTCCAACACAAATCCCCTCCCTCTCAATCTCTTTGTTGCTCCCCCATCTCACATGATATCACAGAGCCCAGGGCAGCTGCCCCTTCTGCCCATTCGTTGCCCCAGCCCTGGTCCTAAGCCAGGGATTTAAAAAAAAATACTTTTTAGCATTTTTTGTAAATTTTTTGTTTTTCTTTATGAAGGTCACACTGCATAAAAAAATTACAATTAGATCATAATCATAACAAAAACCTAGATTGGGTGCTATGGTAATACAAAAATGCTTGACATTAGGTAAATGGGAACCCATCAGGCGGAATATTCAAGGGAATGCTTTAGGTGTTTAGCACTTTAAATGGACAATTAATTAGATTTTCGACATATATAGAAAATAACATTCTTGGTTTCAAGGACAGCCAATGAGGATAGGTAAGAGTAGAAAAAACTATGGTAGGGGCAAGGGATAGAGCCCCCCCCCCATCAAAGTCAAGATAAGAGGGGGGGGGCAGGCAAGTAGGAATAAATTAGACTGCTGATTTATAATGGTTGGGGTTTTCTGTTGGGCAAATGCTAGTTTTCCCTTCATTTACATAGGCCTTGATTGAACACATCTAAATACTTCATGCTACAGTATGTCTGGAAAAATCTACAAATGATCCAGAAATGTGACATACACTATCTTGTAAAAAGTATTAGGACGCCTGCCTTTACACGCACATGAACTTTATTGGCATCCCAGTCTTAGTCCGTAGGGTTCAATATTGAGTTGGCCCACCCTTTGCAGCTATAACAGCTTCAACTCTTTTGGGGAGGCTGTCCACAAGGTCCTGGGATGCCATTAAAGTTCATGCGCTTGTAAAAGCAGGTGTCCCAATACTTTTGACAATACAGCGTATCTTACAATCACCGATCCTCATCCATCTGTAGACTGTTGTAAGTGTGGCTGGTAAATTACTGTACTTTATTGTAGGAAGAGTCACCTTTCAAACAAGAAGATCTACTTCTCCAAGTACAATCTTACAAAAACTCTGCTGCACTATATTTTTCCTTAATAAAAGGCAGGGGAAGATTGCTTTCACCTTTATGATGCCTTGACTGATGGAGATTAGGACATAAATAGTATTATATCGTATTAGTGATTACACTTCTCAGCAGGAAACACTGCTAGCATTTAATATCTGTAATCTATCAGTTTCAGCTCAGAAGAAGACAAGAGGACGGTGTAGATGAGGAAACTCACAAAGACAAAAAGCAAAGCTTTACAATACAATACCTTTCAGGTGCTCAATAAGTAAATTCTATAAAAAGCCTTGCTTATGCTTATTAACAAATGTCTGTCATTATATGATGATCTAACATTTCCCAATTCTATTCAAAACCAAAAAATAATGAGTGCTCTGGGCTGATCAAAAAAACAGAACGGTTTCCCCCATCCACATAAGCTAGGTGAATAGAAGAATCCTTCCTGCCGTGTTATTGTATTCTGAAGCCCTGTACACACGCTCGGTTTTCACGGCGGTAAAAAGTTTGCAGTGAAAACCGAGGGGAAAGCTGAGAACCCGGCAGGAAAACTGCCATGGAGCTTTGGCTGGGAATCCCAGCCGTGTGTATGCTCCATGGTCACTGCCTCGCAGTGTTTCCCATAGAGCATTAGTAAATCCGGCGGAAAAAAACCTGCCGGGAATCCCGATGGGAAAATAGAGAGCAGGTTCTCTATTTTCCCCGCCGGGATTCCTGGCAGTTTTCCCGGCGAGGGAGCATACACACGGCCGGTTTTCACGGAAAAAAGCTCTCCCAGCAGTTTTCTTGCTGGGAAAACCGGCCGTGTGTACAGGGCTTGAGAGCAAGAACTCCTCTGCTGTTAGAATACACTGATCAGCGCTGTAGCCAATTGGCTGCATTTGTGGATCGAATGAAAATGTTCCAATAAGCCCGTTCCTGAGAAGTCGATCAATAGAGCGTGTCAGTTTCTAATATTTTTATTAAGATTCATAGAACAGTACAAGTTCCAGGCAAACAGGACATTTCCAATTTTTCTTTCTTTTGCTGTAGTGCTGTACAGAGCTGTGACTGTGGTGCACAATCATACCTCTGAGTTACACATGCTCCAAAATAGTGGATAGTGCAACTTAGTCCATGGTCCTATAGCAGGGTCCTAATGAATGGTAATCCCCACTAAGCGAGTGGGGATTTCATTACATTACACCTCACATGTATGGTCTTACTCTTGAATCCGAAAGACCAGAAATCCATGAGGTCCTACCTCCTCCTGCATATTAGAGATGTGCACATGAAATTGTTTTGTTTAGTTTCGGATTCATTTAATTAGTAAATGGATTCATGAATTGATAAATTTTTCTTATGCTGTTTGAAAAAAAAAAAAAAAACAGCACGGAATAGCTGGTTGTTAAAGAGTGGGCAGATGCCACATCCTTAACAACTATGACTCATCTAATGTAAGCAGGTTAGGGCTGTGACTGTGGTGCACATACCATTTGAGTTACACATGCTCCCAAATAGTGCATAGTACAATTCAGTCCATAGTCCCATAGCAGGATCCCGCTGAATGGTAATCCCCACCAGGGGCGGACTGACAGCTCATGGGGCCCCCGGGCAAAAGTAGATCATGGGGCCCCCTGCGTCTCCGCCCATGCGTTCCCGCCCACGTTCAAGCTACATCCACACAAAGTCCCACCTACATATTGCACTGCCCACATTGCATGCGTTCAAAGAATTTCTGTACACTATGTTCAAAATGGCAGATCCACATTTTTTACTGGCACTGCAAAAAAGTACCTAAAATTACTGTTTTTAGTGCTAAACAGTGCAAATATCAATATGTGAACTATAAACACACAGCTAATGCTATTATCAATGTGTTTAAGTTAAACAAAAGTAAAAAAACATATTTGTCAATTTACATGAAGGTTAGGTTACTATAACCCAGCCAGCACAGAGTTCCCTCTTACATCAGAGTCTGCAGGATGCCCCCTTACAGTGCAAGGGAACTCTTATGTAAAGGGGAACGCTGCAGATCATGATGTAAGGGGGAACTCTGATGTGGAGGGGGCTCTGGTGAAAAGAGACCACCTTCCACAGAGTGAATACACTAAGGTAAGGGGGGGGGGTACTAATATAAGGGGGAAACCTTTATATCAGTGCCCCCTTACATTATTGTATTCACTCCCCTCCTTGCATCAGTGACCCCCCCCCCCCTCAGAATGGCCTGGCGGCACTGTCACTGACCTCCTCTCTGGTACACCGTGCGGGGCTCAGTCAGACGGCTGCAACTTGGTGGCTCTGATCACCTCTCCCCAGTCCACACGTCTGTTTCTTCCCGGGCCGTAACCCCCATCCCGGCGGCACTCCCACTTTTGACTCCTTTCTAGGATCCCCTCAGAGACTGCAGACATGATAAAAGACAAGAGATGGTCAGAGGCTGCGGACATGATACAGGAGGTGGACAGAGACTGCAGACATACTACAGGAGGTGGACAGAGGCTGCGGACATACTACAGGAGGTGGACAGAGGCTGCGGACATACTACAGGAGGTGGACAGAGGCTGCGGACATACTACAGGAGGTGGACAGAGGCTGCGGACATACTACAGGAGGTGGACAGAGGCTGCGGACATACTACAGGAGGTGGACAGAGGCTGCGGACATACTACAGGAGGTGGACAGAGGCTGCGGACATACTACAGGAGGGGGACAGAGACTGCGGACATACTACAGGAGGGGGACAGAGGCTGCGGACATACTACAGGAGGGGGACAGAGGCTACGGACATTCTACAGGAAGTGGACAGAGGCTGCGGACATACTACAGGAGGTGGACAGAGGCTGCGGACATACTACAGGAGGTGGACAGAGCCTGCGGACATACTACAGGAGGTGGACAGAGGCTGCGGACATACTACAGGAGGTGGACAGAGACTGCGGACATACTACAGGAGGTGGACAGAGACTGCGGACATTCTACAGGAAGTGGACAGAGGCTGCGGACATACTACAGGAGGTGGACAGAGCCTGCGGACATACTACAGGAGGTGGACAGAGGCTGCGGACATACTACAGGAGGTGGACAGAGCCTGCGGACATACTACAGGAGGGGGACAGAGGCTGCGGACATACTACAGGAGGGGGACAGAGACTGCGGACATACTACAGGAGGGGGACAGAGGCTGCGGACATACTACAGGAGGGGGACAGAGGCTGCGGACATTCTACAGGAAGTGGACAGAGGCTGCGGACATATTACAGGAGGTGGACAGAGGCTGCGGACATACTACAGGAGGTGGACAGAGCCTGCAGACATACTACAGGAGGTGGACAGAGGCTGCGGACATACTACAGGAGGTGGACAGAGGCTGCGGACATACTACAGGTGGTGGACAGAGGCTGCGGACATACTACAGGAGGTGGACAGAGACTGCGGACATTCTACAGGAGGTGGACAGAGGCTGCGGACATACTACAGGAGGTGGACAGAGCCTGCAGACATACTACAGGAGGTGGACAGAGCCTGCGGACATACTACAGGAGGTGGACAGAGGCTGCGGACATTCTACAGGAGGTGCCGGTGGAGACAAGCTGCGGACATATTGGGGCCCTCCTCACCCCCTCACAGTAGCCTCCTCCTCTGTCCACCACCATATTACTTCTCCACATCATCAGTGTGTTGTGTCCTCCTCCTGTGCCCCTTTCACCTTTCCACAGGTCAGGGCAGCACTGTGCTGCCCTGACCTGTGGAGAGGTGAAAGGGGCACAGGAGCCAGAGGAGGACACAACACACTGATGATTTTGAGAAGTAATATGGTGGTGGACAGAGCACATCAGTCTCTCCCCTGCATGGCACAGCTTCAGGCTCCCAGTAATGTCCAGACTCCAGGCTCTCACTCGCTGTCCCCTTGTATACCCCCAGTTCCACTCACCCCTGTCAGTGCTCCGAGTCCTCCACCTGTGATAAGTGCATGGCAGCATGCACTCACTGCAGGAGTCGCGCGGCTCGCGCCAGCCGCTGTAGTCTTTTCAAAAATGGCGCCAGCGGCGCCATCACGTTACTGCGCGTGCGCCGCCTGGCCGAGCGCAAACAAATTTCCCTGAGCTCGGCCGGCTTCAGAACGGCGCATGCGCAGTTGAATGGCCGGCTCGCGGCCATCTTTTTTACGGGCGCTGGTGCCCATACATTGGCAACACTGCTGCGGGCACGGCACCTCCAGGGGCGGACTGAGCCGGCCCGGGCCCCCCCCACCACGGGGCCCTCGGGCGGCCACCGAGTCACTGAATGGTCAGCCCGCCCCTGATTCCCACCCTGCAAGCAAACACTGATTTCATTACATTACACCTCACATGTATGGTCTTACTCTTGACTCCCAAAAAAAAGAAGACCATGAGGTCCCACCTCCTCCTGCATATCAGAGATGTACACAAGAAAAAAATTGTTTAGTTCAGTTTTGGATTCATTCAATAATTCATTCCATACCAGGACCTTAGGTCTTGTATGCATTTTGAGGGGAAAATCCATACCAGACCCTTATTTAGGCATGCAGTCTGGCAGGCCAAGAAAGAGGGGGGCGAGCGAGTGCCCCCCCTCCTGGACCATACCAGGCCGCATGCCCTTAACATTGGGGGGTGCTTTGGGGGATGGGAACTCTCCCCCAAAGCACCTTGTCTCCATGTTGATGAGGACAAAGGCCTCCTCCCAACAACCCTGGCCCAGTGGTTGTGGTGGGATGCAGGCAGGTGGTTTATCAGAATCTGGAAGCCCCCTTTAACAAGGGGCACCCAGATTTCAGCACCCCATGTGAATGAGTATGGGGTACAACCCTCACTCATTCACCCCAAAAAATGTCAAAACTAAATAAAAACCCAGAGACAGTGTCTGACAAGTCCTTTTTAAAAAAAATCAAATAAATGTTCTCCGAAGTAAATCCAACGGCAATCACAACGAATGCCAACCGCCGCGAAAAATAAATACTCACTGAAAAACAGGTGTCTCGTGGAGAGACACTCCCTGAATAATAAGTAAACATAGGAGGCGGGGTCTTCTGGGGACATAACCAGGTGACCCTGTCCCTATGTTTACCTGTCATTTGATGAGTGACGGCTCTTCTTCAGTTTACATTCTGCTGTCAGTGGCGAACCCTGCTGACAGCAGATGAATCATAGTTGTTAAAGCGGAGCTCCACCCTAAAGTGGAACTTCCGCTCATCGGAACCCTCCCCCCCTCCGGTGTTACAATTGACACCTTTCAGTGGGGAGGGGGGTGCAGATACCTGTCTAAGACAGGTATTTTCACCCACTTCCGGGAGTCCTCTCTGCGGGAAATCTGCGGGAAGCACGTCACTTCCCGCAGAGTACCCGTTGTGTTCTGGGAGACACTCGGCTCCCAGAACACACAGGGACCAGTCAGAACGGCGCAGCGCGACTCACTCCTTAAAAACCAGCTATTCACAAATAAATTTAGATCATTTGTTACTTCGGATGCTTAAAAAATCTGAATGAATTTTGTTGTTTCGTTATAATTTATATCAGATTAATTGAAATTTGTTTTTAATGTTATTTGGATATTCAGATACATCCGAATTTCCGAATAACCAAAACATTTATGAATTTTGATTCGTAATGAAACGAACCTCAAATGTCTACTGAATATATCTCTTCTGGAAAGGAAGTGACACATGCAGGGGGAAGGTACACCACAGTACACCATTAAAGTGATTCTAAAGGAAAGATAATTTTTTTAAAAACAACTAATTTTTTATATTTACCTGCTCTGTGTAATGGTTTTGCACAGAGCAGCCCTCTTCTTTTTGGATTTCCTGCTAGTGGTCCTGGCTCCTCCCCCCTCCTGTGTGCCCTCAATAGCAAGCCTCTTGGGGCCACTTGAGCAGGCTCACTCCCGAGCCATGTTCTGTGTGTCCATCTACACACAGAATGTGGCTCGGCCCTGTCCCGGCTCTCTCCTCATTGGCTCACTGGCTGTGATTGACAGAAGCGGGTATATAGAGTATGCTCTATAGCAGGGGTCGTCAACCCTCAGATCTCGGCTCACTACCGGGCCGTGGCCTTTCTGCAGCCGGGCCGTAAGTGCGGGTGGCTGGCATGAGACGCCTGGGCAGGCGGGCGAGCGGGTGAGTGGCATGACAGAGCCGGGCGGCCGGCATAAGAGAGCCAGTCGGCCGGCATAAGAGAGCCGGGCGGCCAGCATATGAGAGAGATGGATGGGTGATAGAAGAAGCAAGCGGGCAAGCAGAGATGACATTATCTCTCTCTGCCCCCCGCATCACCGCTCTTCCGCCCTCACAGCCGATGTCCTGTCAGCCTCAGTGTCGGAGGTGCGGCGGGGAGCAGAGTGATGACATCATCTCTCTCTGGCCGTCTTGCATCACCGCTCTCCTGCCTTCATTCGGAATCCACCACTGCACAGTGCTAAATGGACCAGTGCTGCCACCAATGCAGTGGTGGCAGGCAGCGTGGCAAGTGACATTCCACATCTGGTGACAGGCAACGTGGCAGGTGGCATGGCAAGTGACATTCCGCATCTGGTGACAGGCATAGTGGCAGGTGGCATGGCAAGTGACATTCTGCATGTGGTGACAGGCAGTGTGGCAGGTAGCGTGGCAAGTGACATTTCACATCTGGTGACAGGCAGCATGGCAGGTGGCGTGGCAAGTGACATTCTGCATCTGGTGGCAGGAGAAAGTGGCAAGTGACACGCTCAGGGCTCCCACTAATTCTGCATTATGGTGAGCAGCTGAACTATTTCATTTATCACTACAATGTAATAATATATATAATGTGCTTCAATCACCCTGACACCATATCAAGTGTAGCGGGGTCCTCAATTTAAGGGAAGTGTTTGGGTGGTAGTTATGCCCAAACACCTTAATTTGTCAGGGTTTACAACCATTGTTATCCACAGGGAGAGTATTGGTGTACAGTTCCCTGTGGCCTACGGGTGGCGCTGCCATAGTAGGCTAGGGTTGAACCACTAGTACAGGGCTGTGCTTTTTTGTGTCCCCTCTCGGCAAACGTACGGTGGGGTGGGGTTAACCTGCCGTGCATGCTGGGAGAGGAGATAAAAGGGGCAGACGCTGCCTGTTCGGGGTTAGTCGGTGGGGTCCTACCCCTGATTCTGGTTCCAGTCCGCCCTGGGCGCCCTAGGCCCAGGGGCGGGTGTTCTCTGTTCCTGTTCCATCCTGGGCACCTTTAGTCCCAGGGTGAGGTACTACTCTGCTGTTCCTGTCCGTCCTGGATGCGAGGACTCAGGAATTGCAGCAAAGGCCTGGGCCCAGCACCTTTGGCTGGAGCCCATCGGGGAATCTCAGGGTGCCGCCTTGCGAGGGGACCCGTATCTGAGTAGAGGAGGCCGGGGGAGGAACCGTTCCGAAGGACTGATGCGGTAGTCACGGTGAAGGAAAGAGTCCCGATAACTCTCCGGAGGGATGTCTTCTCCCTAGGCCAAGGTCAAGTTCACCAGGTCTGTAATGGAGGCCTTGCATAAAGTGTGAGTGTCATTTGGCTGATAGTCTTGTCCTAAGTAGACTATCCATTTGAGGCTGAGGCTGCTCAAGAATAGGGATGAGCTTCGTGTTCGAGTCGAACATACGTTCGACTCGAACATCGGCTGTTCGATCGTTCGACGAAGATCGAACGATTTGGGCCGTTCGCGCCAAATTCGAGTGACGCGAACGGCCCACAATGCACTACGCCATCGCAGTGTCATCCAGGCGCTGTGATTGGCCAAGCATGCACTGTGACCCCGCATGCTTGGCCAATCACAGCGCCGGCAGCGAGGAGAGCAATGATTGGCCACAGGCAGGATGCCTGTGGCCAATTATTGCTGAGGGTGTTTAGTACACGCCCCACACTATAAAAGGCCGCCAGCACGGCGGCCTAGTGTAGTGTGTTCCGGAGCAGGGATAGAGCAGCATAGGCAGGGACAGTGACTTTTATTTCTTTCTTGCTTAACCTGGATTCCTTTAGTTTAGGGAAAGAGAAGGATAGGTAGGGAGAGTGTCAGTGTGTTTTGTGCTTGTGCTATAGTGTGCTTAAAAAAAACATTTTTTCTAGGGACAGAAAACTGTAGGTAGGGAGAGTGTCAGTTTCTTTCACTGTGTAAGTCCTTGTTTCTAGGGACCTGGAAGGACAGTGAGTGAATTCTCCTTGTGCTATATTGTGCTTAAAAAAAACATTTTTTCTAGGGACAGAAAACTGTAGGTAGGGAGAGTGTCAGTTTCTTTCACTGTGCAAGTCCTTGTTTCCAGGGACCTGGAAGGACAGTGAGTGAATTCTCCTTGTGCTATATTGTGCTTAAAAAAAACATTTTTTCTAGGGACAGAAAACTGTAGGTAGGGAGAGTGTCAGTTTCTTTCACTGTGCAAGTCCTTGTTTCTAGGGACCTGGAAGGACAGTGAGTGAATTCTCCTTGTGCTATATTGTGCTTAAAAAAAACATTTTTTCTAGGGACAGAAAACTGTAGGTAGGGAGAGTGTCAGTTTCTTTCACTGTGTAAGTCCTTGTTTCTAGGGACCTGGAAGGACAGTGAGTGAATTCACCTTGTGCTATATTGTGCTTAAAAAAAACATTTTTTCTAGGGACAGAAAACTGTAGGTAGGGAGAGTGTCAGTTTCTTTCACTGTGCAAGTCCTTGTTTCCAGGGACCTGGAAGGACAGTGAGTGAATTCTCCTTGTGCTATATTGTGCTTAAAAAAAACATTTTTTCTAGGGACAGAAAACTGTAGGTAGGGAGAGTGTCAGTTTCTTTCACTGTGCAAGTCCTTGTTTCTAGGGACCTGGAAGGACAGTGAGTGAATTCTCCTTGTGCTATATTGTGCTTAAAAAAAACATTTTTTCTAGGGACAGAAAACTGTAGGTAGGGAGAGTGTCAGTTTCTTTCACTGTGCAAGTCCTTGTTTCCAGGGACCTGGAAGGACAGTGAGTGAATTCTCCTTGTGCTATATTGTGCTTAAAAAAAACATTTTTTCTAGGGACAGAAAACTGTAGGTAGGGAGAGTGTCAGTTTCTTTCACTGTGCAAGTCCTTGTTTCTAGGGACCTGGAAGGACAGTGAGTGAATTATCCTTGTGCTATATTGTGCTTAAAAAAAACATTTTTTCTAGGGACAGAAAACTGTAGGTAGGGAGAGTGTCAGTTTCTTTCACTGTGCAAGTCCTTGTTTCTAGGGACCTGGAAGGACAGTGAGTGAATTCTCCTTGTGCTATATTGTGCTTAAAAAAAACATTTTTTCTAGGGACAGAAAACTGTAGGTAGGGAGAGTGTCAGTTTCTTTCACTGTGCAAGTCCTTGTTTCCAGGGACCTGGAAGGACAGTGAGTGAATTCTCCTTGTGCTATATTGTGCTTAAAAAAAACATTTTTTCTAGGGACAGAAAACTGTAGGTAGGGAGAGTGTCAGTTTCTTTCACTGTGCAAGTCCTTGTTTCTAGGGACTGGGAAGGACAGTGAGTGAATTCTCCTTGTGCTATAGTGTGCTTAAAAAAAACATTTTTTCTAGGGACAGAAAACTGTAGGTAGGGAGAGTGTCAGTTTCTTTCACTGTGCAAGTCCTTGTTTCTAGGGACTGGGAAGGACAGTGAGTGAATTCTCCTTGTGCTATAGTGTGCTTAAAAAAACATTTTTTCTAGGGACAGAAAACAGTAGGTAGGGAGAGTGTCAGTTTCTTTCACTGTGCAAGTCCTTGTTTCTAGGGACTGGGAAGGACAGTGAGTGAATTCTCCTTGTGCTATAGTGTGCTTAAAAAAAACATTTTTTCTAGGGACAGAAAACTGTAGGTAGGGAGAGTGTCAGTTTCTTTCACTGTGCAAGTCCTTGTTTCTAGGGACCTGGAAGGACAGTGAGTGAATTCTCCTTGTGCTATATTGTGCTTAAAAAAAACATTTTTTCTAGGGACAGAAAACTGTAGGTAGGGAGAGTGTCAGTTTCTTTCACTGTGCAAGTCCTTGTTTCTAGGGACTGGGAAGGACAGTGAGTGAATTCTCCTTGTGCTATAGTGTGCTTAAAAAAAACATTTTTTCTAGGGACAGAAAACAGTAGGTAGGGAGAGTGTCAGTTTCTTTCACTGTGCAAGTCCTTGTTTCTAGGGACTGGGAAGGACAGTGAGTGAATTCTCCTTGTGCTATATTGTGCTTAAAAAAAACATTTTTTCTAGGGACAGAAAACTGTAGGTAGGGAGAGTGTCAGTTTCTTTCACTGTGCAAGTCCTTGTTTCTAGGGACTGGGAAGGACAGTGAGTGAATTCTCCTTGTGCTATAGTGTGCTTAAAAAAAACATTTTTTCTAGGGACAGAAAACTGTAGGTAGGGAGAGTGTCAGTTTCTTTCACTGTGCAAGTCCTTGTTTCTAGGGACCTGGAAGGACAGTGAGTGAATTCTCCTTGTGCTATATTGTGCTTAAAAAAAACATTTTTTCTAGGGACAGAAAACTGTAGGTAGGAAGAGTGTCAGTTTCTTTCACTGTGCAAGTCCTTGTTTCTAGGGACCTGGAAGGACAGTGAGTGAATTCTCCTTGTGCTATATTGTGCTTAAAAAAAACATTTTTTCTAGGGACAGAAAACTGTAGGTAGGGAGAGTGTCAGTTTCTTTCACTGTGCAAGTCCTTGTTTCCAGGGACCTGGAAGGACAGTGAGTGAATTCTCCTTGTGCTATATTGTGCTTAAAAAAAACATTTTTTCTAGGGACAGAAAACTGTAGGTAGGGAGAGTGTCAGTTTCTTTCACTGTGCAAGTCCTTGTTTCTAGGGACTGGGAAGGACAGTGAGTGAATTCTCCTTGTGCTATAGTGTGCTTAAAAAAATCATTTTTTCTAGGGACAGAAAACTGTAGGTAGGGAGAGTGTCAGTTTCTTTCACTGTGCAAGTCCTTGTTTCTAGGGACTGGGAAGGACAGTGAGTGAATTCTCCTTGTGCTATATTGTGCTTAAAAAAAACATTTTTTCTAGGGACAGAAAACTGTAGGTAGGGAGAGTGTCAGTTTCTTTCACTGTGCAAGTCCTTGTTTCTAGGGACTGGGAAGGACAGTGAGTGAATTCTCCTTGTGCTATAGTGTGCTTAAAAAAAACATTTTTTCTAGGGACAGAAAACTGTAGGTAGGGAGAGTGTCAGTTTCTTTCACTGTGCAAGTCCTTGTTTCTAGGGACTGGGAAGGACAGTGAGTGAATTCTCCTTGTGCTATAGTGTGCTTAAAAAAAACATTTTTTCTAGGGACAGAAAACTGTAGGTAGGGAGAGTGTCAGTTTCTTTCACTGTGCAAGTCCTTGTTTCTAGGGACCTGGAAGGACAGTGAGTAAATTCTCCTTGTGCTATATTGTGCTTAAAAAAAACATTTTTTCTAGGGACAGAAAACTGTAGGTAGGGAGAGTGTCAGTTTCTTTCACTGTGCAAGTCCTTGTTTCTAGGGACCTGGAAGGACAGTGAGTGAATTCTCCTTGTGCTATATTGTGCTTAAAAAAAACATTTTTTCTAGGGACAGAAAACTGTAGGTAGGGAGAGTGTCAGTTTCTTTCACTGTGCAAGTCCTTGTTTCCAGGGACCTGGAAGGACAGTGAGTGAATTCTCCTTGTGCTATATTGTGCTTAAAAAAAACATTTTTTCTAGGGACAGAAAACTGTAGGTAGGGAGAGTGTCAGTTTCTTTCACTGTGCAAGTCCTTGTTTCTAGGGACCTGGAAGGACAGTGAGTGAATTCTCCTTGTGCTATATTGTGCTTAAAAAAAACATTTTTTCTAGGGACAGAAAACTGTAGGTAGGGAGAGTGTCAGTTTCTTTCACTGTGCAAGTCCTTGTTTCTAGGGACCTGGAAGGACAGTGAGTGAATTCTCCTTGTGCTATATTGTGCTTAAAAAAAACATTTTTTCTAGGGACAGAAAACTGTAGGTAGGGAGAGTGTCAGTTTCTTTCACTGTGCAAGTCCTTGTTTCTAGGGACCTGGAAGGACAGTGAGTGAATTCTCCTTGTGCTATATTGTGCTTAAAAAAAACATTTTTTCTAGGGACAGAAAACTGTAGGTAGGGAGAGTGTCAGTTTCTTTCACTGTGCAAGTCCTTGTTTCTAGGGACCTGGAAGGACAGTGAGTGAATTCTCCTTGTGCTATATTGTGCTTAAAAAAAACATTTTTTCTAGGGACAGAAAACTGTAGGTAGGGAGAGTGTCAGTTTCTTTCACTGTGCAAGTCCTTGTTTCTAGGGACCTGGAAGGACAGTGAGTGAATTCTCCTTGTGCTATATTGTGCTTAAAAAAAACATTTTTTCTAGGGACAGAAAACTGTAGGTAGGGAGAGTGTCAGTTTCTTTCACTGTGCAAGTCCTTGTTTCAAGGGACAGAGAAGGACACCTGAAGGTAGCCCTTATTGCTTTTTTCCCATCTCCCTGCAGGCCATCTATTAGAATGTCTGGAAGGCAAACAAGGAGAGGCAGACAGTCAGGAGGCAATAAAAGAGGGCAAGCAGGCTCTGTGTCTGGGGGCAACAGTGCTGGTCGTGGACGCGGTGCATTGTCATCAGCACATGGCCATGGGACACGCTTGTCCTTCTTTTCCGCAGCTGGACATGTTGAGCCACATCATGCCGAAGACTTGGTAGAGTGGATGACCAAGCCCTCCTCCTCCTCCTCATCCTCTCTCACCCAGGCTTAGGGTACTGGCAAAGCAGCTGCCAAAGCGTCCTCTTCCCTGGTATCAATGTCAGACTCATCATCAGTCACTCCTTCCCTAGACCCACCATGTCCTCCTCCTGAGGAGTCCCCCGAACTGTTTGAGCACAGTGTTGGGTACATGCTCCAGGAGGATGCCCAGCGTTTCGAAGGGTCTGATGATGAAACCCAGCTAGAGGAAGGCAGTAGGGTGAGAGCAGACAGAGGGGATGCTCAAGAAGGACACCAATCTGGCAGTCATGTTCCAGCAGCTGCAGCATACTGCCAGATTGGCTCCAGTGATGAGGAGGGAGGGGATGATGAGGTCACTGACTCCACGTGGGTGCCTAATAGGAGAGAGGAGGAGGAGGATGAGGAGGAGGCACATCTCCAACGAGACAGGATGCCCTTTGGTGGCCAGCGTAAGGGCAGTACACCGACGGAATCACACCGCAGAGCTCCGCCTGTGCAGGGCGCTGCCTCTGCCCGTCATTCAAAAAGTTCCTTGGTGTGGGCCTTTTTTGAGGCTAGTGCATCAGATCGCACAGCTGCTGTTTGCAACATATGTCTCAAGCGTATATCGCGTGGCCAAAACATCAGCCGCTTGGGTACCACATGCCTGACCAGACATATGTTGACCTGCCATGCAGCTCGTTGGCAAGCCTACCTCAAAGACCCACACCAAAGAACAAAGCGGACCTCTCCTTGCACCGCATCAGCTGGGATTTCCAACCCCACTATAACTTCAGTCCTCTCTGAAACATGCACTGAGAGGAATGAAGGTGTAGAATTAGGTGTGTCACAGCCAAGTACTTGCGGCCACTCTGCTAGCAGTACACCGACGTCCGATTCTAGCAGGCAAATTTCCCTGCCCCAGCTGCTGGACCGTCGAAAGAAGTTCACTCCCAGCCATCCACATGCCCAGCGGTTGAATGCTAGCTTGGCTAAATTGCTAGCGCTTCAACTGCTGCCTTTTCAGTTGGTAGACTCGGCCCCCTTCCGTGAGTTTGTGCAATGTGCGGTTCCTCAGTGGCAGGTTCCCAAACGCCACTTTTTCTCACGGAAGGCTATTCCGGCTCTCTACCGGCATGTGGAAGGCAATGTCTTGGCCTCGCTGGACAGGGCGGTCAGCGGTAAGGTGCATATTACCGCTGACTCATGGTCCAGCAGGCATGGACAGGGACGTTACCTTTCTTTCACGGCCCATTGGGTCACTCTTTTGGCAGCTGGGAAGGATGCAGGACAAGGTGCAGTAGTGTTGGAGGTTGTCCCACCGCCACGCCTCCAAAATGCTACTACTGGTTGTGACACACCTCTCTCCTCCACCCCCTCCTCTTCTTCTTCCTCCATGGCCTCTTCCTGTGGTTTGTCCTATGAACCAGCGGTGCTCCGTAGCCGTTCACGGGGCTACGCAAGTACGCAGGCAAAAAGATGCCATGCCGTGCTTGCGCTGGTGTGTTTGGGGGACAGAAGCCACACTGGGGCAGAGGTCCTGTCTGCTCTGCAGGGCCAGGCCGAGAGGTGGTTGACGCCACGCCAGCTTAAGCCAGGAATGGTGGTTTGCGAAACAATGGCACCAACCTCCTCTCCGCCCTCCGACAGGGACAACTGACCCATGTGCCCTGTGTGGCTCACGTCCTTAACCTGGTGGTGCAGCGGTTCTTGGGCAGGTACCCGGGCTTACAGGATGTCCTGAGGCAGGCCAGGAAAGTCTGTGTGCATTTCCGCAGATCTTATAATGCCAGTGCTCGCCTGGCTGAGCTGCAAAAGGAGTTGAACCTGCCCAAGAACCGCCTTATATGTGACATGCCCACCAGGTGGAACTCAACGTTGGCCATGCTGCAGCGGCTGCACACGCAGCAGAGGGCCATCAATGAGTACCTGTGCGACTACGGCACCAGGACAGGGTCAGGGGAGCTTGGTTTTTTTTCTCCACGCCAGTGGGGCATGATCAGGGATGCATGCACTGTCCTGGCACCATTTGAGGAGGCCACGAGGATGGTGAGCAGTGACAGTGCATGCATCAGTGACACTGTACCTCTTGTCCACCTGTTGGAGCACACGCTGCGTGGAATAATGGACAGGGCACTTGAGGCAGAACAGAGGCAGGAAGAGGAGGACTTCCTTGCCTCTCAAGGCCCCCTTTACCCAGACAGTGTTCCTTCTGTCCCACCCATCGCACAGGAAGAGGAAGAGGAGGAGGAGGAGGAGGAGGATTGTGTCAGCATGGAGGTGGAGGCTGGCACTCAGCATCATCAGCAGCAGTCTTTTAGGGATGATTTACAGTCCCAAGAAACCAGTGGACTTGTACGTGGCTGGGAGGAGGTGACTGCGGATCATGTCATCCTTAGTGACCCAGAGGACTCCGGAGCGAATGCCTCAGCAAACCTACGCTGCATGGCCTCCCTGATCCTGCAAAGTCTGCGGAAGGATCCTCGTATTCTTCGGATCAAGGAGAGGGACCATTACTGGCTGGCCACTCTCCTTGATCCACGGTACAAGGGTAAGGTTGCGGACCTTATGTTACCGTCGCAGAGGGAGCAGAGGATGAGACAACTCCGGGAGGCCTTGCAGAAAGGTCTGTGCAACGCGTTCCCAGAGACTGGGAGGTTACAAACTCCTGGTCCAGGACAACGAGTTGCTGAGGCTTCGGCCAGTCAAAGAAGGAGCGGTGGGGAAGGTGGCCGTCTGACCGATGCGTTCAGACAATTCTTTAGTCCGCAGCCCCAAAGTATGATTGGTTCCAGCAACCATCGCCAGCATCTGATAAACATGGTGCAGGAATATCTAGGGGCAAGGTCAGACTTGGACACCTTCCCCACCGAAAATCCTCTGGCTTACTGGGTCTTGAGGATGGATCACTGGCCAGAGCTTGCACAGTATGCAATTGAGCTACTGGCCTGTCCTGCATCCAGCGTTCTTTCGGAACGCACATTCAGTGCTGCTGGAGGATTTGTCACGGATCACAGGGTGCGCCTGTCCACCGACTCGGTTGATCGACTGACTTTCATCAAGATGAACCAGTCTTGGATCACCACCAGCTACCACACACCTGATGCTGATATAACAGACTAATTGATTTTAACATGTCACGTCCCTTCAAGACTGATGCTGATGCTGAGTGCCTGTGCTGTTATGTTGACTGGCTATCCTCCTCCTCCGAGTCCTCAATGATACGATTGATGATGATAGCTTGGAAGATCATTTTTGTTTATGGGTGCCGCCACCAGTGGCTAAGGCCCAATTTTTCAGCCCCTGTTTTACAGGGGCGTGTACTTACAATTTTTTTAGCAATAATTTGCCATAGGGCTCATTGCTGTGCTCCAAGTACAGTATCTGTGAGGGGTTGTAGTGTTGTGCCACCAGTGCCTAAGGCCCAATTTTTCAGCCCCTGTTTAACAGGGGCGTGTCATTACAATTTTTGAAGCAATACTTTGCAACAGGGCTCATTGCTGTGCTCCAAGTACAGTATCTGTGAGGGGTTGTAGTGTTGTGCCACCAGTGCCTAAGGCCCAATTTTTCAGCCCCTGTTCAACAGGGGCATGCAATTACAATTCTTGATGTAATAATTCACAGCAGGGCCCATTCCTGCACCCACCAAGAGTAAGTCTGAGGGCTTACAGTGTTGTGGCAACGCCACCACCACCACCACCACGAAAGGCCCAATTTTTCAGCCACTGTTCAAAAGGGGCATGTAATTACAATTCTTGATCTAATAATTCACAGCAGGGCCCATTCCTGCACCCACCAAGAGTAACTCTGAGGGCTTACAGTGTTGTGGCAACACCACCACCACCACCACCACCACCACGAAAAGCCCAATTTTTCAGCCCCTGTTCAACAGGGGCATGCAATTACAATTCTTGATCTAATAATTCACAGCAGGGCCCATTGCTGCACCCACCAAGAGTAACTGTCAGGGCTTACAGTGTTGTGGCACCAGCACCACCATCAAAGCCCCAATTTTTACTACCACTGTTCAACAATTATATGTAATTAAAATTCCTGATATAATAGTTGACAGCAGGGCGTTCCAGCACCAACCAAGAGTAACTGTGAGTGCTTACAGTGTTGTGCCAACACCAACAACTAAGGGGCCTATTTCTGCAGAGTATATACGGCAGGTCCCTACTTTCAAACATCCAACTTACAAACGACTCCTACTTGCAAACGAAAGAAGACAACAGGAAGTGAGAGGAAATCTACCCCTAGGAAGGAAAATTCTCTCCTGTAAGAATAAATATGGGAGAAAGGTGTCTCCTCTGTACTGATGCTTTATCAGCAATCCTTGTTTCAAGAAAAACACCACATTTCAAAAACAGTTGTCATTGGGACGGAAAGTGAGGTGAAATGTTCTGAACAGGGGCACAGACAGCAAAACAAATGTTACAGGGGTGATAACCCTTACCTATGTTTCCCAAAAAGTTTAAAAATAGATTTTTGGGCTGGAGCTACAGTTCAACAATGTACCTGTTCAAAATTACAAACACATTCTACATAAGAACAAACCTACAGTCCCTGTCTTGTATGCACCGCCTGTATACGGCTGTTCAGAGTATATAGGGCCTTTTTTATTTTATGTGCGGGGTTCCCCTTAATATCCATACAAGACCCAAAGGGGCTGGTAATGGGCTGGGGTAGGGGGGGGGGGTCATGGGGTAGCTATGCCATTTTTCTTAAAGATTTTCATCCATATTACCGGGACCAGACATTACATTAAAGCCGCAAGAAGTTTTAAATGGCTTTTTTTTCCTTTAGAAGTGTCATTTTGTGCAGGGACAGTTCTAAACACGGGAAACACGTGGCACTTCACAGGCATACTTTTAGACACCCCCCAGGTACGATATTTAAAGGAATATTTGACTTTTTTTTTTCACTTTATGCATCATTAAAATGACTGCTCCCGAAAAACGACCGTTTTTAAAACTTCTTTTTGCATTGATACATGTCCCCTGGTGCAGAACCCGGGTTCCCAAACCCTTTTTAGGACAATAACATGCATAATAGTTGTTATAATTAGCACTTTAGAATTCGAACGTTCGCATCCATTGTATTTAATAGGGTTCTAATGTTCGTACGAACTTTCGGTCCGTTCGCGGGTTCTGGTGCGAACCGAACCCGGGGGTGTTCGGCTCATCACTACTCAAGAAGCTGAACAGTGAGGTGACTGAGATTGTGCCTGGACCTTTCCCCACATCTTGTGCTATCCTTTTCTTGCTCCAACCTTTGTTTCTATCAAGAGATTTATTTTTGCTAAAAGAAGAAATAAACTCTCTGTTGGAGTTATAGCAAGTGTGGACATTCTATTCACTGGGGGAAACAAGTACTCAAATCTGTTATCCACAGAGGTGAGAAAAACATTTTCTGACTCAACTGTGAAATGACCCACAAACAACACCGCTCAACCTCTTAATACAGGAGGGTAGGGGCTTGTGGCATGGCGTGCCCCTTCTCCCTGCGAAGAGTCGAAGAACAAGGCAGGTAAAACGGGGTCTGTGTGCTACACAAGCATGGTGCCATGATGATTGAAGCGCTAACACCAGCCATTGCTCGTGAAAAATCGTTTACCCCCCGTGTGAACACCCCCCCCCCCCCCTGCCCACTGATCCAGACTTCACTGTTTAACGAGTATACAGGATGAAGGTCTAGTCTCCTCCATATCAATGACTCACTTTGTAATAGAGTCCCTGCAAAGGATATTTTCATTCTAACAGGATCAGCCTGGTTCTCATGATAAGTTCAAATCACTAATTGTATATGCTATTTTTACAAGAAGCCTACACAGAGGGACATACAGTATTGACCTTCTTCAGAGTATTATAGTTCCTGGGCTGTACCTGTCATGAAAGGTTATCTATAAATCTTTTGCAAATAGCAAACTCTTTTGCAAAGTCCAGCAGTTACTCATTTTTAAAGTAAGATGAGACTACTTCCTGTTACTTCTTTTCTGTCCTCCTGGGTAGATCAAGTGACCTCCCACTTTCAGTGGCAGTTGTGCATCAGAACTGGATGATAAGTAGTAAGTAGAGATGAGCCAAGTACACCTGGGTGTGATTTTCAGGGGTTCAGCCAAACATATCAAAGATTTTGATGCCAAATATGAACTCTATTGAAATCAATGATGAGAGCTGATTCTGTCTAATCAATTTTCTAAATTTTTGAGGTTAATAACCAATTGGTTGGTTAATAAGTGCATGAAGGGCTGGGCACTGGGATATGTACCAATGCAAAAAAAAAAAATTCTTTAACCACTTCAGCCCAGGAAGGATTTACCCCCTTAATGACCAGACCATTTTTTGCGATACGGCACTGCGTCACTTTAACTGACAATTGCGCAGTCGTGCGACATTGTACCCAAACAAAATTGATGTCTTTTTTTCCCCATAAATACAGATTTATTTTGGTGGTATTTACTCACCTCTGCCATTTCTTTTTTTTTTTTTGTGCTATAGACAAAAAAAGACCGAAAATTTTGAAAAACACAATATTTTTTACTTATAATACATAGCCAAAAAAATATATATAAAAAAATGTATTCATCAGTTTAGGCCAATATGTATTCTGCTACATATTTTTTATAACAAAAATTGCAATAAGCGTATATGTTAATTGGTTTGCGCAAAAGTTATAGCGTATACAAAATAGGGGATAGATTTATGGACTTTTATACATTTTTTGTTTTTTACTGGTAATGGCGGTGATATGCGATTTTTAGTGGAACTGTGACACTGCGGCGGACAAGTCTGACTCCAAGTGACACTTTTTGGGGACCGGTGACATTTTTACAGTGATCAGTGCTAAAAAAATGCACTGCTCAATGTATAAATGACACTGGCAGGGAAGGGGCTAACACTAGGAGGTGATCAAGGGGTTAAGTGTGTTCCCTAGGTGTGTTCTAACTGTGTAGGGATGGGCTCACTGGGACAACACAGAGATCGTTATTCCTGATCACTAGAAACAGCAGATCTCCATGTTGTCCCCTGTCAGAATGGGAATCCACCTTGTTTACATAGGCAGATCCCCGTTCTTCCTCTCTGTGGAGCAATCGCGGGGCACATCGATTGCAATGATTATAACAAAGTTTGTTGCAGATTCCTAACTTTTGTTATTCTGAAGAAATCCATGTGTGTTTGTCTGTGCCTCTGTTTTGAGTAGGTCTAATGGGAGTGGTTTCATAATTAACTGTCAGGTGTGGAGCTGCAGGGCACTAATTAGGAAATCTGTTGGGTCTGCATCCCTTTAGACGGGTTCCTATTGAAAGTATCTCTCAAAAAATGAAATTTTTGTTGCAAGGGTTGCCTGAAATCTGATTTGTATCTTAGGCAGACTTCTGGGAAAATCAGTGAGCCAATCACACAAACAGGAAATTATGTTTCTGGGGAGTGGTCAGTACAGAACAACTTCATGTAGCCATATTGCAATGTATTCTCAGAAAATTACATTGGCTGCAGATTGAAAAGGAAAGGTACATTTTAATAACATTCAATTACAATATGATTAGTGTCGCAATTATATGCGCTATATTATTTTTTCTTTATTTGCTACTTTTTTCCCCCACGAAAGTGGAGTTACATTTTAAATACTGCTAATTTAGATTTTCCTGCAAACTTCCTTTAATTTGTAGATAATGCAATCAGACCTCCCCCTCTCTCTCTCTCTCTCTCTCTCTCTCTCTCTAAAATGCATACCATACCCTCATCAAGGAGCTTTTTTTCTATTACATGTATTACTTTTGTTAAAAAAATGACATGGGGTCACCTCAAAATCAATACCAGACCTTGATATGGACTTTAGGGGAGGACCCCACACACACACACACAAAAATTGACATAGGGGCCGCTACATGATCAATCACAGGCCCTTTGGATCTGGCATAGAGAAACCCCAGGAAAAAAAATGGTGTGAGGTTCCATCTTCAATTCTATACCATACCCTTATTCTGAGCATGCAGCCTAGCAAGCCAGGAGACGGGGGAGACATCTGCAGTGTATCCTTACTTATTCACAAAAATTTATTTGTAAACAAATACACGTTTTCCTTTATTTAATAATGGACATGCAGTTTTTTATAAAAAAACAATGCAAAAAAGTCCAGTGTTGTAAATCCAGTGTCTATCATGATAAGGCTTGCCTGCCGATAGTTGCCTGCTGATCGCCATTCTCTGGCTGTTAAAAGAAATACCCATCAATAAGGCAACTTTTCTGCTTCGGCTACAGTTGGCTGTGGTTTTAGTTGTGGTTAGGTTTATATACAAGAAGTAGAGAATGTGGTAACATTATTGTGGTAACATCATTGACCAAATATGGATATGACCATATTTGGGCTATGGCCATATTTGGTCAGCAATGTCACCACCAGCCTGCCTCTTTCATTGAATGGCTGGGGATTCCCAGTTATGTAAGTGAATGGGGCCGGTGATGTAACTGCATGTTAAGGAATTAGAGGAGTCTGCACCTGTCACGCGTGCGCCTGTCACCAACATTGGAGCCAAAGGGGCTATTTAAACTGAGTGCACCAAAGACTCCTTGCTGTTTGGTCTGCAGCTTCTGTGTGTCCTGAAACCCATTATCTGTGCTGACTTCTGATCCTTGACCCGGCTTGCTCTCACTAACCTTGTCTGCTTGATACCCTGACTTCGGCTTGTTTTGGACTTCTCCTCTGCCTGCTGCTCTGCTTGATCTGCCAGTACGTCTCCGACCAGGCCTGCCTGACTCTGCACCTGTTCCTCCATTCTGCTGCAGTTCTGCTCTGCAAATTGCACCAGTTCCTGCTTTCATCTGCGATCCAGTCTGCCACCATTCTGGTCTATCCAGCCTACCGGTTTGCCTGCTGCATCCCCAGCTACGAGCATCCAGCCACACCGATACTGGACTGATCCTAGGCACTCCTGCGTCACCGTGCTTCCGTGGCTGCTGTCTCAACCTCAGGGGCGGCAAGAGAGGCTCTCCTCTACATGTCAGGCTCACGATCCAGGTACATGACAGCACCTTCCAGCATAATATTTGAGGGGAAATTTTAACGCATTGTAAAGTGAACATAATACAATTGAGGAACACCAGAATTCATTTGATTCTATTACTTTTGACAGAAATAATGTAGAATTTCAGCAATCCCTCCTTTTCATTGGGATATTTTCATAAGTACAGCTGGAAATACCCTGAAATATATACAGTTTACTCAGCAGGTAATACTTCACTAACAATATTTCATTTCATTAACTTCATCCTTATTTTCACATTTACGTTTCACTTTTAATCATCCCAACGCACCATGTGTTTTCTATCAGATCTTTGTACTAAGAGTGTATGTAATTAATCATTATAAACTGATTCTCCAACACCATTAAAATGCCATTGTGCTTTCCCATTAGGTGTATACACAGATAATAACCAACACTATTTATTTTTCCACTTCACCGGCCTTATTCCTCTCTTTGTTTATGTTTGAATCTTGTATCGCAATTACACACTTTGGTCATTTAAATTAGTGTTCACCTACCTTTATAATTGTCCATTTTCAGACTTTCTCTATATCTCCTATTAACACACCCATAAGCTTTACTTTTTAATCAATGGAAAGTAACCCAATATATAATATGATATAAGCAGTGAGTTTTAGACCTATAAAAAATATTTGAGATTGCAATGACAATTACATCATTCTTTCATAGTTTTATGATGCTGGTATGATAATTAAGCCTCCATTCACATGTAAGGGGTTTCTAGTTTAAATTATAGAGCATACAGCAGGAAGAATGAGGAGTTCATGAATTATATTATTTAAGGCAGAAGAGAATTTCATAACCCATCATCCCCCAAAAAATTAAATATTACCTCTGAATAGAGTTTTACAAGATGACTTCTCATTACAAAAACATAGATGTAGCAATTAGGCTTGTGCAATTCGTTTCGTAACGAATCGAAATTCGTCCGAATTTAGCAACTTTCGGACATTCGGAAGCATTCGAATTTCCGAACAGAGCAATTACGAATAAGACCGAATCCGAAATAAATTATACCGCAAAATAGCGAATGCCCGAAGGTCTTCGGCATAATTCGTTATGAAAAAAGTTACGAATGTACGAATCCATTCGAAGCACAATAACACTCACTCTGCTCTCTGCTTCTCCCTCACCATGCTGAACTCCCTCTCAAAATGGTGTACAGGGGGCGGAGGTTATAGCCGCATGAAAAAACAAAAGTAAAATACGAGATTTCGAATCCATTCGAAGCACAATAACACTCACTCTGCTCTGCTCTCTGCTTCTCCCTCACCGTGCTGAACCCTCTCAAAATGGTGTACAGGGGCGGAGCCTATAGCCGCATGTAAAAAACGAAAGTAAAATACGAGATTTCGAATCGTTACAAATAACCGCTATGTATTTAGAAAAGTACAAATCCATTCGAAGCACATTAGGCATAATAGGCAGCGTCATTGTGAGAGAGACACGGAAAATTACGAATCAACGAACCCAAAAAAAGTTACGAAAGTAGGAGTTGTGTCCAGAATCAACGAAAAACAACGTACTCTACCGAAAGTACGAATTATAAAGCAACAAAAAATTCAACGAAAAATGTCGCTTGCAAAAATACGAATGAGTCCGAACACGAAAAATCCCGTCTAGCAAAATTACGAATGATTACGAATCAACAGGACCGGAAAGAAACGAACCGAAACGGAACGAATTTTTCCGTTGTGCACAAGCCTAGTAGCAATACCCTCTTTAGGGCCGCTGATTAGTTTTGGTTTTTTTGCACGTTACCTCTTCAGCTGTGTTGTCCGGGTAGGAAAGTCTGTCCACACAGATGTAAAACCTCAAACAGTTAGGCTTTATTTTTCTTATGCGGCATAATTTTGAAAAGTAGAAGGTACAAAAGATTAGGGGAAGGTTCAGGCACTCGCCACAAAATAGTGTAGCGACCTCACCCCTCTTACCCCTTCTCATTCTCGGCTTGTCTATCTCTGTCTAGGGGTGTCAGTACCGGGGGGAGGCATGAGATACACCACGGCCCATGTCCTCCATAGTGAAGAGGTGAAGGCCAGAAAGATCGGGCTTTGTGTAGGTGTCCCAGAGTCAAATCCTCTCCTCGGATTCACTCCCCTTTGCTCCTAGTAACCAGAGTTCCACACACTGAATAGGTCCAACGCAGTTTTATTCTTCTCAGCGAATAAACATACAGCACAGTCAAGTTGGGACCTTTGCAACAGTTCAGTATTAATGGGAATAGGTCGAGGCACAATCCTTCACGGTATCGCTAACCACTGTGGTGTCACCAGTGGCGAATAGTCACTGCCACTGACTATATGAGGTAGAACATGAATTACCTTCGCTAGCACAGCCCCTGACAGGGGAAGGATATCCATCCAAGGGAGTCACCGGAGGCCTCTCTGTCACCAGCAATGCTGCGCCGGACTCTCCAGAGATGTTCTGCTCACCAGTCCTCACGAACTTAGACACGGGCACCCAAAGAGTTAGGGCCCCCTCGGATTCCTCCACCCTCGCGGAACTCAGTCGAAGGTACTGAGCCCCAGGCATCCGCCATAGTACCTCACCCCAGGCTAAAGGTGCCTGAGATGGACTCCATCTCTCGCTCATGCCAGGTCAAGGGCACCTGGGCCCGGACGCCAGCACCCAAGCTGAAGGTGCCTGGGTGCGGCCGCGTCCTCCGACACTGAACCCCAAGGTCAGGGCGTCCGCCCCTTTTATCTCCTCCCCTTTTGCGTTCCAGCAGGTTCCCCGCCCTGCTGTACCAGCGCCAGGAAAGGACAAAAAGGCACAGTCTTGCGGTGTGAGTTCAACTCCGGCCAGGGCGACAATGCCACCTGTAGGCCACAGGGAACCTCACACCACCAGAGTCTTCCAAGAACCAAAAAAGGGTCTCGGATTCCGTAGCAATCAATGCATCTGGGTTACACTACCACCCAGATGCTTCCCCTAAATTCAAATACCCGCTACAATAGATTAGATATAATTAATGTGAATAGAACTAAAGAACTAAAAACTATAATATTTAAGCTGCTCCCCTGCGGATGGAGTATATACCTCCTGACTGTGATTAGTAAATGTGAATAGGGGGCGCTATTCGCACAAATTAAAACAAATTAATACGTGATGACAAATATCTTTAGATTAATGAAAACAGTGATCAATAGAAAATATAAAAAAAACACAATCATGTGATATTTCATATAGACCAGGATATTGACATCCAATAATAATAATGCCAAAAAGTAGGCAATATTTAAATAATAGTCCCAATTGTGATATATATCGTGTTTCCACAAAAGTAAAAAACTTAGATCAAAAAACTAATAGAGAAAGTCCCAATTAGGTGTTGATAATAAATCAAAGTAGCTTCAAATCCGACATGTGAAAAAACCCTCAACATATAAAGTTCATGCTATGCTGTAATCCTTCCTTCACAACAGTGCAGTATTAATCCTTCACCAAATCTTCATGAGAAGAAATACACCCAAAGTGCACAGGTAGTGGATTGCGCTTACCAAATGAAGTGGTCCTCTTTACTTAAAAAGATGGTCACAAACAGCTTGAGCAGGATAGTGCCTGCACACATATGGACAGATACTGGTGGAATGAATGAATCTCCTACCTCCGGCCTCAGGTGGAAGATATGAAACACAAACAGGAAAGCTCCATAGTGCAACCCATTTAATTTAATAATAAAAAACAATATAAAATATATAAAACATATGGCCCAGATGGCCTCTTACATTAAAAAGTGCCCATCCTGGCACTGGGGCTGCAGGCAGAAAGTTTGGAGCCGAAAGCTCACGAACCTCCGTTGCGGCGTGCGTTGAAGCTGCTGCTCGCTGAAGCCCGGACCCGGATGGAGCGCGGTGTGTATAGCACGTGACCAGGCTGCGCCGCCGACGTATGTTTCGTAGTGATTACGTCTTCAGGGGGGCGTCGCCACAAAAGTTGACAAAGGTAGAAGTTCAAAGTCACTCACCACTCTCAATGTTAGAGTGGGTATTGGTGACCCGGATAGTCCCCTCTCACATGGCCTAGCAGCCGGGATGACACACGAATCAGCAAGAGGGCAGTCTCTGCCACTGTCAGGGAAATTCCCCGTCTGTTGTCACCAATCTGCGCTCAGTGCGCATGCGCGGCAAAACGGCGCATCGGCGCATGCGCGTGCGTGGCGGGACGGCGCTTCGGCGTGCTCGGGTGCGCGCACGGCGCAACGACGAATGCGCGTGCGCAATAGCTCGCCAATGGGACTACAGGCGGGCCTATTTAAACAGACGCAGTAACACTATCTGGTTGCTGGTTTGTCAGCTTTACTGTGTTTCCTTGTGCCTGAAAGAAGTTAAAGTTCTCCTGCTGTGACCCGGACCGGATTTGACTACGCTTCTGCTTCTCCTGAACCTGACCCCTTGGCTTGCTAAACGGACTTCTACCTCTCTCCTTGTGCTTGACCCTCGGCCTGTGACCCGGATCTGCTGCCTGTCTCCAGCCCTCTACCTTCTGCCTGTACCCTGGACTTCTTGCCTAACCTGACTATTCTGGTGCTTCCTGCTAAACTCCTAAACGGACTTGTGCCTTGCTACTGGTTGCTGTTTGACCCTGTCTACCCTCGGTGTTTGACTCCTGGCCTGTTCTTCAGACTCATCCCTGCTAGATTCTTCAGCAAGACACCTCTACCTGCTGGTGGCCAGTGCTCAAGACACCTCTACCTGCTGGTGGCCAGTGCTCCCTCGTGCTGTCCTCTCCCTGTCTCACCTCCAGGGGGCGGAGTGCGCTTGGGTGCAAGGGTGAACCACTCTCGGCATCTCGGCCTCGGTAAGTACGTAGCCTGATAGTACAAACCAGCCAGATGTCTGAGGCCGACAGAGTGCGTTCCCCATTTGACACCCTCTGCCAGCAGGTCTCCACCCTAACGGACACTGTCCAAAGACTCCAAGAGGGATATACCCAGATTGATGGCCGTCTTCAACAGCTCACCGGTCTCCTAGGGCCAGGCCCCACAGCTGCCACCTCTGCCAACACCGCCACCAACTCCCAAGTACCTACGAGTTCTACAGTAGTGATGGCCACCCCTGAACCCAGGGTCCCTATTCCGGAGCGTTTTTCGGGTGTCCGCAAAAAATACCGGGCCTTTAAAAACGCCTGCTCCCTCTACCTTGCCCTCCAACCAAGGACCTTCTCTTCGGAAGCAGTAAAGGTGGGGTTTATCATCTCTCTCTTAACGGATGACCCTCAAGCCTGGGCCCATGGCCTGATGGAGCAACAGAGCCCCATATTGGACTCAGTAGAGACATTTTTTGAACATATGGCTCAATTATACGATGATCCCCAGCGATCAGCCACGGCCGAGTCCGTCCTCCATAACCTAACTCAGGGGAGAAGACCGGTGGAAGACTATACGTCGGAATTTAGGAAATGGTCCGCCGACACCAAATGGAATGAGGCGGCCCTCAGATACCAATACCGCCAGGGACTATCTGAGACTCTCAAGGACGAGCTGGCCAGGATCGAAACCCCCACTACCTTGGAGAACCTGATCCAATCCGCCATACAACTCGATAGGCGTCTGCGTGAACGACGGGCGGAGCGATTTCAATCTCCTAGTCACAACTGGCCTCCATCCAGGACTGTACCTCACTACCCACCAACCTCTGCGCCTGCAGTCACACCTCTTCCTGAGCCAGAACCCATGCAGCTCGGGTTGGTTCGGGCTCCCCTGACTCCTGAGGAAAAACAGCGAAGGCGCCAGGCCAATCTGTGCCTATATTGCGGGGGTGCCGGCCACTTCCTCCTCAACTGCCCCGTAAGACCTAGTGAGTCTATCTCTAAAGACACTTTAAACTATCAACTCTTTGACAACCCTCAGTCTTATGTCATTCTCTTTGTGTCTCTACAGCTGCCGGAAGGGGCAATCCGCCTCCAGGCAATTATTGATTCTGGAGCCTGCAGCTGCTTCCTGGACTCTGCCTTAGCCTCAAGATTCCATGTCCCCACTCAACCTAAGGACCACTGCCTTCAGATCCACCTGGCGGATGGGTCCTTGCCCCGTTCAGGGCTGATCACGCAGGAAACCAAACCTATCCTTGCCATCTCTGACTCGGGTCATCAAGAACTTCTCCGGTTAGACCTCATACCTTCCCCGATGTTCCCCATCATCCTGGGTCTTCCCTGGCTACAGGCACACGAGCCCCTCATAAATTGGGTGAAGAAAGAGGTTAGCTTCACCTCCTCCTATTGTTCCCAGAACTGTCTTGCCTCTGCCTCTACGGTCTGCGCTTCCATGATTGCCAAGCCGGACAACCTACAGCATGTTCCTTCAGTCTATCTAGAATTCGGGGACGTGTTCGATAAGCAGCAAGCCGACCATCTACCACCTCATCGGCCCTATGATTGCCCTATCGATCTCTTGCCGGGCTCCAAAATTCCGTTCGGACGTATCTTTCCGTTGTCCGAAACCGAGTTGAAAGCCCTCAAGGCTTATATTGATGAAAACCTCCAGAAGAGATTTATTCGCCCTTCCTCCTCTCCAGCCGGTGCAGGAATCTTCTTTGTGGAAAAGAAAGACGGGTCCTTAAGACCCTGTATCGATTACCGGGACCTAAACAAGATAACCATTAAGAACAGGTACCCACTACCCCTTATTCCGGAGCTATTTCAGCGCTTCCGATCTGCTCGGGTCTTTTCCAAACTGGATCTACGGGGGGCCTACAATCTTATCAGAATCAGGGCCGGAGACGAGTGGAAAACCGCCTTCAGATCTCGTTTCGGACACTTTGAGTATTCGGTCATGCCGTTCGGTCTTTGTAATGCTCCAGCCACCTTCCAACACCTAGTCAACGACATTTTCAGACAGCACCTTGATGACTTCTTAGTAGTGTACCTGGACGATATCCTCATCTTTTCCACCAACATCGAACTCCACCGGGCTCATGTCATGAAGGTCCTCACCATCCTTCGGAAGCACAAACTCTACCTCAAAGCTGAGAAATGCGAGTTCGAAAAGACCACCGTACAGTTCCTCGGCTTTATCATTTCCATCGATGGGGTCGCGATGGACCCGCAGAAGGTGAAGGCCATTCAGGACTGGCCAGCCCCAACCGACAAGAAGGGGGTACAGCGGTTTATAGGCTTCACCAACTTCTATAGGAGATTCATCGTGGGCTTTTCCTCCATTGTGGCCCCAATAACCCAACTTACCCGGCAAAATAACCGTTTTCACTGGTCTCCAGAAGCTCAAGAGGCCTTCTCTCGCCTCAAGGACGTCTTCACTTCAGCACCAGTACTTCAGCACCCGGATCCTCTACTGCCGTTCACCCTGGAAGTGGACGCCTCTGAGGGAGCCATCGGAGCCATCCTCTCTCAAAGACGAGGCCCCAAGGCTCTCCTGTATCCAGTAGCCTTTGCCTCTAAAAAGTTGACTCCCCCGTAGCGAAACTATGATGTAGGGGACCGGGAATTACTGGCCATAAAATTCGCACTGGAGGAATGGCGATACCTTCTGGAGGGGGCAGTACACCCCATCATGATCTTCACAGATCATAAAAATCTAGAGTACTTAAGAACAGCTCAACGTCTACGCCCCAGGCAGGCCCGTTGGGCCCTTTTCTTCACCCGGTTCAACTTTCACATTTCCTATAGACCCGGCTCCAAGAATGGGAAGGCGGATGCGCTATCCAGGATGTTTCCGGAAACCCCTCAGTCGGCCCAACCGGGCACCATTCTGTCAGCTCAGAACTTTCTGTTGATTCCCCGGGCCGATCTACTCACCTCTATTAAAATCGCTTCCGGGCTCTGCTCTGATCCGGTCACTACCTCCCTGGAGAAGCGGGACGGCCTATTCTGGTCCCAGGACAAGATTTTCGTCCCTCTGGAAACAAGACCGCTGGTCTTGAGGACCTTCCACGATCTCAAACTGGCAGGTCAGTTCGAAGCACGTAAATCGTCGGAACTTGTCTCCCGCTCCTTCTGGTGGCCAGGCTGGAGGCAAGATTGTAAGTCTTATGTCGCTTCCTGCACTCAGTGTCAGCGTAACAAGGGGCCAAACACCAAGAGTTGGGGCCTGCTCAAGCCCTTACCCATTCCTGAGCGCCCTTGGGCGGACGTGTCCATGGACTTTATCGTGGACTTGCCTTCCTCCGGAGGGTTTACCACGATTCTGGTCGTTGTGGACCGCCTCTCAAAAATGGCTCACTTTTTACCGATGATTGGGACACCTTCAGCCATGGATACTGCTCAAATCTTTTTTAAGGAGATAACCAGGCTTCATGGAATACCAAAGAGTATCACCTCCGACAGAGGGGTCCAGTTCACTTCAAAATTCTGGAAGGAACTCTGCAAGTCACTAGAAGTCAAAACCTGCCTCTCGTCAGCGTACCACCCCCAAAGCAATGGCCAGACAGAAAGAACCAATCAGACCCTGGAGCAATACCTCCGTTGTTTCTGCTCTGCTTCCCAGGATGACTGGGCATCTCTACTTCCTTACGCAGAGTTTGCCTATAACAATTCAATGCATTCTGCTACCAATCAAACCCCCTTTTGGGCCAATTACGGTTTTCATCCCTCCTTTCTCCCTGAAAACATCCCCAAGAGCCCTGTTCCCGCGGTCCAGGACCGAGTGGCTTCTGTCCAGGCGAATTTCCAAAGACTCCAGGAGATGATGCGGAATGCCCAAGGATCCTACAAGAAATTTTATGACCGGGGAAGGAAGGAAAACCCGGCGTTCAGAGTCGGGGAAAAAGTTTGGCTTTCCGCCGCCAACCTCAGATTGCCTATTCCCTCTCGAAAGCTCGGCCCTAGATTTATCGGGCCCTTCAAGATCAAACGAGCTATTAATCCTGTGGCTTTTGAACTAGCATTACCTGATTCCTATAGGATTCACCTAGTGTTCCACTCATCTTTATTAAAACCCGTCATTCCCAACGCCTTTCCTGGAAGAGATGAACCTCCTCCACCACCAGTTGAAGTAGATGGGGAAAAGGAATTTGAGATGGAATCCATCCTGGGCTGTAGGAAAAAAGGCAGACAGTTACAATACTTGGTTAAATGGAAGGGGTACCCCCCGGAAGACAACTCCTGGGAACCATCCAGGAACTTGCATGCTCCTCGCCTAATACGAGCCTTTCACCAAGAACATCCGGAATTAATGGCCAGTCTGGGCGTCCGGAGTCCGCCCCTCGGGGGGGGCACTGTCAGGGAAATTCCCCGTCTGTTGTCACCAATCTGCGCTCAGTGCGCATGCGCGGCAAAACGGCGCATCGGCGCATGCGCGTGCGTGGCGGGACGGCGCTTCGGCGTGCTCGGGTGCGCGCACCGGCGCAACGACGAATGCGCGTGCGCAATAGCTCGCCAATGGGACTACAGGCGGGCCTATTTAAACAGACGCAGTAACACTATCTGGTTGCTGGTTTGTCAGCTTTACTGTGTTTCCTTGTGCCTGAAAGAAGTTAAAGTTCTCCTGCTGTGACCCGGACCGGATTTGACTACGCTTCTGCGTCTCCTGAACCTGACCCCTTGGCTTGCTAAACGGACTTCTACCTCTCTCCTTGTGCTTGACCCTCGGCCTGTGACCCGGATCTGCTGCCTGTCTCCAGCCCTCTACCTTCTGCCTGTACCCTGGACTTCTTGCCTAACCTGACTATTCTGGTGCTTCCTGCTAAACTCCTAAACGGACTTGTGCCTTGCTACTGGTTGCTGTTTGACCCTGTCTACCCTCGGTGTTTGACTCCTGGCCTGTTCTTCAGACTCATCCCTGCTAGATTCTTCAGCAAGACACCTCTACCTGCTGGTGGCCAGTGCTCAAGACACCTCTACCTGCTGGTGGCCAGTGCTCCCTCGTGCTGTCCTCTCCCTGTCTCACCTCCAGGGGGCGGAGTGCGCTTGGGTGCAAGGGTGAACCACTCTCGGCATCTCGGCCTCGGTAAGTACGTAGCCTGATAGCCAAAGACTGCCCAAGGTGAAGAAAGTCTCTGCCACAGACCTGTTCAAATGTACAAAGTTTCTGCCACAGACCTGTTTGAAGTTGAGCAATGGATAGTCCAGGAATCCTCTGCCACAGGATTTCAAAGTCCCAAACTTCCAGCCGTGCAGTTTAAAGAGCCTTTAAGCCAATCCGGCGAACTGCAGGGCTTGTAGTGTAATGGATCCCTCCTTAATAAAGTTGCCAGGCCTCACCCGACACAGCAGTGTTGTGCCGGTCCCCTCCAGGGCAGGTCCTCCCCTGGTCTCCTTCATTAAGATGCTTTCTCTCCATTTAGATGGACAGCTTGGGATCCCTTCTCTGGATATAGGCCCCAGCCAGACTAGCTGGGCCTACTAAGTAGCGATGCAGCCTCGGGCCAACGTGGCCCCGAGACCAGGACCACACACACACCTCGCGCCCGGAGGGCTGCGGGGCGAGAACGAACCCCAATCAATGGCGTCTGCCCCTTAAGTATCCCCTTCCAGCAGGCACACCCACTATACCACTGCCGAGAGGGGCCACTCAATGTACCATTGTCTGCCCGTATTCCAACAAGTGCCTGAGGTGGTAACGCCACCTACAGACAAAAAGGGAAATCACTACCAGGCAAACCATAACTGAGACGGAGGCAAATTTTTGTGTAATTATCAATTGTCTGAGCCCAACTACTGTCTCAGACATCCCTCTAAATTTAAATAGCGTCCCAACCATTTGGGATGGGCGCTACAAATATATCATTAAAACATAATAATAATTATATTATATAATATATATATATATATTAGGGCTGTTACTGATTAAAATTTTCGTGTTCGATTAATCGTTTTTTTTTAATCGATTAATCGACTAATTTCGATTAATTCTAACGCACATAGATATCCAACTACTTTTAGCTGATCTCCTTGCAGGTGGATTCCCAGTGCAGCTACCAACCACTGGAAAAATCGATAGCAGGATACAAAAAACACACAAAGGCAGCGCTCGATGGGAATAGCATTAAAACTTTTATAGTCTTCAAGTAGGTAACAAAATAAATATTGCACTGGAGATAAAATCTATGGTAGCAAAAGCAGTCATAAAAACATGTATCTAAGTATGATACTGGTATAAAAATGTGTACAATGATACCACTGCTGAATCCAGATGAGAAGGGGCTAACATCAGTCCGTCGGCATGTAGATGTCCTGTGAAGGGAACTATCACAACTCCCAGTGGATGGCTGTAGAATCCCAGGTTGATAGAGGGAAATGTAACAGCCCTTGCGTGTGGCAGATAGTAAGGTCCTGCCGGCATGCAGATATGAAGGCACAGCAAAGGAGCCATTCAGATGGACACGGCAAGCCCAAAGAATTTTGATCGAATTTTGATCGATCAAAATAATTTTGATCGATCAAAGCAATTAATCGATTAATCGAGGAATTAATAGTTAATTTCCACAGCCCTAATATATATATATATATATATATATATATATATATATATATGTGTATATATATATATATACTGTACATTTTTTTTCCCAGTATGTATTCCTAACTCAAAAAGCACTCTGAAATGTCCACATTCCTTTTTTTTTACTGCTGTGATTCAACTTCCTAATAGAGGGTGGCTATGTTCCCTCTCAAAGGTCTAACTGTATATAGGCAACATAGCCATAACTGTTGTGTTACACTATGTGATTATTCTTGCTCTGTGTCTTTAAGATCTGTCCCCTTCTTTCTAGCTAAACTCTCTCTCTCACCGTAGTTCTTTATATATCTCCTCCACTTCCTGATTCTGGTCATTACTCCTGTATATCTTCCATGCTAAACATCTTACATGTGGCTTACAACTGCAACGTTTTTCTACCTATGAATATCCATCATTAAACGGAACATTCGAAAGGATTCATCGTCTGTCGTCCTAACTGTGAGTTTATTCATTGAGTTAAACTGCCTGTATCGATGCAAGGGATAATAGCAAACCAGCTTGAGTAAGGCCTACTTAAACCTGGAGATGAACTTTATCGCTTTGTAGTTGAGACAGAACAGTAGAAAAACGGCGTTTCACAGCCTAATTACAAGATTTCTGCATGTCAGTACTGAAACAGACAAGATTTACTGCCCTCATAGCAAGACAGAAAGGACAGAGCAGCACATGGCAGCCTTATAGCCTGAGACAATCTGCACAGTGTCATATTTCAGCACACAGATCCTGCCTGCTTTCACAGTCAGTCTGCTATCATGAGTGACCAAGCTTCTGCATGTGAACTCACATCTACCTCCCCACAAGTTCCTGAAGAAACTGAGTTACCCAAACGCTCAGTTAAACCCACTTGGAAAGTAATGGAGAATTATGAAGCTTCAAGGACTGAATTGTCAAATAGCTTGGAATTAGTCTGGGAGAAAATCCTTGCTGAAGCCAATACAGTGTCTGTTGAACGTGAACTACTGACACTAGAGGGCGCCATTAAACAACTTTCTGCCTCATATGAGCTTTATCAGCTTACCAGCAGCAAATTCACTAATGTCTTACAAAACATGAAGTCAGAAAATGCGATGAGGCAGTTAAAGCAGGTCAACATTCTTAATATTAATATTGAAAGAGACAGTTTTATCCAGCAAACCAGATTAAAGGCAGAAGCAAAAATAAAGCTGTTACAGGACACTGCATCTCACAGATCTGTTTCCACCAGACGTTCTAAAAACTCGTCAAGATCCCATAGTTCAAGATACTCAACACTCAGTGAGTGACTTATTAATGCCCGCGCTGAAGTGGAAGCCAGCAAAGTGCAGGTGGCATATGCAGAAAAAAGAGCAGAGTTGGAAGCGCTGTCAGCACGTCAAAGAGTAGAGTCGGAAGCTCAGTCAGCCCGTCAAAGAGCAACAATGGAAACCTTAAATGAACAGTGTAAACATGACGCAGCCATGGCAAAGCTAAGGGTCCTACAGCAAGCTATCAGTGCAGACGAAGGTGCAAGTGAGAAAGACAGCATTAACCTAAACATAGCAGATATGGAAGACCCCCTCAAACGCACTAAAGACTATGTCCTAAGCCACAGCAGTGCACACTCCATTGTCTCCAATGCTCCCGACTACATAGAGACTCCTTCACAGCTTCAAGTTAAAGAGGTTCCAGCAACTTCCTGCACTCAAAATCACTCCACTGCATTACCTTGCCTGCCTTCATACGTCACAGAGCATCAGCGCAAGCTTCAAGCAAGTCATCAATCTCCAGTCATCGGTACAGCCTTGAATCAACGTACCATTGGAACAACTGATTTCAAGCAAGCAACTCACCTGGATGCATCTGCTGCACCATATTTCCCTGTGTCCTTTAACAACAATGTCAAAGATAACGCAATCAGCACCATACAGCCAACAGCATCTCACATAAAGGCGGAGACAACTGAGACAGAAGAGTTTGTGAGGTACATGCTTCGCAGAGAGCTCACAAAGACTGGTCTTACAAGTTTTGATGACCAACCTGAGAACTACAGAAGTTGGAAATGTGCCTTCAGAACTACAATCAGCAATATTGGCATTACAGCTGATCAAGAATTGAATCTGCTGATCAAATGGCTTGGTCCTCTATCTGCTGCACGTGTTAAGCCTTTAAGATCGGTTTTCATGGACAATCCTACTGCAGGCCTCACAGCTGCATGGGAGCGACTAGAGCAAAGTTATGGCAGTCCAGAAGCTATAGAAAATGCTTTGTTCATGCGTCTGGAAACTTTCCCAAAGATATCCGGTAAGGACAACAAGGAGTTCCAGAGACTGAGTGACCTTCTCCTTGAGCTTCAGCTAGCCAAGACAGACCCAAAACTACCTGGACTTAGTTACCTTGACACTCCAAGAGGGGTAAACCCAATTGTCTCCAAGCTCCCGTATGGTTTGCAAGAGAAATGGACTGCACTAGGGTCATCATACAAAAGAGAGAACAAGGTTTCCTTCCCTCCATTCTCTTTCTTCTGTGAATTCATCAGGGAAATTGCAGAGACCAAGAACGATCCAAGTTTTTCCTACGGTGAGTACAGCCTCTTCTCACCCTTTCCTAAGAGTACCAGTCTTCAGGGCAACTATAGAAACCATAGAGGCCCAGTGTCCGTGAAAAAGACTGACATCCTTCCCACTCCTACCACAGTTCTAGCCACAAACAAACAGAGTAGGAAGATTGAAAACCCTAACAGAGAGTGTCCCATACACAAGAAGCCACACCCCCTCAATAAATGTATCGGCTTTAGGAAAAAGCCTCTGGAAGAGCGCAAGGAGCTTTTAAAGACATTTAGGGTATGTTTCAGGTGCTGTGCTTCTACAGAACATTTTGCAGGGGACTGTAATGTGTCCATCAAGTGCATAGAGTGTGGCTCTGAAGAACATATGCAAGCCCTCCATCCTCTTGAGCCCAGCTCTGCACAACCTGCCAACACTCCTCCCAGGTTAACACATGGCGGGGAGAATACAGACCAAGTGCCTAATTCTACCATCATTTCTTTATCCTGCACTGAAGTTTGTGGAGAAGACTGCTGTGGTAAGTCCTGTGCTAAGATATGCTTGGTGAACATATACCACAAGGATCAACCAGAAAAGTCTCTAAAGGCATATGCTATCTTAGACGATCAGAGCAATCGATCACTTGCAAAATCGGAATTGTTCAATCTATTTGAAATAAAAGGCGAAGCTCATCCTTACACCTTGGGTACCTGTAGTGGAACTATAGAGGTTTCTGGAAGAAGGGCTCATGGACTCATGGTATCTTCTCTCAAAGGTAACTTGAAATTACCCTTACCTACACTTGTTGAGTGCAATCAGATACCTGCTAACAGGGAAGAAATCCCTACTCCAGCTGCTGCTTTCCATCACCCTCACCTCAAGGTAATAGCAAATGAGATACCGCCGCTTGACAAAGATGCTCAGATCCTTCTTCTGTTAGGAAGAGACATTCTAAGAGTTCACAAGGTACACAGACAAGTCAGTGGACCCCCAGATGCCCCATTTGCCCAGCGCACGGATCTAGGGTGGGTCATCATAGGCAATGTCTGCATAGGCAAAATTAAAAGACCTACCAACATTTCGTCATTCAAGACAAATGTTCTGCCAAATGGCCGAAACACTTACTTTGAGCCATGCCCACATCACTACTGGGTGAAAGAGAAGATAGCCAGCCACGAATGGCAACATGGTATCTCAGGTGACACAAGCCCTTTCTCCTGCCATGATGGCGACTTCGGCTCTACAGTGTTTAATGCAACCAGTGAAGATGACATACTGGCTCCTTCAATGGAAGACAAAGAATTCATCAAGGTAATGGACAATGAGTTCTTTCAAGATGACTCCAATAACTGGGTAGCACCCCTACCCTTTCGTCTCCCAAGAGAGAGATTGCCCAACAACTTACAGCAGGCCATCAGTAGATTCTCCTCCTTAAAGCGAAACTTAAGCAGGAAACCAGAGATGCAAAAGCACTTTGTGCACTTTATGCAAAATGTATTTGACAGAGATCATGCAGAGCCTGCTCCCCCACTAAAGGAGGGAGAAGAATGCTGGTACCTTCCATCCTTTGGCATGTATCACCCACGCAAACCAGACCAAATCAGAGTTGTCTTTGATTCCAGTGCTCAGCACGAAGGTGTTTCTCTTAACAACATGCTCCTTACTGGACCCAACTTGAACAACAGTCTAATAGGAGTCTTTATTCGTTTCAGACAAGAGCCAGTAGCAGTAATGGCCGACATTCAACAGATGTTTCACTGCTTCATCGTCAGAGAAGACAACAGAAACTACCTCAGGTTTCTATGGCACAAGGACAATGACCTCAACAAGGAAGTTATAGATTATAGCATGAAGGTACATGTCTTCGGTAACAGTCCTTCCCCAGCAGTGGCAACTTATGGGCTAAGGAGAACAGCTCAGACTGGAGAAGTTGAATATGGATCTGATGCCCGTCAATTTGTTGAAAGAAACTTCTACGTTGACGACGCACTTAAGTCCTTTCCAACTGCTAAAGAAGCAATTGATCTTCTCACCAGAACAAAGGAGATGCTGTCTGTAGCAAACCTTAGACTGCACAAGATTATATCCAACAGCCAGGAACTTATGAATGCCTTTCACTCTGAGGACTATGCCACTAGTCTAAAAAACCTTGACTTAGGTACAGATGTGCCTCCTGTACAGCGAAGTCTGGGTTTGTTGTGGAACATCAAGCAAGACAAATTCACCTTCCAAGTGTCAACTTGTGACAAACCCTTCACTAAGAGAGGAGTCCTGTCCGTGGTGAATAGCATCTATGACCCACTGGGTTTCCTTGCTCCAGTTACCATTCAAGGTAAGATTTTACTAAGACAGTTGTCTACTGAGAACATAGACTGGGATACTCCCTTGCCTAGTGAGAATCAACACAAGTGGGAAAGGTGGAGATATTCTTTGAAGTCACTAGAAAAACTTCAGATTCCCCGTTGCTATGTTCCAGGATCCACTTCAACTGCTAACCGGAGAGAGATTCATATTTTCTCTGATGCATCAGTTGAAGCTATTGCTGCAGTAGCCTATTTGAAGACCTCTGAACTGAATGGAGAATCACACTGTAGTTTTGTCCTAGGCAAGGCAAAACTCACTCCCAAGCCTGCACATACCATACCAAGACTTGAACTTTGTGCAGCCGTGCTAGCAGTAGAAATTGCCAAGGTCATACGAAGTGAAATGGACACTAGAATTGATTCTTTCACCTTCTATACAGACAGTAAGGTAGTACTTGGTTACATAAACAACCAAACAAAACAATTTTATGTGTACGTCAGCAACAGGGTTGAACGTATCAAGAGATTCTCTCTACCAAGTCAATGGCATCACGTTCCCACTGAACTCAACCCAGCTGACTGTGGGACCAGAGCCGTGTCACCTGCCGCTCTTCAGGACAGCTTATGGCTGTCACCTCCAAGGTTTCTGTGTGAGGACTCTTACTTACTCCCTATTGACACCACCTATGGGCTAGTAAACCCTGAAGATGATAAGGAAATAAGAACTGTGAACACCTCACTCCACACTTCTGTAAGTACAAAACAGAAGCTGCGGTCACACCATTACAGGCATCAATGGAAGCAGGTGCAGCATCTAGCCAATGTGTTCTGGCATCACTGGAAGAAAAAGTATCTTCACCACCTTCAAGGTCGTAACAAATGGCAAGCATCTAAGCCGAATCTTAAGGTTGGAGACCTCATCCTTCTAAAAGACAAGGAAGTTTGTTGGAATGAGTGGCCTATGGGTCTTATTACTAAAGTTATGCCCAGCGACGATAACAAAGTCCGGAAGGTAGAAGTCAAGGTAACCAAGGGAGGATCGACACGAACCTTTAGTCGACCAATTACAGAGTTAGTACTCCTTTTGCCAGGTGAGTGACTTGTGCAAGGACTAGCCATGCTGTCGGCACGGCGGGGGAGTACATTGCTGCCATCTACAGGTTCTACTCAGAACTTTGGAATTATTTGAAGACATCATACTGTGACTTTATGTTCTTCATCCTGTTGAACTTACGTTTATTATTTGCTTGTTGCATGTTTTTTCATTACAGGTTCCAGGACATTCGTCAGTATTGGACTTTTTGAAAATATGTATTTTAGTTTAAGGTTATGAAATCTAAAGATTTCAGACGGGGAGTGTTGTGTTACACTATGTGATTATTCTTGCTCTGTGTCTTTAAGATCTGTCCCCTTCTTTCTAGCTGAACTCTCTCTCTCACCGTAGTTCTTTATATATCTCCTCCACTTCCTGATTCTGGTCATTACTCCTGTATATCTTCCATGCTAAACATCTTACATGTGGCTTACAACTGCAACGTTTTTCTACCTATGAATATCCATCATTAAACGGAACATTCGAAAGGATTCATCGTCTGTCGTCCTAACTGTGAGTTTATTCATTGAGGTAAACTGCCTGTATCGATGCAAGGGATAATATCAAACCAGCTTGAGTAAGGCCTACTTAAACCTGGAGATGAACTTTATCGCTTTGTAGTTGAGACAGAACAATAACCATAACCATATTTATGGCGCTATATTGAAAGTCCTGTAACTTTTCAGAATCTTGTTTATATATACTGTATGGTGGGACAATATCCCCAGGAAAAAATTCCATTGCGATACCTATCATACGCTCCAGTACAACTAAGCTCTTTCTATAGGCACAATGCCTCCCTCTCCTGCTCGTTCCCAAAATGTATTATGAACCGTGGACTACAGCCACAGCTAACGTGCACTGCTCATTCTAAACAAATGGAAGTGAGAGGGAAAAAGAAAGGTTTGAAAAGAGCTAATGGAGAACATTACAAGGTGGTAGAAAAACACATCAAGAAGGAATTTAATGAAAAAAGATTACAGGGCCATTAAAAAGTGGATGTGTATGGAGGATTTTTGGAAAATAAGGATATTATTTAGTGTCACTTTAACCACCTCAGCTCTGGAAGGTTTTACCACCTTCATGACTAGGCCAGTTTTTGCTATTTAGCACTGTGCTAGTTTAACTGGTATTTGCACAAACATGCCTTTGCTGTACCCAAATGACATTTATATAATTTTTTCACACAAATAGAGCTCACTTTGGTGGTATTTGATTATAGCATCTACAAACTTGGATATATATATTGTCTTTTTTTTTACACTACTACTGGAGGTGATCAGCGACCCATAATAGGACGGTGATCGTGCTGTGAGAAATCTGACACTAACTGACACTGGATGGGAACTGACTAACTGCCACATTCCTTTTTACAAATAAACCCAACCCTTGTTTTAGGACAGTGATTCTCAAACTGTGTGCCGTGGTACACTAGTGTGCCGCGTGAGATTTGCAGGTATCTTGTATTTTTTTTCCCTCGAGGAGGTTGGTGTTGGTGTCCCTTGTTAATTACACATTGCATTTAAGAAATGTACCTTCCTACTCACAAGAAAAACACATAGGCAAGTATTTAAATGAAATCAAATATCCATTGGGCAACAATTGAGAAATTAGTTGAATGTATGCAGCCTTTGGACTCCAAAGGCAGACATGAAGTGTATGTAAAATAAAATAAATAACGTGAGGAGTCCCTCTCATTGGGATCACAATCTGATCCCCGAATCTCAGAAATCAGGAGCAGCAGCAGATGTCGTACATGTCCCCAAGCTGTGGTACTCCAACAAACTGTGTCTTCTGGCAGAGCAGCTTGAAGCCAGGGAATCACTTTCTGGTCTTCCTTGTAGCCTTCCCTCCATGCTTCCCTGTAGTGTTCCCTCCACGCTTCCCTGCAGCGTTCCCTCCACGGCTCCCTCCACGCCCCATTGCAGGCTGTGGCTCTGGTGGAGGTAATGTGGCAGGAGGAGGAGGAGAAGGCGGAGAAGGATGGGCCAGATCACACAGATGTGTGGCCTCTGTCAGCTGGCCCCTCCCCGCCCTGTGAGGGACCCTAGAAATAAGCACGTTGTCCCTCCTCCACTTTATGGAGCTTATCGGCCAGATAGCAGCTATAGACCTCTACAGGGTTGAGGGGGCCCTCATTATTTCAGCTGCTTCCCTTATGATCCTCAGGGATTCCTCCTCCACCTGGGTGATCTTCCGGGGCCTTTTTGGTCTGACGTGGAGGGGAAGCACCTCTGACTGGGTGCTGCCACTTGGCCTGGGCACCTGCTGACTGCCACTTGGCCCTGCCTCCTCCTGGCTGCCACTCACCCCTGCCTCCTCCTGGCTGCCACACTCCAGAGCCTCGTCCTCCTGGCTGACCTCACCCTGTGTATAAAAAGGGATATAGTTTTAGTTTTTGGTTCATCAATCACACACAATTTTCAGCTCATAACTGTTACGAATTTAATGTTAATAAATAGAAAAGACTCTCATTCTGACCCCAGCGGTTTTTATTCTTGTCCCAATCAATTCTGGGCACTACTGTCTATTTTTTTTTTTAGTTTTTTAATTATTTACTTTTGGAATAATAACATCTAGTTCCCAACAATAGTTATCGGACAACAAAAATGTTGTAAAATACTATACCTGACTATAGATGTGCAGATCCGGATCTTCAAGGTCAGCTAGCTCCTCAGCACCCTCTGCAGGGGTGGAGGGAAGGCTGGAAAGAGATTCCCTGGCTTCAATCTGGTCATCCAGAAATGGTAGTACCACAGCTTGGGGACATGTACTTGGTCTGCTAATGCTCCTGATCTCAGGGATTCGCGGACTTCTTTGTACTGTTATTTTGTAGATATTCCTCACATTATTTATTTTATTGTTCATTATGGTATAGTTTGCCTCTGGGATCCAGGTCTTCATATATTCAGCTAATTTCACAATTGTTGCCCTCCGTACTACACGATTATGATACAAAGAGTTTTTTACCTCCCACAAGTTTGTGAGCTCTCTATATTTATCGATAAATGCTCTTAAGACCACTGGATCCTTAAAACTCTGCATTTTTGCTGCAAGATAAAACAGAAGACAAAAACAGTAGGTCAGCCTAAACTGTCCTAATAATATCCCAATCTAGCTCTTTAAAATCATGAATCAGTATAGGCCACTGATGCCCCAACTTTCATTTTTATCTTCGTCGGTGACATTCGGAACTTCCGGTCCTCGTTACGACACATGCGTGTTATCATTATATACCCTGCGCATGCGTGAAACTCCGCCCACGTCGGCCGCCCCTGATGTTCCCACCCCTGACGTTCTTCCTCGGATATTCCCCGCCCCTTCTCGTTCGACGCAAAGTGGGAGACGACATGGCGGTGACACAGCAGGTGCGGGTTGTTTTAAGTCCTGACGAGGAAAGCCCAGAGCCGGAAACGTCCCGATCCAGGAGAAGATACAAGGCCAGTAATATGTCCTTTGCTGAGATGGCGGACATCTTGTGGAGGAGATATTATGATGGGAAGCATGGGCCGTGCAACACCGCTAATCTCAGGAAGGCCAAAATAATGGGCAAAGTGGTGAGGATTCTGTACAAAAAATTTGGGGTCCGAAGATCCAAAGAGCAGCTGAGAAAAAGGTGGTCTGACCTGAAGCTGAGTGAGCCGGAGCAGTACAGGAAGATAAAAAAAAATCTGGCAAAAAGTAAGTATTTCTCCTGTGTTATTACTAATTTGATTATTATACTTGCATGTTTTGCTCCATGTGCTTTGATTGACTGGTTGGATATTTGAAAATGGCAACTTTCAGGGTAGTGGCCAAAGTATAATCGTTCGTAGTAAACATCAATCGTCAACAAAATTCGATGTTTTGCGCAGATACAGGTAAACCGCCTTTGGTCATGCCTATTTCTATTAAAACAACGTTTATAAACATTGTTGTCTAGATGATGTGTTTTGAACTTGAATGTGAAATGCAAACTTGATTCAGTGTAAAGGAGAGGACACTCAGCAGCTGTTTCCACAGCTGTACTCTGGAGCACCTGTGTGGTACACCAGATGAAACTTTTTAGGGTGTCCCACATAGGTGCTACAGTGGATACTTTTGGGGTGTCTCCATGTGTGTAACTTGGACAAAAAAGGTCATTATTCCAGCTTATAAAAAAATAAAAAAACATGTCTTCAGCTTGTAACTCTGCCAAAACAGACAATTGTACCCCACTTCCAAGCAATGTTTCATATTCTTATTTCTGCCCTCAAATATCTGTGTGCTAAAGTATTTTAATTAATTCTCATAAGAGAGCAAAGACTTGGAGCACACCGCTCTGAGGAGCCTGGGGAACCCCACATCTCAGAAAGAACAGAGGGAACCCCAACCTCAGGATGTGGAGGAAGGAGATGTGGAAGAAGGAGATGTGGAGGAAGGAGAGGTGGAGGAAGGAGAGGTGGAGGAAGAAGAGGTGGAGAAAGGAGATGTGGAGAAAGTGTGCGAGATTGTCACCACAACAGGTCAGTGTCATACACCACAGATTCAGGGAATAGATGCATGCATGCATATTTATAAGACATGCGTTTTTTGTTATTTTAGGTGATGTGCTACTTGTGGAAGATCAATCTCCTCCTTTCTCCAGTAGGAGCGCACAAATCATAATCCAGGATCTCATGGTTATGTGTCGAGAAATCGACGTTATAACGCACAAACTCTATCGTTTTGATCAACAAATTTAAAACATGATTGATGTTTTGGGGAGAGTATAAAGATGTTTTTAATGCCATCATTTCACGTTTTTGTGGCCTACTTTTTAAAATTGTTGTGTAATTTAACAAGCCAAATTTGGAAGATGCACACAGTGTGTCAACATGTGCTATCTACCATCAGGGCAAATCAATGTACGTGTTTTGAGGGTGCAACCCCTTCCTCGCAACTCAAGTAGGTGAGAGGAAGGGTTTGCACCCCCAAAACACGTCCATTGATCCCCCATGATGGGAGATAGCACATGTTGACATTAGGGATCAGGAGGGAAATCCCCATTTTGACGCACAATTTGTGTGCATCTTCCAAATTTGGCTTGTTCAGGGGTGACATCACCCCATCTCATGAAGGCAACAGCAAAACATTTTTGAAACACTATATAATGTCTGATATTGCCTTCAGTTTTTCAAAGGTTGAACTTTGTAAGTTCCATTGTTTTTATATGTTTTATTGTTTGAAACATGCCTGTTTATGCAAAACCAAAAAAACTAAATATATTTTTGTTAAAACACTGTTTAGAATGTTCTAAAAAAAATTAGAATGCACAAGTTGTGCACAGAGTAAAAATATTTTTCTACTCAACAATGTGTGGCAACAATGTGTGGCTTCTTCTTTCTATGCTCCATACCATTTTGAAAAATAAGTTCTTGTTTACTGTGACAATGGTGGTTATTTGCTAAAGACAAATCCACTTGGCACTACAAGTGCACTAGGAGAACCTGGGACAGATTAAAGAAACACAAGCAATAATGACAAATCAAGTTTTTCACAGAAATAATTTATTTTTATTTTTATGGTAAAAAATCAGAGATTGTCTGGCATAGCAATGGCCCCCCTACCCGTAAAGTACTCCACGTATTTCTCCCACACTTCACGGGTGCTTTGGGGGGCCAAGCCAATACGGCCAGTATCCAGGCCGTCAGGGCATTGTCAGAAAATCCGGCCTCAGGCCCAACAGAAGTCAGATAATTGGGTGCATTTCTGCGTAAAAAGTTATGCAGGATGAAAACAATATGATTAAGTTTGTATTCCGCCATATGTATCAATGTAAGGAACAGGCGGAACCGGCTGCCCATTATCCCGAAGGCATTCTCAACAACCCTTCGGGCTCTGGCCAGCCGGTAATTAAAAACCCTCCTCTCCGGGGTGAGGGTCCTCAGGGGGAATGGCCTCATCAAGTGTGGTCCCAGTCCGAAAGCTTCATCCGCAATAAAAACAAAAGGAAGGCCCTCAACGTTCTCTTCATCATGTGGTAGTGCCAGGCCACCACTCGGGCAAATTCCGTCTGTGCGAACACACCGCCATCGGACATCTGGTCATTCTTCCCCATGTCCACATACATAAATTCATAGTGTGCTGACACCACCGCCATTAACACAATACCATTAAACCCCTTGTAGTTGTAATAGTATGACCCCGAAAGGGGTGGTGGCACTATGTGGACGTGCTTCCCATCTATCGCCCCTCCGCAGTTAGGAAAGTCCCATCGCTCGGCAAACTGGAGGCCACATGGGCGTGGTTTACGGTGAATTGTGGGCGTGGCTTAAATGGGCGTGGTTAAGGGGCGTGGTTAAGGACACACACACACACACAGAGACCCAGCGAGAGAGAGAGAGACCCAGCGAGAGAGAGAGAGACCCAGCGAGAGAGAGAGAGACCCAGCGAGAGAGAGAGACCCAGCGAGAGAGAGCGAGAGAGAGAGACCCAGCGAGAGAGAGACCCAGCGAGAGAGAGCGAGAGAGAGAGACCCAGCGAGAGAGAGCGAGAGAGAGACCCAGCGAGAGAGAGCGAGAGAGAGACCCAGCGAGAGAGAGACCCAGCGAGAGAGAGAGAGACCCAGCGAGAGAGAGAGAGACCCAGCGAGAGAGAGCGAGAGAGACCCCCAGCGAGAGAGCGAGAGAGACCCCCAGCGAGAGAGAGCGAGAGAGACCCCCAGCGAGAGAGAGCGAGAGAGACCCCCAGCGAGAGAGAGCGAGAGAGACCCAGCGAGAGAGAGCGAGAGAGACCCAGCGAGAGAGACCCAGCGAGAGAGAGACCCAGTGAGAGAGACACCCAGCGAGAGAGAGCGAGAGAGACCCAGCGAGAGAGACCCAGCGAGAGACACCCAGCGAGAGACACCCAGCGAGAGACACACACACACACACACGATAAAAATAACCGCCCCACCCAAAAAAACAACAGAAAAAAAAAAAACCCCACAGCAAAAAACGAAAAAGGAGCACTTTACTATTTGCGGCCTACTAGTCAGTGACTCAGTCCAGTCAACCCTCCACGTGGTGCCGGCTCGGCTGCAGTGTCCGCGGCCTAATTTGTCCCCAGGGGGTCGTCACCCACTTGACTTCCAATCTCGAACTGCCCCCCCAAAAAAAAAAAAAAAACCCAGGATAACCCCCCCCGGCCCCCCCCCCCCCAGAAAAGAAAAAAAAAAGGGGGACTCAGTTCCGAGTACTTACTTGGCTTCCGAGGCTCGGTTCCTCCTAGGCAGTCCGGAACAGTCCTCCTCCTAAAAGTCCTCCTCCTAAAAGTCCTCCTACGCAGCTGCAGTACGCACGTCCTCCTCCTCTCTCTCTATCCAACGGACTGGGCTCTGATTTGCGTGGGCTGCGTGGTAAGTTAACTAGCCACGCCCCCTTGCAATAGTACTGCAAATAAGAATACAGAGCGAGAGCATGTGTCCTCCTTGTCCAATAGAAGACAACAGGAGGACAAAAATGAGGCGGGGGAGGATATTCTGAGAGGATAGGGAATGACTAACCGCAGCGCTTAGCGATGGGCGGGACATTGTATTTTAGATGGCCGGGACAAATTTCAGATGGCCGGGACTACTCTTAAAATTCGGGAAAAAAAACGGGAAACAATATGTACGGGACAAGACTCACAAATCCGTGAATGTCCCGGGAAATCCGGGACTATTGCCAACTATGATATTACAATCATGGTAATTAGGGAAGGATGAAAGAAATACAAAACATTAGCATACATGAATTACATAGAATGCTGATGTTAAAGGAGAAAACTTACCTTAATATAGTCCTTCTGCAGAACTTGAATTTTGGCAGAACAGGTTTCTGGGATAATGACCCCCAGAGCCTGGGGGGAGATGCCTGTCATGAACTTGAGGTCCTGCAGGCTTCTCCCAGTCGCCAAGTATTGCAACGTGGCGATGAGCCTCTGCTCGGCAGTGATGGCCTGGCACATCACAGTGTCCTGCCTCGTGATATAGGGGACACCAAATCCAACAGAGAGTGAAAACCGGGGTCCGTCATCCGGAGATAATTCCTGTAGTCATCAGGATTATTCTGGATTTCCCGCAGCAGAGGCATATGAGAGAATTGGTCCCGCTGGAGCAACCAATTCTTAGTCCATGAACTCCTCCTCACCCTGTTCATAGACTGAGCTTGGGTCAAAGTATTAACCGCAACACCAAGCGCATACATACGCAGCACGAGCTCTACGATGAGAATGTACTTCCAACATGGCTAGAAACCGGCCGGCTGGTCAGAACGAACTTAAACAGAACGCACCGAGGAACAGCAAGGCCTATGAAGAACCACCTGAAAACCAGAAACGATCAGACAAGAACGCACTGAAAAACAGATACGACCTGACTACATGCACTGAAAGACAGATACGAACCCACAAGCACAAACTGAACACCAGAAAATGATCTGAAAAGCACGGAGACTGAAAAGCGCGAATCAGCTAACACCAAACTTTTACTAACACGCGGCAACACAAAATCAGCAAAAGCAGCCCAAAAGGATGGCGCCATTGGATTTGAACTTCTCATTTATAGTGCCGTCGTACGTGTTGTACGTCACGGCGTTTTGGACGGTCTGAATTTTGTCCGATTGTGTGTATGCAAGACTGATGGAAGTCAGCTTCATCGGAATTCCGACGGAAAATTCCATCGGAAATCCGATTGTGTGTACAAGGCATCAGAGTTTCAATTTGTATGGACTCAGGCAGGCCCTTGCACTACATGGTTTTGGTAAATCTAAAGGAAATCAGACAACAAAAGTTGTATAGTGTGTATGGGGTCTTATGCCTCGTACACACGATCGGATGTTCCGACAAGAATTGTGTGATGGCAGGGTTTTGTCGGAAAATCCGACCGTTTGTATGCTCCATCGGACAATTGTTGTCGGATTTTCCAACAACAAATGTAGGATAGCATGCTTTAAAATTTTCCGACAACAAATGTGTCTTGTCGGATTTTCCGATTGTGTGTACACAAGTCCATCGGAAAAAAATCCAAAGTTCAAACACGCATGCTCAGAAGCAATGCTATCTATAAGACAACATTAGCAGAAGTTGCCCAATGGGTGGCGATAAAGAGCAGAAAAACCACGTCGTTTTGTGTTTGTTAGCTGACAAAGTTTTGCTGTTTGTATGCAGAATAGGTTCACGGCCAACGCCCTTCAGACAAAACTCCACGGCTTTGTCCGATCGAGGCTTTAGAATCAACACACCTCAAACAGAGCACATTTTACAGATGGTTTTTTATTATAGATATTTTAAGAGCTTGCATTAAATAAATGTAGACTCCTAATTGCACATAGTAACTTTATCATATTTCTTCATTGCAGTAACAGACTTTGCATTTGCTACTTGATGAAGTTTACAACCAGCTGAAATTTCAAATTATAGGGACAGAATTTAGGAGTTTTAGGAATATGCTGCTTCTCCTGTGTATGATGGAACAACACTGTGGGGTTGATTTACTAAAACTGGAGAGTGCAAAATCTGGTGCAGCTGTGCATGGTAACCAATCAGCCTCCAACTTTAGCTTGTTCGATTAAGCGTTGACAAAAAACCTGGAATCAAATTGGTTTCTATGCAGAGCTGCACCAGAATTTGCACTCTCCAGTTTTAGTAAATCAACCCCTGTGATCTGACTCTCAGGCCTCGTACACACGACCGAGTTTCTCGTCGTAAAAAACACGTCGTTTTTTTCGACGAGATTTTTGTTAAGCTTGTCGATTTTCTCGTCAAGCTTTCTATGCGTACACACTGACATTTCCCAATTTCCTCGTTGTTCTCCGCGCTCACGTCCAGCACGTACGACGGCACTATAAAGGGGAAGATCTTTTTTCTTGGCGCCACCCCTTGGGCTGCTTTTGCTGATCTCGTGTTACCGCGTGTGAAGTAAAAGTTTGGAAAGAGACGATTCGCGCTTTTCAGTCTTCGTACTTTTCAGATCGTTTTCTGCGGTTCAGTTTGTGCTTGTGGGTTCGTATCTTGACTTTCAGGGCGTCTAGGCAGGTCGTATCTGTTTTACAGTGCGTTCTTGCCTGTTAGTTTCTGATTTTCAGTTCGTTATTCATAGGCCTTGCTGTTCTAAAGTGCGTTCTGTTCTGTACGTTCTGATAAGACGACCGTTTCTTATTAGCCATTAGGCTTGTGCAATTCGTTTCGTAACGAATTGAAATTCGTCCGAATTTAGCAACTTTCGGACATTCGGAAGCATTCGAATTTCCGAACAAAGCAATTACGAATAAGACCGAATCCGAAATAAATTATACCGCAAATAGCGAATGCCCGAATGTCTTCGGCATAATTCGTTATGAAAAAGTTACGAATGTACGAATCCATACGAAGCACAATAACACTCACTCTGCTCTGCTCTCTGCTTCTCCCACACCGTGCTGAACTCCCTCTGAAAATGGTGTACAGGGGCGGAGGTTATAGCCGCATGTAAAAAACGAAAGTAAAATACGAGATTTCGAATCCATTCGAAGCACAATAACACTCACTCTGCTCTGCTCTCTGCTTCTCCCTCACCGTGCTGAACCCTCTGAAAATGGTGTACAGGGGCGGAGCCTATAGCCGCATGTTAAAAACGAAAGTAAAATACGAGATTTCGAATCGTTACAAATAACCGCAATGTATTTAGAAAAGTACAAATCCATTCGAAGCACATTAGGCATAATAGGCAGCGTCGTTGTGAGAGAGACACGGAAAATTACGAATCAACGAACCCAAAAAAAGTTACGAAAGTAGGAGTTGTGTCCAGAATCAACGAAAAACAACGTACTCTACCGAAAGTACGAACCCAAAAAAAGTTACGAAAGTAGGAGTTGTGTCCAGAATCAACGAAAAACAACGTACTCTACCGAAAGTACGAATTATAAAGCAACAAAAAATTCAACGAAAAATGTCGCTTGCAAAAATACGAATGAGTCCGAACACGAAAAATCCCGTCTAGCAAAATTACGAATGATTACGAATCAACAGGACCGGAAAGAAACGAACCGAAACGGAACGAATTTTTCCGTTGTGCACAAGTCTATAAGCCATGTCGCTTGGACGTTCTCGTCGTCGAGTTCGTGCTGTGCGTGCGCTTGGTGTTGGTCTGCTTGTTTTGGACCAAGACCAGTCCATGAATGGTGTGAGGAGGAGTTCATGGACCAAGAATTGGTTGCTCCAGCGGGACCAATTCTGCCATATGCCTCTGCTGCGGGAGATCGTTGAGAATAATCCTGAGGACTACAGGAATTTTCTACGGATGTCTGACCCCGTTTTTCAGGAACTGTTGGCTTTGGTGTCCCCCTATATTACCAGGAAGGACACCGTTATGCGGGAAGCCATCAGTGCTGAGCAGAGGCTCATCGCCACGTTACGTTACCTGGCGACAGGGAGAAGTCTTCAGGACTTGAAGTTCACCACAGGCATCTCCCCCCAGGCTCTGGGCCTCATAATCCCAGACACCTGTTCTGCCATTATACAAGTCCTGCAGGAGGACTATATTAGGGTAAGTTTTCTCCATTAACATCACATTTTATGTATTACATGTATGCTAATGTATTGTATTTCTTTCATCCTTCCCTAATTACCATGATTGTAATATGCTGAGAATGTCCCCTTTGTCCCCATGCATGCTGGAAGCTTTAGATTGCCCCTTTTTTCTCCTCCATAAATATTTCCCTTCACTAACTTTTCCAGCAGGGGCGCCTGTTGCTCCAAATGTTTGGGGATCCCACCCCAATTTATGAACTAAACTTCCTCCTTTTTTGCTCAGGTGCCTATTAAATGCCCCCAGTTGTCCCCTCTAATGCAGCCATTTTGTTCCCTCCAATGCAGCCATTTTGTTCCCTCCAATGCAGCCATTTTGTTCCCTCCAATGCAGCCATTTTCCCCCCAGCCCTGCACTTACCTTCTTGTGGTCAGCGCCATCCTTCTTCTGTCCTTGATGTCTTCTCCTTCCCTTGATGTTGCATCAGACAATCATGTTACCATTAAACAGACTTGGTGAACATGATTGGCAGAGCAGCCTGCCAGTGTTTCCCCAAGGAATGCCCCCCCCCCCCCCCTGCGTCCCCTATTTTACTTTTCAGAAGCCAATTACATCCCTCAGGTTGTAATGTGCAAGACTATTTTACTACCTGTTTCTGCTATGCAATTTGAACCCCCTAAATGCCGCAATTATTCATATGTCGGTGGCTAAACAAGAGGCCATCCACCTGAATAGTGGGCGGCATAGACAATACATAGGTTAATGCAACGCATGAACCTATGTATTGTTCTGAGTGATGGGCACAGGAGAGAGGGGGCAGTGCTCCAGCGCCCATTCTGGACGCACCGCCACTGCAATGCTATCCTGTGGCCAAACACATTTCCCCCCCCCCAAAATAATTTAGTAATGGCCCATCAGAGGGGGTGATGAATCTGATAAATGAGCCTTCCCTTATACTTATTTTAAACACCTTAATAAACGTAGAATTTGATTGATGTTGGCCTTGTTTTTTTTTTAATCAAATTTCCTTGTAATGTCTGACTTTGGTATTCTAATATTATTTCATCTTGTTTCACTCCACAGCTTCCTTCCACGCCACAGGAATGGCAGACTGTGGCATCGGAGTTTGCCACGCGGTGGGACTTCCCCAACTGCGGTGGTGCCATAGACGGGAAGCACGTCCGCATCGTGCCGCCACCCCGTTCTGGGTCCTACTACTACAACTACAAGGGGTTTCATAGCATTGTGCTGATGGCGGTGGTGTCAGCACGGTATGAATTCCTCTATGTTGATGTAGGGAAGAATGGCCGGATGTCCGATGGGGGATCCTTTATCCAGACGGAGTTTGCCCTCCGTCTCCAGAGTGACGACCTTGCATTGCCACCGGATGCAGGGAATATTGAAGGACTCCCCTTTGTTTTCTTGGCTGATGAAGCCTTCGGACTCGGACGGCATCTTATGAGGCCATTTCCACAGAGGACCCTGACCCCAGAGAAGAGGGTGTTCAATTACCGGCTGGCCAGGGGCCGAAGAGTTGTCGAAAATGCCTTTGGCATAATGGCCAGCCGGTTCCGCCTTTTTATGACTTCAATACACTTGGCGGACTACAAAATAAACTATGTTGTATTATGCTGCTGTGTGCTACACAACTTTCTGAGCCAGAAATCAAATTCCTATATGGCCTCAGTTTTGCCAGAGGCTGGACTTTCCCCTGCAAATCCCCTGCCGGGCCTGGAATCTGCCCGTCCTGGCTTGCCCTCCCAAAATGCCCGTGAGGTTCGGGACAAATACATGGACTATTTCACGGGTAGGGGGGCAATTCCTATGCCAGGCTATGTCTAAGGATCCCAATAAAAAGCTTGTTTAAACATTTAATTATTTGTTCTTTCCTGTCTCCTAGTTTGTCTTTGTGCATTTGTAGTGCCAAGTGTATTTTACCTTAGTAAATAACAACCATTTCACTATGTAACCTTACAAAATAACCAAATAAGCTTAGAGGGTATTATAAAAATAAGCTACACGTTGTTTGTGGTCAAATATTTTACTCTGTGCACATTCTCACCATTTTTAGTTTTTTGGGTTGGCCTGGCCCCAACACAGCAATTTTTTGCTTATGAAAATACAAAAATAACAGTTGCATTTCAAAAATTACAACATTGGATACCTCTGAACAATCTGAGATATTCACTTACACAAACTATGTCTCTATGTGCCCGTCCTAATATTGGGTCCTGCCACCCCTTGCCCAGCCAAAAATTGAATATGCACACATTTGGGATTTTTGACATCTAGGAAGTTTACAATCCTGATCCCTATTGTCAACATGTGCTATCTGCCATCAGGGGTGATCAATGGACGTGTTTTGGTGGTGCAACCCCTTCCTCAGTTCACCGACTTTAGATACGAGGAAGGGGTTGCACCCACAAAAGATGTACATGGATATCCCCTGATGGCAGATAGCACATGTTGACACACTGTGTGCAGATTCAATTTTTGGCTGGTTTGATTGTCAAAAAAATACGAATAGTTGCAAAAACAAACATGTAAAAACAAATGTGTTTGGATGGCTTATTGAATTCTCCCCAAAACATCGAGAATGTCTTTAAATGTTTGTTCCATCACATGGATTCTTTGTTTAATAAGGTCCAGTTCCGTGCTACATTCCATCACTTGCTGGATGAGGTGGAGGGCACTGTCAGCAGAGAACCGTGTACTATCCTTCACAACATTTATATCCCCTAAAAACAAAAAACAAAAGGTATTATAACTCTGCAGGCGTACATCTCTTACCTGAAGCTGTGGTGACAGATACTGACCTGTTGTGGTGACCAGATCCACGTCATCCACCTCTCCTTCCTGCACTTCTCCTTCCTCCACCTCAACTTCCTGCACATCTTTCGGTTGTGGGTCTTTGGGAGTTTGGGGTTGCTTGGAAGTTGTGGGGTGCATGTGCTCCCTGGAGTGTCCTCCTCCCAGTCTTCTCTCCCCTATGAGAAGCAAACAAAAGGTCAATTTATCACACTGTAAATCTCAATGTTAAAATAAAAACAGGCTAAATTGCTTGGAAGTGTGGTACAAGTGTGTGTTTGGGCGGAATTTAAAGAAGAATGCATTATTTATGACCAAGAATATGCTTAGTATTCACCTTTTGGATGTAATTTATTTGACATGGAGGCACCACAAAAATTCTAGGATGCACCTGTGTGGGACACCCAAAAAAGGCGGGTCTGGTGGCCCACACTATAGTGCTCCAAAGTACAGATGTGGAAGCAGCTGCTGAGTGTCCTCTCCTTTACACTGATAAAAGTTTGCATTTCATTCTCTTTACAAACACATCATCTAGAGGAAAAAATACGCCACAATTTTGGAGCAAAAATGGCAGATGTATAATTACTTTTGTGGCTCTAAAATAAGCCAAAACCGCGGATAGTGGCCGAACGAAGTGTCGGTAATAACGTAACAAACGATTACTGTGCCCAACCAAGTTCAAAATATTACATTTTGGAAGCGAATCCAATATGAGAAACCAAAATAAAGAGCAACATGTCAGTTTAGAAAAAGATTAATATCAGAAAAGTCTACATTTTACTTACTTTTAGCGAGCATTCTCTTTATGCTCCTCAACTGCTCTGGCTCCCTCAGTTTGAGGTCTGACCACCTCTTTCTGAGCTGCTCATTTGAGCGTTTCACCCCGAAATTCGCCTTCAGACTCTTCACGACTTTAGTGAGGATTTTGGCCTTCCTTCTATTTGGTTTGCTATACGGCCCATGCTTGGCATCATAATCAGCCTTGAGCAAGATGTCCACCATCTCCGCCATCTCCGCCAAAGACATATTCGATGCCTTGAATCTCCTCCTTGATCGTGACGTTTCCTCGGTCTCCGGGCTTGTCTCCTCCTCGTTAGTTGCGGAATTATCAGACACCTGCTGTAACTCCGCCATATCTGTCTGCGCGCCGAAAGAGAAGGGGCGGGGAAAAGATGTTATTTAGAACGTCAGGGGCGGGCGACGTGTGCGGAGCGACGTGTTCGTATTTTGACGCATGCGTGGTGTGTATATAGCAAACACACATGTGACTATAGTACGTTCGGTGTGCGGAGAGAGGAGTTCAAGTGACGGACGTGCGAACGAAGGTATGTGATTTTGTGACTTGTACAAATTGTTGGCCTATACTGTCTTGAGAATGTTGGAGGATATATATGGTGACTAGCATGTTAAGGAGGTTAGACAGTTTGCCTCACATTAGTTATATATAATTTCTTTAACTTGCAGATACAATATAAATGTCTTTATTAGCGACAAAGAGTTCCTGGCGGAATTTATTGACCGGGTAAGGGAGCTGCCCGCTCTGTGGGAGACGAAAAACCCCATCCACAAAAAAAGAGGGGTGAGAAAAGCAGCGCTGGGGAAGCTGCTCCCATTTGTGCATACCAAGGTGCCCACAGCCACAGCAAAACAAGTGGACACTAAAATTGGGAGCTTGAGAGGTACCTACAGGACTGAACGCTCTAAGGTGCTGGCTTCTCAGAGGTCAGGAGCAGCAGCAGATGATGTGTATGTCCCGATTTTGTGGTACTACAACAGGATGTCCTTCCTGGATGACCACATTGAGACAAGGCCATCACTCTCCACTCTTCCCCCCAGACTTCCCTGCAGCTAACCTGAGCCTTCTCTGGAGCAAGAGGAGGCAGCCATCCTGGATGATCCTGATTTGGCCATCTGGAGCCAGGTATAGTATTTTTCGAAAATGTATTGGGATAAACTTAATGTTTGACAAATATGTCAAGATGACAAACATAAACTATTTTGGATTGCACAAGTGAAATCAAGATCTGTAGACATTATTCTGCACTTAATTGGGTGCTAAATAGTCAATCTGATGTAGTGGTAAATTTAAAGCAAGGATTTATGGATTTACATTCTAATTGCTTCAATCAGGATTACAAAGTTTGATGCAAAGATTAAACCAACATATTAAACTATGTCCCTTTTTCATACACAGGATGAAATCAGCCAAGAGGAGGGTCTGGAAACTGTCAGGCAGGAGGAGGAAGGGCCCAGTGGCAGCCAGGAGGTGGCAGGGCCCAGTGGCAGACAGGAGGTGGCAGGGCCCAGTGGCAGACAGGAGGTGGCAGGGCAAAGGAGAAGCACAAGATCCCAGGTGCCTCCCATCCGGCTTCACAAAAGAGGCAGGAGGGACAGGAGCACGAGTGAGGCAGCAATGGCCCTTATTCGTGAGGCCCATGCCACCCTCCAGGAGCCCACATCCCCTGAAGAGGCCATTGCCGGCCTAGTGGAGGCTAAGTTCAAGGTGATGAGCATGGAGCAACGCCTCCTATGCGAGCCCCTGCTCATCACCTTGCTCAACAAGGGGGTGATGGAGAAAATTACCCCCAATACCGCCATATGTGAGGTGGCACAACTGACCCAACCTCCACCTCCACCTTCTTCTTCTGCCCCACCCCCTTCTGCTACACCTCCCCCTTCTTCTTCTGCCCCACCCCCTTCTGCTACACCTCCCCCTTCTTCTTCTTCTGCCCCACCCCCTTCTGCTACACCTCCCCCTTCTTCTTCTGCCCCACCCCCTTCTGCTACACCTCCCCCTTCTTCTTCTGCCCCACCCCCTTCTGCTACACCTCCCCCTTCTTCTTCTGCCCCACCCCCTTCTGCTACACCTCCACCTTCTTCTTCTGCCCCACCCCCTTCTGCTACACCTCCACCTTCTTCTTCTGCCCCACCCCCTTCTGCTACACCTCCACCTTCTTCTTCTGCCCCACCCCCTTCTGCTACATCTCCTCCTCCTGCCAGGAGTACCCCTCCAGTGGGCCAGCCTCTAGCCAAACGAAGAAGGAAGGCTGCAGGGAAGGCTTCAGGGAAGGCTTCAGGGAAGGTTGCCAGGAAGAAGAGGAAGTGATGGCCTTGCTTCATTGTGGTCGGACAGAAGGCAGCCTGTTGTAGTACCACAGACTTGGGACATATATCTCACCTGCTGCTGTTCCTGACCTCTAGGAGGCCAGCATCAGATTGTGTTCAGAAATGTTGGCCTTCTCAAGCTCCCAATTTTAGTGTCCACACAGGGTTGCTGTGTGCTCTGGGGTCCCTGGGATGCACAAATGGCAGCAGGTTCTCCAGCGCTGCCTTCTCTTTATTTTATTTTTAAACATGAATAAATGTGATTTTTGTTTACGTTCATACTTGACTATGTGTATTTGTAAAAATTAAAAATCTAGCTTTGGAGTAAGCAGATACATTTGACTGACAAACAAAGGGACAGATAACAACCCCCCAAAAGAATAACTAAATCTGATTATCAAAAAAACATGGTTGGAAATTTAACTAATATAGAGTCCAAAATTAAATGGGAGATCACTACCAAAACATTGCGAAATTATAATTAACATCATTTTCAAAAATATTACCATTTAAATTATTCCTAAAAACTTGCACGATATAATACACATAAATCTTCTTAAGAGCAGCATGAAAAAGGTTAAAAAAAAAGTCATAACTCTGTGTGAATATCAGCAGCAAAAGAAGGTCACTCGTTTTGATTAATGTAACATTCTAACGAAGATTTCAATGCAGAATATTTAAACGATGCAATATTTTTGAGCGTGACGAATGTGCTCTCTCCATTACGAAGGCTTGTTTTACCAGAAGATGTGCTCCCGTCTCATAGTTGCTTCTGAGCATGCGCGCTTTTGGAAGAGTCGTAAAAGCATACACACGAACCATTTTCTCGTCACAAAAAAGCCCGACGAGAAACACGACGAGGAAATCTGGAATCCTGACGAGAAAATAGAGAGCAGGTTCTCTATTTTCTCGTCGAGATTCTCGCCAATTTTCTCGTCGTAAAACCATACACACGAACGTTTTTCGAGACAAAAAAGCTCTCGCGGCACATTTCTTGCCGGTTTTGGACGAGAAACTCGGTCGTGTGTACGAGGCTTTACTTTCAAATTGGGCAAATTGTTCAAATTCAGTGTCCTTAACCACTTAAAGACCCCTCACTGTATATATACGTCGGCAGAATGGCTCGTACAGCCACAATCACGTACCTGTACGTGGCCCCTTAACTGCCGACGTCGGGGTCGTGTGCGCACCGGCGGCGGCGCGCTCGCAACCCCCCTGCCTTCCCCGTGAGTCGGAACGCGGGTCCCGCAGACTCGATCGCCGCGGGGATCCCCGCGATAGTCTCACGGAGGCATGGAGCGGGGAGATGTTAGTGTAAACACATCATCTCCCCGCTCCCCTACTGACAATGTCAGCGATCTCCGCTCTGTGTAATCAGAGCGGAGATCCGTGACGTGTCACTAGTAGCCACGCCCCCCTCAGTTGGAAACACGCCCCTAGGCACACTTAACCCCTCCAGCGCCCCTAGTGGTTAACCCCTTCACTGCCAGTGTCATTTTTACAGTAACCAGTGCATTTTTATAGCACTGATCGCTGTAAAAAATTTTACAGTAACCAAAATGTGTCAAAAGTGTCCGATGTGTCCACCATATTGTCGCAGTCACGAAAAAAATCACTGATCGCCGCCATTACTAGTAAAAAAAAAAAAAAAAACATAAAAATGCCTTAAAACTATCCCCTATTTTGTAAACGCTAGAATTTTTGCGAAAACCAATCAATAAACGGCGATTGCGATTTTTTGCGATTTTTTTTTTTACCAAAAATATGTATACATATATACATCTTTCTCGGTTCGTTGTAGTGTTGTACGTCACCGCGTTCTTGACGGTCGGAATTTCCATCGGTCGGAATATTCCGTCGGAAAAAAATCCACGTTTTTCTTGTCGGAATTTCCGACCGTGTGTACACGGCAAGACAAGAAGGGTGATACTGGCAGGATCACTGGGTGAAAATAAAGGAAAAACACCCAAAAAACGAATAAGCTACAATAAAATACATTTTTGTTTTTGGGTATAATATCGCTTTAATACTGACTATGTTTTTTTCTCAAGGTTTTACTCCAAAAGATGCAGAGATGTAATTGGTGCAAAATGTGTTTTGAACCTCAATATGTTTTAAAAAAAAATCCACAAAAATTATGACTATAAATGCACATACAATTGTATTCAATAAAAAGTTCCTATTTTGATAAAAGTGAATCTATCAAGAACTACGGTATTTTATTTTAAATCGGTACCTTTGAACAATAAAAAGCAGTCCTTGTGCTTTAGTCATGTGACTGTGCCAAGGCTGAGAGAGGTGCGTCTAGAAGAATAATGCCATCAATCTGCTGTAGACAGGAGAAAGTATTTCCTCTATTTCTGTTTCCCCTCTGATCACTCTGACTGTACCATTGTAGCCTTGTAAGTCACAAGCTGGAAGGCAAAGTTACAAACTAATCTGTATTGGAAGGATTCCAGTCTAGAGAATAGATGCTGACCCTGGGAGCTGCCCGAACAAAGATGGGTCCAGCCTTATGGAGAGGATGGAAGGCATTGTTAGGACAACTACTGTAGACTCTTTGAGTGTTAATAAATACCTGCAAGTATTACATTATTTTGCATGTGTGTACTTAACATGGCATTACATAGCTGGTCACTTAAGTTTCTGATGACTTAAAAAGCAGCGCTTAAGGATACAGATTTTTAACAAATAAATTTGATAGTGTGAAACGTGTCTGTTTGCTGCAGATCATTCAACATTAAACTATTTCTAGAGTTTTAAGGGCCCATTTACACCAGGGTAGATTGTTGTTGTGCATTCAACACAAATGCTTCAATGTGCAGCCCATTCATGTGAATGGGATGCCAATGCACCTCAGTGGACTGCTCATTGGACCTGCACCTAGGGTTGCCACCTTTTCTTCAAGTCAAACCCGAACAAGTTAGCAGTGCACGGCAATTTTTTTTTTTATTGTATAAACTATACATATATTTTGTTATTAAATAACATTTCTTCTTTCAAAATATTTTTTTCTTCAATAATCATAAAATAAATCATAAAATTCAACAAATAATATACAGTATAACATACGAATAATTCATACAGGAGAATAATAATATAGACAGCACAAATAATATTCCATATTCAAAAAATTAAATAAAAATAAATAAAAGAGCAAATACGTATCTCTACTTTCAATAGAAGATTTATCAGATAAAGGCCAGAAAGCCGAAAAAATGTTATATAGATTTACTTTAGCTAAACCAGAATAAAAAGAAAAAATGAAGTAATCGAGATCCACGCCCCTCCATGGCACCCCTATAGGGATCATGCTGTGCCAGAAGAGGGGATCCCACATGTATTTGAATGGGCTCTTAAGAAAGCCCTCTAACCCTTACAAATCAAGAGATAAAACCAATGAAATAGGATGAAGGGTCATCCACACTATAACCTATCAATCAAAAAATGTTGTAAGGACCCTAGGAATATCATAAGAATATGTTTCTTATAAGGATCTCCAAGATTCATATCAGAAAAAATAAAGATAAAAATAAAAATAGAAGATAAAAGCACAATAAAAGATGTAAGGAGGGGGGGGGGGGGGAGGAGAAGGGTGTACATGCCTGACCTAATGATCCCAAGCTGGAAAACAATGGAACAATTCAATGAAGAGATAATCCAATATAATTTGCCCAAGGTTCCCATATTAAATAACATTTCTAATCATATCAAGTTAATAACAAGAGTCCCCCTTTACACCAGAGTCCACAGAGTTCCCCTTTTACATCTGGACTTGCAGAGTTCCCTTTCAATGTAAGGGGGGACTCTGCAGACTCAGAAGTATAGGAGAGCTCCGGGGACTTTAACATAAGGAATGCTTTGGGAACACTGATTTAAGGGGGAACACAGAGAAATCTGATGCACAGAAAAGACTCTGATGTAAGGGGGAACACTGTGGCCTCTGGTGTAAGGGAGAACTCTGATGTAAGGGGTACTCTGAGAACCATGATTTACCTTAGTGTACTCGCTCAGAGGCAGTAGAGAGAAGGGGGAAGACTTCAGTCACAGACAGGGATGGATGGTGAGCTCATTCACCCCTTGGCAGTCAGCACCTCTCATCCAGATCTATCTGAGGCTGCTGGGCTTCAAATTTTCGTCCCCAACTTTCCTTTTCTGAGGCACAGAGCCAGGGATTGGAGTGTGGGCAGACACAGAGGGGTAGGGATGGGGGGGAAGAGGTGCAGATTGAGCCCTCTCTCCCGTCTGTGTGTGTGTTTGGGGGGGGGAGGTTTTGTTAGTCTTGGCTTTGGGCAGTGTGAAGGTGTGTAACATACACCCTCAGCTTAGACAACTGCAGCCAGCATCCCTGCTGGGAAGCCATAGTCCAGTCTGAATAATGTGTCTAGGTTTCAGACAGTCTGAAACCTGGACGCATGATTCCAAATCCGAACTGTCCGGGTGAATCCTGGACAGGTGGCAACCCTACCTGCACCTGCAAATCAAACAAGGATATTGTGTTACCATATGTTGTGCTGTACAGTACTGCAATGCAGGAGCATCTTAAAGGTGGGCTAGGGTGCCATTAACAGTGAATAGCACTGCAGAAGACTAATGTACAGAACACGTGTTACTGGTGTGAATGTAACCTACGATGTTAAGTCTAGTAAGAGTATTTTTCACCTATGGTCCTACCTAACCTCATGCCAAGTGGGCAGCCCTCAATCTCAACTTGACCCCCCCCCCCCATGGATCAGCCTATGGATAAACACTGTAAAATGGTACAGAGCCTGCAACCTCATATAACAATCATCTCAAGTATGGCATTCCTCATTTTATTGCACGCAGTGGTGTCACCCAGTACTATTAACCCCCCCCACACACACACACACATTGTGGTCACTGGCAAAGACATTTAATCCCCTCTGCATCGGTGCTCATTGGCAGTGAATGTTAGCCCCCCTTACCATTGGTGGTCATGGATGTAAAATTTAACCAATCAACATTGGTGGTCAGTGGTAGTAAATGTTAACACCCCCATTCCCACCCCCCTGCATTTGTGGTTACTGCCCATGCATTTGTGGTTACTGACAGTGAAATTTAATTGCACCCCACCCCCCTTCATTGATTGTCAGTGAGAGTGAAAGTTACCCCCCCCCCCCGCTGTTGGCCATGGCAGTGAAAGTTAACCCCCCACTGGTTAGCATGGCAGTGAAAGTGAACCCCCCATAATCTCTCGCCCCCCCCCCATACACACACACAAACCTTACCTGATCACACACTCCCGCACTGTTCCCCCTCTCACCAGGCCCAGAACTTTACTTGAACTGTGTGCAGAGATGACTCCATCTACAATACAGTCTATCTTTCAGTGTTGGCACTTGAACACTGAGGCCTCGTACACACGGCCGAGATTCTCGTCAAAAAAAAATGTCGTTTTTTTAGACGAGATTCTTGGACAAGAAAATTGTCCCGGCCGAGTGTACACACGCTCATTTCAAAGAACCCGCGGTTCTTTGAATGGAGCGAACGCGGTGACGTCATCGACTACGACGAGCATGCGCTCGTCACATTCGATGCCGTCGCCGCCATCTTGGTATACCCTACGTATGCCTAGGAAGCTACCGCGCATGCGTCAAATTCATTTTGAACATGCGCGGGCTTCCCGGCGGACAGGTAAGTGTACACACACTCACTTTTCTCGTCGAGAAACAGGCTGACGAAAATCTCGACGAGAAAATAGAGAGCAGGTTCTCTATTTTCTCGTCGAGGTTACTTGTCGGTTTTCTCGACGAGAAACCCGATAGCCGCGTACACACGACCGATTTACTCAGCAAGACATCTCTGCCAGCAAGTTTCTTGCTGGTTCTTGCCGAGAAAATCGGTCGTGTGTACGAGGCCTGAGAGCGTTCTAGCACCCAGCACCATAAACTCAGCAAGGATGATGCACATTAATCAGTGTGAAAAACATGCAAAACTCAAAGCTCAAAAATATGCAGCATATTGAAAAGAATGGTCTGGCCCAGGGCTGCTGTTAGAAATCATGGGGCTCCATACAGCTTACATGACAGCCTCCCCCTTCAAAAATACCATATGATATTTTCACAAAAAATACAATTAGCGGGCAAAAAAAAAAAAAAAATCCTGCTTAATCTAAAAGATAAAACTAAATTGAGATAATACATAAAGCTCTTATGTGGATGAGCTCTTGGGGGTCAATCACATGGGCACTGTGGCCTGTACAGTGAGAATTAGCAGTGTGTTTATGTGGCTGGAGCAGCCTGGAGCTGTGTGCAGGCAGGTTATGTTATGCTATGGGGACACAGCAGCAGTATGAACACAGCCACAGGCTGTAATTTGACTGGTGTATGGGTGCAGATGTACGGCCCCAAACACAAACAGTGTGCATTTGGGGCCACTCACCCACACCTGTCAAATTAGAACCTGTGGCTGTTCGTACAGTCTCTGTGTCCCCATAGAGTAGCAGGTGGCTTCAGACGAATACGAAAACCACTCATTTACAGGGCCAGAGTGCCTGTGTGAATGTGTCCTTAAGGCTCGTTCGCATGTGAGATCGGAGGGTGGTAAAATCCCATGGTTGACCTGTTTCTCTGCTAGCGCCCAAGTGGGCCTCCATGAGAGGGATATATTTATGATAGTGGGGGCTAAAGGGAGAGGGGTTGTTCGGAAAGGGAAGGCCATCTTGCCCTGTCCTGCATCTGTGAGAGAGTAGGGGGAGTAGGCAGGGCTTGGAGAGTAGGTGGAAGTTAGTGGAGGCAGCGGCTGAAGTTCACATCACCAGCTGCCTTATGCTGGTGGCGACGCTGCATCGGACCCAGCAGATTCAGGACGGCACGGGACTAATTTCCACACCTCTTTAAATGTGCGTCTGGGGCGACTGCACCGGCTGCCCCCGCCCTCCACACAAACGCGCTACCCCACTGTCTATCATCCCCCCTATCCTGAAACATCATTCAGCACTGCCAGCTTCTCCTCCTCTCCCTCCAGGCTACAGGTGTTGAGGGGCACACAAGGATGATATTAATAAGACAGTATAGCCAGTCTTCCTGCTCCACAGGTGCCCGGGACCCCTGTTGAACTGATGGGGTCCAGGCAAAGTACAGGAGGGCTGGCTGTACCCCCTTATTGGTGGATCTGGGCTGCCCTGTGAGGTAAAGTCAATGTACAAAAAAAAAAGAGCAAGGGTCCTTTTCTGCATTATGCTGGCAGAGGAAAGGCTTTTCTACTCAGGATGTGACTGCTTTTTAAAGAAAACAAACAAAGGTTTTGCAAACATTTTCTTTACTATACATTGAAGGTAATTAGCTGATTTAAAATAAAAGTTCAAAAAGGCTTGAACTTGCCATATTTTGTGATTTCGGCAGCTTCCCATTTTAAGACAATATTCTGCTTTACATTTAGACTGGAGTTCTTTAAATAAAAGAAGAATAAAATGACTCTTTACATACAGTAGTTTTACACAACTTACATAAAATTGCTGATCCACTTCCTTCATTGATATTAACACAATCCTTTAGCAGAGATTTTTTTTTCCTCTAACTTGCCTGTGTTCTGAAGAATGTGGAAATCTTTATTAAGTGCTTCCAACAGCCCACCTTCAATCATCCCCCACTGAAGTGTAATTGTTTTTAGATGCGTCTGTTCTAAAAGACCGTTTTTAGAATGTGTGCCATTAACTTGCACTGTGTAAAAGACTTGATCTGTTCTTTAAATGTACCATAACCGAATGATGTACCTAGAGATAATAAAATATCTCTTTTGTTATTTATGTTTTAAAATATTTTATAATAGCAGAAGTGCACTTTGAGGCAGTGCAATAATAATGAAATACAACAAGCTCTTGATGGTTGAAGGCACTCTGGCACTTTACTTCGTAGTTTACAGGACACTTGGGGCCCGCAGCTTTTCTTGCTGTACTGAGCATTCTTGTGCATTATTACCTACTAAATGCATACTCTGTTGGGTGTTATTGCTTATTTACACTACTCTGCAGGCTTGAAATATCACGCATTCCATCTCAGCTTTAAAATCAATCCCGTAAGTCTAACATTTTATCTGTATTGATTTAGGGGGTTTAATTATGGTGCATTCCTTGCGTGACCTGGTGTGAGATTTTAAAATTATTTTGTACTTTAATTACTTGCGGCTGATATTGGCAGCAGAGCTGGTAATTGTAGCGCCCTGGTGAAGAATATGGGAATGGGCTGTAAATATACTGTATGTATTGATCAGTAACTATAGGGTGTCCCTTGAGACAGTCATAAGGATCTCCATCAAAATGGTAAAAATGTTATATATATACTGTATATAAACACATGCTGTATATAAATGTGTGTGTGTATATATATATATATATATATATATATATATATATATACATATATATATACATATGTGTGTGTGTGTGTGTATATATATATATATTGTGACAGCAGGAAGGTAAAGTCACCTGGTTGCATCCAGGGGGGTAGATATATTTCTCCCAGATTCAGGCTTTATGCCGACTTATACAACTAGGGAGTTGATGAAGCCCAGCTGAGGCTAGTGGGCTCATGAATGACTCATACCTCTAGGGTGCTGGGCGTCGTGAGGCAGGGAGTTGATGAGACCAGCTGAAGCTTGTCAGCTCATCTAGGCCTCTATAAGAACTCCCAGCTTCATTAGATGTTAGCTCATGCCTGGAACCAGACCTGTGTGGACTGTCTAGGGAGAGTGAACCCCTGTGCGGTGAGGCAAAGCCTGTGTGGCTATTTGTTTGGACTTTTACTAAACCAGGGACTTAGGGACTAGGACAGCACCAGGCTGATCCCAGTTGTTAGTTTAGGAAACCTGCATGTTTAGTCAGAGGTCAAACTGACCAGGATTTATTTTGTTTATGTTTCTTTTTGGCTTTGCTGTGTTTTTGTCACTGTACATAGAGAAATTAACCACAACCTCCGTCTGCTGGCCCTGTTTTTGTGTGGGGAGCCCAACCAGGGGGTCACACACACCCGCTACCGAGTTAACCCCCTCACAGTTGGTGGAGAACCAGTGGCAGTTTTTTTTAAGCCAGCATGGAGGAGATACTGAAACAGCTGGCTCTAGCAAATGCCAATCAACAGCAGACAAATGCAGGTTTGCAAAGGAGCCTTGCAGCCCAGCAGCAAGCTCATCAACAAGCCCAGCAGCAATCTGAGGCCCGCTTCATAGACCTGTTACAGAAGCAAGAGCAGAGACTACAACAAATGGAAGCAGTAATGCAGCAACGTCCGCAGACCAGTGAGGAAAGCCGTCCCACTAATACCGCGTCCTTTGGGGTGAGTCGTTTATTGACAAAAATGACTGGAGAGGATGATCCAGAGGTATTTTTGACCACATTTGAAAGGACTGCTGAAAGAGAAAAGTGGCCTGAGGAGCAGTGGGCTGGACTGGTGGCTCCTCTGTTAACTGGTGAATCGCAGAAGGCTTACTATGACCTAGAGCCTGACCAAGCAAAAGACTATGTGATGCTAAAAGCTGAAATATTGGCAAGGCTGGGTGTCACCCTGGCTGTCCGGGCTCAGCGTGTGCATAACTGGACTTTCCAGCTTGGAAAACCCCCCAGGTCTCAAATGTATGATCTCATTCACCTGAGCAGGAAGTGGCTACAGCCAGAGACTTTGTCCGCACCAGAGATTGTGGAACGTGTTGTAATGGATCGGTTTTTGAGAGCTCTTCCTACTGCCATCCAAAAGTGGGTAAGCCATGGAGACCCAGAGACGGCCGGTGGTCTTGTGGATCGTGTAGAGAAATACTTGGCTACAGAGAACCTGACGGCCTCTTCCAGAGACTCTCGGACTTTCCACCCTAAGACCAGACCATCCCCAGGGGCGGATAAGAGGATTCCAAGGGGTGAGGGTGGAGAGAGTGAGAGGGTGGGAGCTCTACCCAAAGTTTGGCGAGAACAGCCTGGGAAGTCAGGGGCTCAAGAGGCAGCCAAATGGATTGTTTGCTACCGCTGCCGGCAAGCGGGACATATTGCAGCAAATTGCCCGGTTGTGGAGGAACCCATGCAATGTGACTTTCTGATGGACAGACGTCAGTCGCTGTGTGCGACAGTCGCATGCACTGCCATTCGGGGAACTGAGAAACATTTATGCAAAATGTGTATTAATGGTAGAAATGTTGTGGTATTACTGGATTCAGGTAGCCTTGTGACCCTGATAAAGGCTGAATTAGTTAAAACAGAGGTCTCTGGGAATAGCAAGGTAGCTGTTATTTGTGTGCATGGGGACACCCGAGAGTATCCAGTGACTACAGTGTGTTTCGAGACCCCCAAAGGTACCCTCTCTCATCCAGTGGGGTTAGTATCTCAATTACCGCATGATGCCATTGTGGGAAGGGATTTTCCGAAGTTCTGGGAACTGTGGGATGATCCTGAGCCCCCCACTGGTGCCCCTATGTACCAGGAATGTGATAGCCAGAACTCCTCTGAGAGTGGTGAGGACTCTCCAGAATTTCCCTTGTCAGTATTGGCAGGGGAGACTCAAGAAACTGGAGAGGAGCCCACCTCCTCAGACGAAAACCTACCGTCTATGGAGTTTTCTGATCTGGAGGTTCACAGGGAAAATTTTGCCACAGAACAGTTAAAAGACCCCGCCCTAATAAAGGCACGGGAAAACGTAGTGGAAATAGATGGCGAGTTAGTGAACCCAGATAATACCTGCACTTACCCATACTTCAGCGTAGAGAAGGACCTACTGTATCGGGTGGCAAAAAGGGCAGAAGAAACCGTTGAGCAGCTTGTGGTGCCCAAACCTTACAGGAAGTTGGTGTTGGAGTTGGCCCATGGGCACATTCTTGGAGGTCATCTGGGGACAGAGAAAACCCGAGAGAGGGTATTACAGAGATTCTATTGGCCTGGGGTGATGAAGGACATAGAAAATTATTGTTCCTCCTGCCCTGTGTGTCAGAGGTCGGCCCCGATGCCACATTTCCGTAGCCCGCTGGTCCCTCTACCCATCATTGAGGTCCCGTTTGAGAGAATCGCAATGGATTTGGTAGGTCCTATAATCAAGTCCGCTAGGGGGCACCAGTACATATTGGTTATAATGGACTATGCCACCCGTTATCCAGAAGCGATCCCTCTCAGAAATACCTCGGCCAAAACCATAGCCAAAGAGCTATCTCTTGTTTTTAGCCGGGTGGGTATTTGTAAAGAACTGCTTACGGACCAAGGTACACCCTTTATGTCCCGGGTTATGAAAGAGCTGTGTAAATTGCTCAAAGTGACGCAATTGCGTACATCTGTGTATCACCCCCAAACCGATGGGCTGGTTGAAAGATTCAACAAAACCCTAAAACAAATGTTGAAGAAAGTGGTGGATAGAGATGGAAAGGATTGGGACTGTCTACTTCCTTATTTGATGTTTGCTATTAGGGAGGTGCCCCAATCCTCTACGGGATTCTCCCCCTTTGAGTTACTGTATGGGAGACACCCAAGAGGGCTGTTGGATATTGCCAAGGAAACTTGGGAAAGTGAGAGTTCTCCCCACAGGAGTGTGATTGAGCATGTCGCCCTGATGCAAGATCGAATTGCACAGGTAATGCCCATCGTGAAGGAACATTTGGCCCAAGCGCAGTTGGCACAGCAGAGAGTGTACAACCGTGGAGCAAAGACCCGTACCTTTTCCCCGGGGGATAGGATATTGGTACTTGTCCCTACGGTTGAAAGTAAATTCCTTGCCAAATGGCAAGGCCCCTACGAGATAATGGAAAAAGTGAGCGAAGTGAATTACAAGGTCAGACAACCAGGAAGGCGAAAGCCCGAACAGATATATCACGTTAATCTGTTGAAAGCCTGGAGGGATAGAGAGTCCCTAGTCGCAGAAACTTGGTCACCAGCTCAAACTGGTTGCGTGATTCCGGAGGTTGGAATAGCAGCCACCTTGTCACAACCTCAACAACAGGAGGTTAAGGAGTTTGTGCTTCGCAACAAGGAGGTGTTCTCTGAGCTGCCGGGACAAACATCTGGGGTAGAGCATGATATTATTACCCCGCCCGGTGAAAGGGTGAAGTTAAAACCCTATCGGATCCCAGAGGCCCGACGGGAGGCAATACGGGAGGAAGTACAGAAAATGCTGAACTTAGGGGTGATAGAGGAGTCCCAAAGTGATTGGTCTAGTCCCATTGTGTTGGTGCCTAAACCGGATGGGAGCTGGCGATTTTGTAACGATTTTCGTCAGTTGAACAAAGTTACAAAATTTGACACCTACCCCATGCCACGTATAGATGAGTTGATCGACCGGCTGGGAACAGCCCGATACATGACGACTCTTGACCTCACAAAAGGGTATTGGCAAATTCCCCTGGCCAAGTCGGCCAAAGAGAAAACCGCATTTGTAACCCCAGACGGGGCGTTCCAATATAAGAGAATGCCGTTCGGGTTACAGAATGCGCCGGCCACATTCCAGCGGAAAATGGACCAGATACTGAGGCCCCATCGGAAGTATGCTGCGGCTTACCTGGATGACGTAATTGTCCATAGCACAGATTGGGCCTCACATCTGCCAAAAGTGCAAGCAGTCCTAGACTCTATCCGGGAAGCGGGGTTTACGGCTAACCCCAAGAAGTGTACCATTGGGCAGGAGGAGGCCAAATATCTTGGGTACACCATTGGCAGGGGAGTGATAAAACCCCAACTCAACAAAGTCGAGGCCATCCAGAGTTGGCCACGTCCCAAAAGCAAGAAGCAGGTACGGGCCTTTCTGGGAATCGCGGGTTATTATCGGCGCTTCATTCCCCACTTTGCTTCTAAGGCTGTGCCCCTAACCAACCTGACGAAAGGGAAAGGGTCGGTCATGATTAAATGGACCCCCGAGGCTGAGGCAGCATTCCAATTCTTGAAACAAGCCTTATGTAGCCAGCCAGTGTTGTACTCACCCGACTTCTCTAAAGACTTTGTCGTACAAAGTGATGCGTCAGATGTGGGGTTAGGAGCAGTATTGTCCCAGGTCTGGAACGGGGAAGAGCACCCAGTCATTTACCTCAGCAGGAAGTTGAAGTCCCATGAGGTAAATTACGCCACGGTTGAAAAGGAGTGTTTAGCGGTGAAGTGGGCTCTAGATTCCCTTCGGTACTATCTGCTAGGTAGGCACTTTGACATGGTTACGGATCACGCTCCGTTAAAGTGGATGGCTCAAAACAAGGAGACAAATAGAAGAGTGAATAGGTGGTTCCTGGCCCTACAGGAATTCAACTTCACAGTAAAGCATCGCCCTGGCGTTCAAATGGGGAATGTGGATGCTTTGTCTCGAGTACATGAATGCCTGATTGCTGGTGTTCCAACCCCAAGGTTAAAACAAGAGGGGGGGGGTATGTGACAGCAGGAAGGTAAAGTCACCTGGTTGCATCCAGGGGGGTAGATATATTTCTCCCAGATTCAGGCTTTATGCCGACTTATACAACTAGGGAGTTGATGAAGCCCAGCTGAGGCTAGTGGGCTCATGAATGACTCATACCTCTAGGGTGCTGGGCGTCATGAGGCAGGGAGTTGATGAGACCAGCTGAAGCTTGTCAGCTCATCTAGGCCTCTATAAGAACTCCCAGCTTCATTAGATGTTAGCTCATGCCTGGAACCAGACCTGTGTGGACTGTCTAGGGAGAGTGAACCCCTGTGCGGTGAGGCAAAGCCTGTGTGGCTATTTGTTTGGACTTTTACTAAACCAGGGACTTAGGGACTAGGACAGCACCAGGCTGATCCCAGTTGTTAGTTTAGGAAACCTGCATGTTTAGTCAGAGGTCAAACTGACCAGGATTTATTTTGTTTATGTTTCTTTTTGGCTTTGCTGTGTTTTTGTCACTGTACATAGAGAAATTAACCACAACCTCCGTCTGCTGGCCCTGTTTTTGTGTGGGGAGCCCAACCAGGGGGTCACACACACCCGCTACCGAGTTAACCCCCTCACAATATATATATATATATATATATATGTAGCGCCCTCACCTCTCTCCCTTTCTTCTTCGGTCATATGGCTGTTGTCTAGGGGTACCTGGGAGAGAGATAAGACACACCACGGCCCATGTCCTCCGTAACTGGGAGGTGAAGGCCAGAGATTGGGCTTTTGTGTAGGTGTCCTAGAGTCAAGTCCAGTCCTTCGTCCCTGACTCCTTTGCTTTAGTAACCAGAATTCCACACAGTGAATAGGTACAACTCAGTTTTATTCTTCTTGCCAAGCAATAAAACAATCTTTCTCCTTTGGAAAATGAGGGGACAGATCGAGGCACAATCCTTTCCCTTCTTGCTGCTGCCCACTGTGCTGTCACCAGTGGTGAATAGTCACTGCCACTGACTAGGTAATATAGAACGTGAATTACCTTCGCTCACTTTGCCCCTGTCAGAGGAAGAAATCCGTCCAAGGGAGAAATGGAGGCCTCTCCGTCACCAGCGATGCTGCGCCGGGCTATTCAGAGAAGTTACTGCGCACCAGTCCTCATGAACTCAGACACGGGCACCCAAGGGATTAGGGCCCCCTCGGATTCCTCCACCCTTGCGGAACTCAGTCAAAGGTACTGAGCCCCAGGCATCCGCCATAGTACCTCACCCCAGGCTAAAGGTGCCTGAGATGGACTCCATCTCTGATCCAGCTAGGCCAAGGGCGCCCAGGCCTGCAACACCGGAACGCCAGCACCCAAGCTAAAGGTGCCTGGGTGCAGCCGCGTCCTCCGACTCTCTCCCCCCAAAAAGGGCGTCCGTCCCTTTTATGACCTCTCCCTTTGCGTCACAGCGGGTTCCCCGCCCCGCTGTACCAGCTCCAAGTGAGGACAAAAAGGCACGGTTCGCGGTGTGAGTTCAACTCCGGCCCCAGGCAACAGCGCCACCCAGGGACCCCAAGGAACCTCACACCACCAGAGTCCTCACATAATTCAAATATCCGCTACATAAGTATATGTAGCCCATTTCTGACATTTGGTGTTTACAAGTTAAAATGCGTATTTTTTGCTAGAAAATTACTTAGAAACCCCAAACATTATATATATTTTTTTAGCAGAGAATCTAGAGAATAAAATGGCGATCATTGCAATATTTTATGTCACACAGTATTTGCGCAGCTGTGTTTTAAACGCAACTTTTTGGGAAAAATTGACTTTCATGAATTTTAAAAAAATTAAAAAGCAAAGTTAGTCCAATTTTTTTGTATAATGTGAAAGATGATGTTACGCCGAGTAAATAGATACCAAACATGTCATGCTTTATAATTGCCCGCACTCGTGGAATGGCGACAAACTACGGTACCTTAAAATCTCCATAGGCGATGCTTTAATTTTTTTTTACGGCTACTAGGTTAGAGGTCTACTGCTATAATTATTGCTCTCGCTCTGATGATCGCGGTGACACCTCACATGTGTGATTTTAACGCCGTTTTCATATGCGGGCGCGACTTCCATATGCGTTTTCTTTGCCGCGCGAGCTCGCGGGGACAGGGGCGCTTTAAAAATTATTATTTTTTTTCTTATTTATTTTATTTATTTTTATAATTAAAAATAGTGTTTTTAAAAAAAAAAATATTTTGATCACTTTTATTGCTGTCACAAGGAATGTAAACATCCCTTGTGACAGTAATAAGTGGTGACAGGTACTCTTTATGGAGAGATCGGAGGTCTAAAAGACCCCCAATCCCTCCTTTGCACTTCAAAGTATTCAGATCGCCGAAAACGGCGATTCTGAATACTGTGTACTTTTTTAAATTCGGCGCCATTGGCAGCCGAGTAACCCGGACGTGACGTCCTGACGTCGCTTCCGTGGTTACAGTGAAGAGACTGAATCAAAGCTGTTCGCGGCATCGATTCAGTCTGTCTCTAGCCGCCCGAGTGGCGGATCGTGGATCGGGTCTCCCGGTGGGACGGGAGGCCCGGTAAGAGCGGCGGTGGCGCGGGAGGGGGGGGGATGTCCCCTCCCGCTCCTCCGGTATAACAACTGAGCGGCTTTTAGCCGCATCGTTTGTTATACCTGGAAAGCCAAAAGCCGGCTCTAAACAACGGTACCGGGATGATGCCTGCAGCTGCATCATCCCGGTGTAACCCCCGAAAGCCGAGTACGCATATGTGCGTACCCTCGGCGGGAAAGGGTTATATATATATAGTGTATACCCTATCTGTATTGCAAACTAATAAAAGACTTGTAAAAATAGAAACTTCAAGGACTGTGCAGCTTATGATTCTCTAGCTGCTCAAAAACTACAAGTTCATGCACGCTCATCCAACTGACAATCCAATCTTGACCAATGGTAACATTTATAAAGTATCAAATTACCGTATTTATCGGCATATAACACGTACCGGCATATAACACGCACCCCAAGTTTAGGAGGGAATTTTAAGGAAAAAAACTTTTAGGAGGGAAGTTGAAGGAAAAAAACTTACATTTAAATGCAGCCTTGTCCGTCATTGCAGCCTTGCCCAGTGTCCATCTGCAGCCTTGCCCAGTGTCCATCTGCAGCCTTGCCCAGTGTCCATCATTGCAGCCTTGCCCAGTGTCCATCTGCAGCCTTGCCCAGTGCTTTTGCAGCCATGCCCAGTTCCTTTGCAGCCTTGCCTTGCCCAGTGCCTTTGCAGCCTTGCCTTGCCCAGTGCCTTTGCAGCCTTGCCTTGCCCAGTGCATTTGCAGCCTTGCCTTGCCCAGTGCCTTTGCAGCCTTGCCAGTCTCTGCAATATTTAAATTTGGCACCGATTTCCGCTGTGGAGAGGAGCAAGCTAAGCCGAGTGTACTTCGGCTAGACTCGGCTCCTCTCGCAGTCCCGCCCATCTCCACTGATTGCGACGCTGACATACAGAAGGCCGAGTGTACTTCGGCTAGACTCGGCTCTGCTCACAGTCAGGGGCGGGACTGCAAGAGGAGCCGAGACTAGCCGAAGTACACTCGGCTTTCTGTATGTCAGCGGCGCAATCAGTGGAGGTGGGCGGGACTGCGAGAGGAGCCGAATAAAGCCGAGTGTACTTCGGCTTTGTGTATCTCGGCTCCTCTCGCTCGTTTCAGCCGGGGATCGGCGTATAACACGCACCCACGATTTTCCCCTAATTTTAAGGTATACGGTACTAATTTTCTTCTCTTACCTCCCCAGTTTCCTGCATAGAGTTAGCTTATCAGAAATACAATACTACAATATATATTTCATTATCAAAATCGGCTAGAATGAAATATAATATGAACTGTATATCATGGTCAAATTTGTTCTTGTTTAACCCAGCTTTTTAATCTAAACTGGTCAACCTCATCTGTAGTGATGAGCCGAACACCCCCGGGTTCGGTTCGCACCAGAACCCGCGAACGGACCGAAAGTTCGCACGAACGTTAGAACCCTATTAAGTACAATGGATGCGAACGTTTGAAATCTAAAGTGCTAATTATAACGACTATTATGCATGTTATTGTCCTAAAAAGGGTTTGGGAACCAGTGTTCTGCACCAGGGGACATGTATCAATGCAAAAAGAAGTTTTAAAAACGGCCGTTTTTCTGGAGCAGTCATTTTAATGATGCATAAAGTGAAAAAAAAGTCAAATATTCCTTTAAATATCGTACCTGAGGGGTGTCTAAAGTATGCCTGTGAAGTGCCACGTGTTTCCCGTGTTTAGAACTGTCCCTGCACAAAATTACATTTCTAAAGGAAAAAAAGCCATTTAAAGCTGCTTTGGGTCTTGAATGGATATTAAGGGGAACCCCGCACACAAAAGAAAAAAGGCCCTATATACTCTGAGCAGCCGTATACACATACCTCCCAACTTTTAAAAGTCTCATTGCGGGACATTCAGATGTCCCCTCTCCCCTGCTAACTAAAGTTGTTGAGCGGGGGGGGGGGTGCCGCGGGACATGTAAAATAAAAACGTCCTGTGAAAAAAGATGTTAAGCGCGGGGGGGGGCGATCGCGGGGGGGGCCTCCGAACATTATTTAGTACACCAATCGTGGGGGGGGTGTGTTTCCTCCCTCTTCATCTCTTCATGCTTCCTGCTGTGCGGGAAAACTGACAGTCTTGCGGGACTGCGGGAAGGAGGAGCCTATGCGGGTAAAACCCGCAGAATCCGTGCCAGTTGGGAGGTATGGTATACGGGCGGTGCATACAAGACAGGGACTGTAGGTTTGTTCTTATGTAAAATCTGTTTGTAATTTTGAACAGGTACATTGTTTAAGTGTAGCTCCAGCCAAAAAATCTATTTTTAAGCTTTTTGGAAAACATAGGGAAGGGTTATCACCCCTGTAACATTTGTTTTGCTGTCTGTGCAGTGTGCACCTGTTCAGAACAGTTCACCTCACTTTCCGTCCTAATGACAAATGTTTTTTGAAAATTTGGGTTTTTTATTGAAACAAGAATTGGTGATAAAGCATCAGTGGAGAGGAGACACTTTTTTCCCCATATTAACTCTTAGGCCTCGTACACACGACCGATTTTCTCGGCAAGAACCAGCAAGAAACTTGCTGGCAGAGAGGTCTTGCCGAGTAAATCGGTCGTGTGTACGCTGCTAGCGTGTTTCTCGTCGAGAAAACCGACAAGAAACCTCGACGAGAAAATAGAGAACCTGCTCTCTATTTTCTCGTCGAGATTCTCCTCGGCGTGTTTCTCGACGAGAAAAGTGAGTGTGTGTACACTTACCTGTCCGCCCGGAAGCCCGCGCATGTTCGAAATGAATTTGACGCATGCGCGGTAGCTTCCTAGGCATACGTAGGGTGTACCAAGATGGCGGCGACGGCATCGAATGTGACGAGCGCATGCTCGATGTAGTCGATGACGTCACCGCGTACACTCCTTTCAAAGAACCGCGGGTTCTTTGAAACGAGCGTGTGTACACTCGGCCGGGACAAGTTTCTTGTCCAAGAATCTCGTCGAAAAAAACGACATGTTTTTCTCAACGAGAATCTCGGCCGTGTGTACGAGGCCTGTCAGGAGAGAATTTGCCTTCCATGGGGTAGATTTCCTCTCACTTCCTGTTGTATCCTTCCGTTTGCAAGGAGGAGTCGTTTGTAAGTTGGATGTTTGAAAGTAGGGGCCTGCCGTATATACTCTGTTGAAATTTGCCCCTTACATGTTGGTATTGCCACAACACTGTGAGCCCTCACAGTTACTCTTGGTGGGCACATGAATGGGCCCTGCTGTGAATTATTAGATCAAGAATTGTAATTGCATGCCCCTGTTGAACAGTGGCTGAAAAATTGGGCCTTTGGTGGTGGTGGTGGGGGTGTTGACACAACACTGTAAGGCCTCACAGTTACTCTTGGTGGGCGCAGGAATGGGCCCTGCTGTGAATTATTAGATCAAGAATTGTAATTACATGCCCCTGTTAAACAGGGGCAGAAAAATTGGGCCTTAGGCACTGGTGCCACAACACTGCAACCCCTCACAGATACTGTACTTGGAGCACAGCAATGAGCCCTGTTGCAAAGTATTGCATCAAAAATTGTAATTACACGCCCCTGTTAAACAGGGGAGAAAAAGAAACCCTGGACTGCCGCACTCTGTATAGACAGTTATTTATTCCAAAATTTCAAGTAAAAAATCCAAATTCAAAATAAATCCATAGATCCAAAACAACAAATGCAGATAGTGTGCATGCAGGGAAGGGTGGCTAACGCGTTTCACGTCACGAATTGACGCTTACTCATACGCTATGAGTAAGCGTCAATTCGTGACGTGAAACGCGTTAGCCACCCTTCCCTGCATGCACACTATCTGCATTTGTTGTTTTGGATCTATGGATTTATTTTGAATTTGGATTTTTTACTTGAAATTTTGGAATAAATAACTGTCTATACAGAGTGCGGCAGTCCAGGGTTTCTTTTTCTCCCATGCATCAGTGCAGAGCCAGCACCTGTGTGAGTGACCGGGCGGAAGCAGCTATTTGGTGAATTCTTAAGCTTTTGAGCGGTACGTTTTTCCTTTCCCCTGTTAAACAGGGGCTGAAAAATTGGGCCTTAGGCACTGGTGCTGGTGCCACGACACTGCAACCTCTCCCAGATACTCTTTTTTTTTTTTTTACCAACAAAAATGTGTTTATTGATTCAAAGGTGGTACACAACAATATACATCAAAAACAATAATCAGCACTTCCATGCACATGACCAATTGATACAAAACAGGGTTAAAGTAGCAACCTCATAATACTTCTCGTCCTACAATATAGCATTCACAAGCAGTGTTTTTCCCATAACTAGCCCAATAATCTGTCCGCGACCAGGTCCACCGGGGCAAGCCCTGGTGTATCCAGCCACGGTGCCCAGAGATTTTCATATTTCTGCATGCTCCCCCTGTGCTGGTAGATGAGCTTTTCCATACGTAACATATCCCCTATCTTGCATATCCATTCCCTCGAAGTTGGGGGCGCCTCAGATTTCCAATACAACATAATCAGCCTCCTGGCTTGGAACATCACCCTCCGAACTGCTTCCCTGGGGTGCACTTCTATCACATGCTCTTCCACCACCCCCAAGAGGCATACCTTGGGATCTACTGGTAAAGATATCTTGAACACAGAATTGACCACAGTCACCACCTCATTCCAATATAAATGCAGCTTGGGGCAACGCCACAGGAGGTGAATAAGATCCCCATGGTCCCTCCTACATCTGGTACAGGTACCATCTGTCTGCAACCCCATCAGCTGTAGTCTATGTGGCGTGTAGTACACCCTCAGAATAATATATAGTTGCGTGAGCCGCTGGGCCACATTTAGAGAGCATACACTTACCCCCTGAAATATCTCCTCCCACTCCTCCCCGTCCATTTGACCCACATCCCTCTCCCACCGCTCCCTCACCTTCAGTGGATGCTGCCCAGGGAAGTATTGTAGAAGGATATTGTAGCTTTGGGAAATAAATCCCTTCGAGGTCACAGCATCTCTGATGAGGCCGAATACAGGAGTTGGAGACAAGTGCCACTCTGAAGATCTACTCTGTGCTCTAACCGCATGCTGAAGTTGCAGATATTGGAAGAACATTGAGGACGGCAGGCCAAACTCCGCCTGCAGATCCGCAAATGTCCTAAGAATACCGTTCTTAAAGACGTGCCTAACATGGGTAATCCCGTGTGCTATCCATCTAGCCCCTCCCTGCAACGTAGCCAGTTCCGTATAAGTCTCGTTATGCCAAAGAGGGCTATATTCAGTATACCCCTCGGCCTGTTGTATATACTTGCACTTATTCCATACTTTTTGTATAAGGTTGTATGTAGGGTACTTCTTATTCGGCCTGGCAAATGCCAGGGCCTCCAGTGCCAGAGGAATGGGACCTGCATCTATTGTGCGGAGCATGAGTGCCCGGGAAGAGCCAGCCGGTTCAGTCCCGAAGCACCCCACCAGGTGCTGTAACTGGGCTGCCAGGTAGTACAACCACGGGTTGGGCAATGCCAGCCCGCCATCGTCCTTAGGCCTTTGAAGATGTTCTAATTTTATCCTCGGGGGTTTATTCTTCCATATTAAAGTACGAAAGATGGAATTAACCATTCTAAAATTGTTTAAAGGGACCACTACCGGGGCATTGTGAAGACAGTAGAGTAGTTGAGGCATAAGGATCATCTTCACCAAATTGACTTTGCCCGCCACCGACCTGTGAAGGCCGTTCCACGTCCTAACTCTCTCCCTAAACCTCTGAAGCAGGGGCGAAATATTCAGTCGGCCAAAATCCCTCGGGTTAGAAGTGATCTGAATCCCCAAGTTTTTAAAAGAAGTAGTGACTGGGATAGGGCACGATGGGGCTACCATCTGTGTGGCATCCCCGTCTAATAGCAACAGGGCGGATTTTGACCAGTTAATTTGTAAGCCCGAGTAAACCCCAAATTTTGTAATTGTTGCCATGGCCTCCCGCAATGACTCGTCAGTATCTCCCAGCATAAGCAGGGTGTCATCTGCGTATAGCATTATCTTCTCCTGCAGGGGACCATAGCAAAATATCACAATGTGCCCATTAGCCCGTATCTCCATGGCCAGGGGTTCAATAGCCAATGCAAAGAGCAGAGGGGACAGCGGGCATCCTTGCCTCGTCCCCCTCCTCAATGCAAAATCCTGTGACAGAAAACCGAAGGCCCGAATGGCAGCCTCAGGTCCGCTGTACAGGAGGCGCACCCACGCTATATACGCTTCGCCAAATCAAAACGCTCCAGCACCGCCCATAAGTATGTCCAATCAATACTGTCAAATGCCCTAGTGGCATCCAAGGACAGCAGGGCCCTGCTTCCCGGATTGTCGACGTCCGATTGCATATTCAAAAATAACCGCCGCAGGTTAATGGCCGTGGATTTATTCGGCATAAACCCTGCCTGATCATCATGTATGAGGGAGGCTATAACCTTATTAAGTCGCAGTGCTAGCACTTTCGCAAGAATTTTAATATCACATTGTAACAAGGAGATTTGCCTGTATGACCCAGGTTCAACCGGGTCCTTACCTGGTTTAAGGAGCAATACAATATTGGCTTTTGCCATAGAAGGTGGAAGAACTCCCACCTCCAAGGCTGCGTTAAACACCCTCAATAAGTGTGGTAGCAATACTTCCGCATGCTGCTTGTATACTTCCATGGGAATCCCGTCCTCCCCCGGTGCCTTACAATTAGAGAACAGGCCTACTGCCTCCTGCAATTCCTCCACCGTAAGATTCGCATCTAACTCCTCCCTCTGTCCCGCATTAAGCCTAGGGAAGATCAACTCAGTTAAGTACCGGTCCAGATCCGCCCGATCATAGGCTGCTCCGGGCGGTACAACTCCTCATAAAACCCCACCAACTCCTGCATGATGAGTTCCGGGGATCTAACCAGCGGCCCAGCCTTGGATTTAATAGCCCCTATAGTTGGAGACCTCTGCTGGGCATTCGCTATTCTAGCCAGCATGCGCCCCGTTTTCTCCCCCTCCTCAAAGAAGGCCTGTTTGGTAAAAAAACGTTTTTTCTCAGCAGTTGAGGAGAGCACCCGCTCGTAAGCTGACTGAGCAGCCTGCCACTCCTCCCTTGCCGAATCAGAGGGGTCCATGACAAAACGTTGTTCAAGGTCCTTCACCCTATTCTCCAGCTCCACCATGAAATCAGAAGAAGCTCTTTTTACTTTAGTCATTTCAGTGGTCAAAATCCTTCTCAAAAATGCCTTAAAGGCCTCCCACTGCTGCATATAGGGACCCTCAGGGTCCTGAGCAATGAAAAACCCACACATGCTCTCCTCTATAATTTCAGGGGATTTAAATAATTTCAGCCAGAACGCATTGAATTTCCACGGTGCCCTTGGGAGCGCCACCGGTTGAGAAACCACCAGGTGCACTATCAATGGGGAATGGTCCGACACACTACGGGGCCTGTATTCCATAGTGGCTACATATTGGAGCATGTGTGCGTTTCCCACCACCAAGTCAATCCTAGACAGACTGCCATGCTATTTGGAAAAACATGAATACTGTCTTACCCCCGGATGACGGTGTCGCCAAATATCCACCCAGCCCACCTCTTGCAACAACAGCGCCAGGGGGTACCCCTGGAGAGGGCAGAGGCTCCTACGGCCGGGTGTCTATCCAACGAGAGGTCCAAACAACAATTAAAGTCCCCGATCACCAGCAGCGGTACCTCCGGCCTACCATCCAAATAGGATATCAAGGCCCTCAGCACCACCGCCGTGAAAGGGGGGGGGGACATATACTCCAGCAATCACACATGTTAAGGCACCCAATCTGCAATGTAGAAACACAAATCGACCCTCAGGATCAATTAAACTGTCCATCTCTTGGTAGTCCAAGGAGCCGTGAATCAAGACACTCATCCCTCTAGAATACGAGGTGTGAGTGGAGTGGTAAGCTTTAGTCACCCAATTATACTGTATACAGCCCACTGTCTCCTGCGTCAAATGTGATTCTTGGAAGCAGAATATCCCAGGCTGAAACTTTTTAAGGCACATGCGCACCATAGTTCTCTTGAGGGGGGAATGGAGTCCCCTCACATTTCATGATACTATAGGAATCCCTGCCATTTGACAAACTTAAACATAGGAACAAGCATGGAAAACGTCACCAGGCCCAAAAGTCTGGCAGTTCTGGAATAAATGATCAGGTCATGAAGAAGTGTATATGGTTCAGTCATAGTGCCCACCTGAGAAGCATTGCCGTTATGCCGCTCATCAAAAAAGTGAAAAAGAAAAAGAAAAAAAGAAAAGCAGAGGAGGCAACAAGCAATCCCCTCCAGTAACTTAGCACGTCCTGTCAACAGGGCAGGGCAACCGTGTTCCCCCGGAAACACACTCAGGGGGTCTCTCAAGTACTCAATTTGCAAATCCACGTTGACGATGTCTGAAGCTCTTGTCTTGATATGATGCAAAATAATGTCCCTTAGCCAGGGTTTATCCGGATAAGATCAGAACAAAGTCTCCCCACCAATTCAAAGCACCCCAGGAACAGTGCGGAGATCCAGCATCTTTTGCGGGTCAGCCCGCCTTCATCAATCCTCCTCACCATTCTGGTCACGCCGCCTCAGGGCTTGTTCGTTATGGTCCAGCCAGTTACAGTAACTGCCTCCTTAGCAGACTCAAAAAATTGTGCCTGGCCCCGCACTATCACTCGTAGCTTAGCCGGGTACAACATAGCATAAGGGAGCTGCATCTGTCGGAGCCTGCGCTTCACATCAAAAAACTTTGCCCGGCATCTCTGCACCTCAGCCGAGAAATCTGAATAAAAGGACACTCTGGTTCCATTATGCTGTATATTGGCCCGCTCCCGTGCGAGTCGGAGCACCTCCCAGATACTCTAGTTGGAGTGCAGGAATGAGCCCTGCTGCAAAGCATTGCATAAAAAAATTGTAATTACATGCCCCTGTTAAACAGGGGCTGAAAAATTGGGCCTTAGCCACTGGTGCTGGTGCCACGACACTGCAACCTCTCCCAGATACTCTAGTTGGAGTGCAGGAATGAGCCCTGCTGCAAAGCATTGCATAAAAAATTGTAATTACATGCCCCTGTTAAACAGGGGCTGAAAAATTGGGCCTTAGCCACTGGTGCTAGTGCCACGACACTGCAACCTCTCCCAGATACTCTAGTTGGAGTGCAGGAATGAGCCCTGCTGCAAAGCATTGCATAAAAATGTTTAATTACATGCTGAAATTACATGCTGAAAAATTGGGCATTAGCCACTGGTGGCGGCACCCAGAAACAAAAATGTTCTTCCAAGCTATCATCATCAATCGGATCATTGAGGAGGAGGAGGATAGTCAGTCAACATAACAGGACAGTCACTCAGCATCAGCATCAGTCTTGAAGGGATGTGACATTTGAAAATAAATTAGTCTGTTATATCAGCTTCAGGTGTTTGGTAGCTGGTGGTGATCCAAGACTGGTTCATCTTTATGAAGGTCAGTCGATCAACCGAGTCGGTGGACAGGCGCACCCTGTGGTCCGTGACAAATCCTCCAGCAGCACTGAATGTGCGTTCTGAAAGAACGCTGGATGCAGGACAGGCCAGTAGCTCAATTGCTTACTGTGCAAGCTCTGGCCAGTGATCCATCCTCAAGACCCAGTAAGCCAGAGGATTTTCAGTGCGGAAGGTGTCCAAGTCTAACCTTGCCCCTAGGTATTCCTGCACCATGTATATCAGATGCTGGCGATGGTTGCTGGAACCGATCATACCTTGGGGCTGCGGACTAAAGAATTGTCTGAACGCATCAGTCAGACGGCCACCTTCCCCACCGCTCCTTCTTTGACTGACCGAAGCCTCAGCAACTCGTTGTCCAGGACCAGGAGTTTGTAACCTCCCAGTCTCTGGGAACGCGTTGCACAGACCTTTCTGCAAGGCCTCCCGGAGTTGTCTCATCCTCTGCTCCCTCTGCGACGGTAAGATAAGGTCCGCAACCTTACCCTTGTACCGTGGATCAAGGAGAGTGGCCAGCCAGTAATGGTCCCTCTCCTTGATCCAAAGAATACGAGGATCCTTCCGCAGACTTTGCAGGATCAGGGAGGCCATGCAGCGTAGGTTAGCTGAGGCATTCGGTCCGGAGTCCTCTGGGTCACTAAAGACGACATGATCCGCAGCCACCTCCTCCCAGCCACGTACAAGTCCACAGGTTTCTTGGGACTGTAAATCATCCCTAAAAGACTGCTGCTGATGATGCTGAGTGCCAGGCTCCACCTCCATGCTGACACAATCCTCCTCCTCCTCCTCCTCTTCCTGTGCGATGGGTGGGACAGAGGGAACACTGTCTGGGTAAAGGGGGCCTTGAGAGGCAAGGAAGTCCTCCTCTTCCTGCCTCTGTTCTGCCTCAAGTGCCCTGTCCATTATTCCACGCAGCGTATGTTCCAACAGGTGGACAAGAGGTACAGTGTCACTGATGCATGCACTGTCACTGCTCACCATCCTCGTGACCTCCTCAAATGGTGCCAGGACAGTGCATGCATCCCTGATCATGCCCCACTGGCGTGGTGAAAAAAAACCGAGCTCCCCTGACCCTGTCCTGGTGCCGTAGTCACACAGGTACTCATTGATGGCCCTCTACTGCGTGTGCAGCCGCTGCAGCATGGCCAACATTGAGTTCCACCTGGTGGGCATGTCACATATAAGGCGGTTTTTGGGCAGGTTCAACTCCTTTTGCAGCTCAGCCAGGCGAGCACTGGCATTATAAGATCTGCAGAAATGCACACAGACTTTCCTGGCCTGCCTCAGGACATCCTGTAAGCCCGGGTACCTGCCCAAGAACCGCTGCACCACCAGGTTAAGGACGTGAGCCACACAGGGCACATGGGTCAGTTGTCCCTGTCGGAGGGTGGAGAGGAGATTGGTGCCATTGTCGCAAACCACCATTCCTGGCTTAAGCTGGCGTGGCGTCAACCACCTCTCGGCCTGCCCCTGCAGAGCAGACAGAACCTCTGCCCCAGTGTGGCTCCTGTCCCTCAAACACACCAGCACAAGCACGGCATGGCATCTTTTTGCCTGCGTACTTGTGTAGCCCCTTGAACGCCTACGGAGCACCGCTGGTTCCGAGGACAAAGCACAGGAAGAGGCCATGGAGGAAGAAGAAGAGGAGGGGGTGGAGGAGAGAGGTGTATCACAACCAGTAGTAGCATTTTGGAGGTGTGGCGGCGGAACAACCTCCAACACTACTGCACCTTGTCCTGCATCCTTCCCAACTGCCAAAAGAGTGACCCAATGGGCCGTGAAAGAAAGGTCCATGCCTGCTGGACCATGAGTCAGCGGTAATATGCACCTTACCGCTGACCGCCCTGTCCAGCGAGGCCAAGACATTGCCTTCCACATGCCGGTAGAGAGCCGGAATCGCCTTCCGTGAGAAAAAGTGGCGATTGGGAACCTGGCAACCTGCCTGTGGCCAATTATGGCTCTCCTAGCTGCCGGCGCTGTGATTGGCCAAGCATGCGGGGTCACAGTGCATGCTTGGCCAATCACAGCGCCGGGATTGCACTGCGATGGCGCAGTGTATTGTGGGCCGTTCACGTCACTCGAATTTGGCGCGAATGGCCCAAATCGTTCGATGTTCGCCGAACGATCGTACAGCCGATGTTCGAGTCGAACGTATGTTCGACTCGAACACCGAGCTCATCCCTACTCATCTTTCCTCTTTTGTTGCTGCAGCTTTAACCCCATTTATTGCCTAGTGGTCTGCAAAAGATTGCATGTTCTCCCTGGGTTCACGTGAGTTTCTTCTGCGTACTCCGGTTTGCTCCCATACTGCAAAGACAGGCTGGTGGGTTCATTGGCTACTGTCTAAATCGGCTCTAGTATGTGTATGTGAGATGGGGACCTTTGATTGTAAGTCCTCAAGTGCAGAGACGATTGCGAATGTACATGTAAAATGCTGTATAAGTTGCCAACGCTATATAAATACCTGCAATAAATAATTAAATAAGTTACATGTATGTATTGTATTGTATGTATTTTGCTGAATAATGTCTCTCCTGAGACAGGACAGCAAGCACAAAAAGTATATACAAAAGGTAGAAACCTTTTTCAGTGTTTGTGATATGATGAAAATTAATCAATTAGTGAATATAGATAGGTTTCCCCAAGTTCAGCAGAAAGCAAATTGCCACCATACCCCATTTACACTGTTACCTTGTAAAACAAAGCACAAGGTGCTCAAGTATGGAATGTATATACAGTGGAACCTTGGATTACGAGCATAGTCCGTTCCAGGAGTATGCTCGTAATCCAAAGTACTTGCATATCAAAGCGAGTTTTCCCATTGAAGTCAATGTAAATTAAAATAATTTGTTCCGCATTGACTTCAATGGGATGCAATAGCGCATTCGGCCAAAGGTGGGGGGGCCCCAGAGCGCCTCGGAAACGGCCGAAAAAGCCAGAGGACACGTCGGCTGACCTCTGCAAACCTTGCAAAGACTTAGTTCCCGAGATTTGCCGAGGTCAGCTGTGCTGTCCTCGGTCTTTCCGTTCAGCTGAGATCGGCGATGTTCGGCTCTGCTCGGCCCCGGTGCCCCCCACCTCAGGCCAAACGTGGTAATGCACCCGCTTTGGCCTGAATCCTGCTCGTTTTGCGGGACAACACTCGCAAACCGAGTCACAATTTTTAAAAATACAGTGCTTGTATTGCGAAACGCTCGTTAACCGCGTTACTTGCAATCCGAGGTTCCACTGTACTTCCTTATTAGGTACTATCCTAATAAGACATATAGAACAATTGTATTAGGACACTGGTTGAAAGGGACAAGGATTTTCTCCCTATTTTCTTTTCATATTTGGACACTTAAAGTTTCACTAAACCCACATCATAAAAAAAACTATCAATAAATGGTGTATCACATGGTGTTCATACTCACTCAGTCAATATGAGATTAGTTTTCTGTATTCTGCAAAAAACCTGGTTGATCCTGCTGCTCTCTATCTCCACCTTATGTCCATGTCCCAAATTAAGCTAGGGATTTTGCAGCTGTGGTGGCAACTCTGCACATGCTCAGTTTTCAGTGAGTTTCTATGCGGAGCCTCCCTATCACATCTGAGCAGCCCATGTGACTATAGAGTCACACATGTGGGCGAATACACAGTGGTAAATGACAGCCCACTTCCTTCCTCCTCCTCCATGCCCACTTACCAGCTAAACACAATGGGGGTGGGATATTACATGTAGATTTATTGTGTCCTTACCTACTTTTTATTCCAAGACACAGGCTGGAGGGGAGTGACATGGCCTGTGACTGGCAGAAATCCTTCCATACCATGTTATTTCTATAAAATAATAAAGATTTGATTTCAAATATATATTTGTATGACAATTTAAAACAGTTTATTGGTATTATTTATTTCTTTTTACTCTGTATTCCAAAGGCTGTTTTTTATTTTTTATTTTGAACACGCGACCAGCAACAGAGGACTAGAAGCTCCTCCTACTTATGTTTCCCTGCAGACAGGCTGGAAAAGAGCTGGGTCATGTAACAGCTGTATATCAAATAGGAAAAGGGTAATTAGATGGCTTTTCTTTAGTAAAATATTTACAGTGCCATCATCCACATACAGAAATAGAAGGGACAATGTACATTAAACAGTGTGTATTTAGCATCATTTTAAGTCAGAGGGGCTGTGACTTAAAGTGTAAGTAAACCCCCCTATCGTTTTCAGACAAGAAAACTGTCATCTTTGCCTCTGTTTAATCTACAACTGCCATGATGCTGCACATGTGATCAGTTATGACACCAGCCATTGGATGGTTTGACAGTTTGGTTGAGAGCAAAACCAATGGGAGTGTTACATTTCCGTCACGTGCCGTAAATTAAACAGTTTTTCGAATGGATTTACTTCCGCTTTAAGAGGGATTTTGCATTATTTGGATATATCTGTTTGCTCTTTTTTTCTCAAAAAATAGGTGTAGGAACTCAACCACAACCCCATTCAGATTTCACAAACAGTAGAAGGGTCTTAAAGGGGCATTAAATATGAGGATTGCATTACATACAGAGTGCAGAATTCAGGGGGTTACACACAGAGTGCAGAGCTGTCACCTGTAAACACAGAAACCAGACTTCTGTGTTTACAAGTGATTGTGGTGAGGAGGCACCAAAGGGTCTGAGCCAGAGGTGGTGGAACTGAGTTCCCCCAAGTTCCCCCTGAAAAAAAGCCCTGTCTGTTTGTAAGTAGGTGGTAGTCCCTTTTTAGACAGACCAGTCCCATGATGATGTTAGTGGGTGTTGTATTGTGCCCTTTATATTCTGGTGTGAGAGGAGTTCTGGGCAGAAGGTGATGGGACTTGGCTGCCCCTGACTTTTGGCATGTAGGTTGGTAGTCATGAAGAGTGGTAGGCCTGCGGGGCCATGGCCTAGGGAAAAGACTTCTTGTGAGGACCCACTGCTGGGGGAAACTTGAAAGAGCATTTGGGAAGATGGGTGGACTTTAAGATGTCAGGTTGGTGGCACTGAAGTGTTCTTCACTGTATTGGTGAAGTTGAGAAGCTGTGTGTCAAGTTGTTGTTTTTGAAATTCTTCAGTAAATCAGAAAGCAGCACTCTGTGTGGACATTCTTTATTTAAGAAGGTGGTCATTTTGCCAGAAAAATTTGAGTATTGTAACTGCCAGGTGGGTCTCAGACCTGAAGTAAGTGAAACACAAAAAAGCGGGGTAGCCATTAAGGACAGGTATGTGCGTACCCTAACTGAAGAAGGAGCTGGGTGGAGCCCCTGACTAACTTGGGGGTAACCTGCAGCTAATCCAGCTTGTCAACATTTTGGAACCATTTCCTGTGTAGAGCTTAAAAACGTTTTAAGTCAGACAGGTATAAAAGATGCCATTTATTTTTATTTAGTGTCATTGTATTAGCTTCCTGAATCCTTTTACACCTACATAAATGTCTGATTACATCAATGTACTTATATACCAACTCGATTTACAAGTGTAGCCAGATTGGCCCTATCAAAGCATAACTAAAAGCAATAATTGTGTTTATAAGTTGGGGATAGCGAAGAGAGGGATTCGAAAACCAGCTAGTTTTTTTGCTGTCTGTGCCATAAAAAGTGGGGCAAAAAAGTATTTAGTCAGCCACCAATTGTGCAAGTTCTCCCACTTAAAAAGATGAGAGAGGCCTGTAATTGTCATCATAGGTATACCTCAACTATGAGAGACAAAATGTGGAAACAAATCCAGACAATCACATTGTCTGATTTGGAAAGAATTTTATTGCAAATTATGGTGGAAAATAAGTATTTGGTCACCTACAAACAAGCAAGATTTCAGGCTCTCACAGACCTGTATCTTCTTCTTTAACCACTTCCATACTGGGCACTTCTACACCTTCCTGCCCAGACCAATTTTCAGCTTTCTGCGCTGTTGCATTTTGAATGACAATTGCGCGGTCATGCTACACTGTACCCAAACTAAATTTTTATAATTTTTTCCCCACAAATAAAGCTTTCTTTTGGTGGTATTTGATCACCTCTGGGATTTTTATTTTATGCTAAAAAAAAAAAAAAAAAAAGACCGAAAATTTTGGAAAAAAAATATTTTTTTTGTTTCAGTTACAAAACTTTTTAAATAAGTACGTTTTCTCCTTCACTGATGGGGCTGCACTGACGGGCACCGATGAGGTGGCACCAATGAGGTGGCACCGATGAGGTGGCATTGATGGGCACTGATGATGGGCACTAATATGCGGCACTGATAGGTGGCATGGATAGGCGGCACGGATAGGCACTGATAGGCGGCACGGATGGGCACTGATAGGCGGCACAGATGGGCATGGATGGGCACTGATAGGTGGCACAGATGTGCATGGATGGGCACTGATAGGTGGCACGGGTGGGCACTGATAGGCGGCACTGATGTACTGTAATGGATGCCAATCAGTGCCAAACAATAATGCCTGCCAATCAGTGATGCCCACTGTGGGCACTGATTGGCATCCATTGTGGGCACTGATTGGCATCCATTAGGGGGCACTAACTGGCATCCCTGGTGGTCTAGGGTGGCATACCTGGTGCTGGCATCCCTGGTGGTCTGGTGGCATCCCTGGTGGTCCAGTCTGGGCATCCTCGGGGGGGCTGCGCTGATAATCTATCAGCACAAACCCCCCCTGTCAGAGGAGCAGCCGATCGGCTCTCCTCTACTCGCGTCTGACAGACGCGAGTGAGGAAAAGCCGATGACCGGCTTTTCCTGTTTACACTGTGATCAGCCGTGATTGGACACGGCTGATCACGTGGTAAAGAGTCTCCGTCGGAGACTCTTTACCTAGATCGGTGTTGCGGGGTGTCAGACTGACACCCCGCAGCAACGATCGCCGCAACGATCGCCCCAAAGAGCTGTCGAAGGACACCAGAAACAAAATTGTAGACCTGCACCAGGCTGGGAAGACTGGATCTGCAATAGGCAAGCAGTTAGGTGTGAAGAAATCAACTGTGGGAGCAATAATTAGAAAATGGAAGACATACAAGACCACTGATAATCTCCCTCGATCTGGGGCTCCACGCAAGATCTCACCCAGTGGGGTCAAAATGATCACGGTGAGCAAAAATCCCAGAACCACACGGGGGGGACCTAGTGAATGACCTGCAGAGAGCTGGGACCAACGTAACAAAGGCTACCATCAGTAACACTTTATGGCTGCTCCCCCTCCCCAGACCATATCCCCCCCCCCGGCCAGCAACAAAACTCACGAGTGAGTCTCTTACCTTTTTTTCTTCCATGATCTGTACGCCGCCGCCTGTCACACTGCCTGCCCCAGCAGGGACATGATCGATGACCCGGAGAGGAGGAGGAGGAGAAGACATCGGGCACAGACTGCCTGCCCCGGCGGGGACATGATCGGTGACCCGGAGAGGAGGCGGAGAAGACATCGGCCACAGCTCACAGTGAAGGCCAGCCCCGCTCTCCCGTGATTGAGGACAGGCCAGCCCCACCTGCCGCACATGACCCCTTTCGCCCAATCACAGGGCGCCAGGGGCCGGCCTGAGACTGAACATGGCGGCCAAAGCGCGGGGTCACAGAAAGTTGAAATTAGGAGTATGGAGCGAGGGTGACACAGAGATGCTTGGCTGGGGTCGCTGGGCAGATGGGGCCCCCCAGGCAAGTGGGGCCCCCGGGCAACTGCCCAGCGTGCCCATGCAAAAAGACGGCCCTGTTATCAGCAGCTCCTTCAGGGTTGAGCGCTACAAAGTTTTTCTCTTTTAATTGCTGTCTTGTCCTTGCTGGGGTAACTTCCCTGAAATCTCTCCATTTTAGGAGAGGCAGAAATGCACCACTGGAAAAGTCAACTTTTCATTCAGCTTAGAAAGCTACATTCTTGCAGCAACTACCACTTTGCACCCAGACCAATTCTGGCATTTCTCTCCTACATATAAAAATCATATTTTTTTTTTCTAGAAAATTACTCAGAACCCCCAAACATTATATATATCTATATATATAGATATATATATATTTATTTATTTTTTAGCAGAGACCCAGAGACCCTAGGGAATAAAATGGCGGTTGTTGCAATTTGTTATGTCACACAAGATTTGCACAGCAATTTTTCAAACGCAATTAGTTTTTTAGGGAAAAAAATATGCTTTAATTAACTTTATTGCAAAGAAACACAATATATAACCCATTTTTTGGTAAAATATAAAAGATGATGTGACGCCCAGTAAATAGATACCTAATATGTCATGTTTTAAAATTGCGCACACTTGTGGAATGGCACCAAACTTTGGTACTTAAAAATCTCCATAGGCGACTCTTTTTACAGGTTACCAGTTTAGCGTTTCAGAGGAGGTCTTGTGCTACAATTATTGTTTTCACTATAACGTTTGCGGCGATACTTCACAAATGTGGTCGGAACGCCATTAACATATGCGGGCGCATCCTACATATGCATTCGCTTCTGCGAGTAAACACGAGGGGACAGGGGCGCTTTACTTTTTTTTAAATTATTATTATTGTAGTTGAGTCTCCTTTAAGGACCCGGGACTACGTTACCCAGAACCCCGTTCAGCACCCAGGGTGCATGGAGCCACCGCAGAGACTCATGGGAGGGGCTATATAGGAAGAGGGAGAGGCTGAGCTCGGCCTCTTTGGACACCGCGCTGCAATCAACAGGTCTTCCTGTGCGGATCTGCTGCAGTGCAGGGCCTGAAGCCAGGGCCTTGCACAACTTCCAGAGAGCCTTTCACCCCACTGCGGAGCCTGGGTGGCACCTGACTTTATCGAGTTTGGACATCAGTTGGACCGGAGACCCGGCCGTTGCAGACACTGTGTGCGGAGACACAGTAGGTGGAAGTCCCGGACTGGGATCGCGTCCGGAGTGGTGAGCGAGCACCTGCTCATTCATATAAACAGTACTTTGACTAGGCCTAGAGACTGCCTTGGCCCTCCGGGTTCTACTTTACTGTCCCGCAGGAGACTAGTGGCGGAACCGTTTTGAGTGGTCTCCTGTGAGGGGTTCATTCTGCCCTCTTCATTTTTCTACCCTTTGGATTACAAATTACTGTTCCTGTTGTGCACCACCAGTCAAGTTGCATGCCAAGAAACTGTTCTTCTAGAGACTGAGTTTAAAATCTGGATCAGGCCTGATCTGCAGTTAGAATTTAGGTTGCTGCGCCATAAGGGCGCATAGCAGGGGCTGATCCACAGTCTAGTCTCGGGAGGGGCACTTCCAGAAAATATTTATTTTTTTGGCAATTTTTCGGAGAAATGGCTGGTGTTGGAGCTTCAATCATCCCGGCACCAAGGTTGTTATGGTGTCAGAATAATTGAAACGCATTTTTTCTATTATTACATTGTTATATAAAATGAAATGGTTCAACTCACCATAATGCAGAATCAGTGGGAGCCCCGAGTGTGTTACTTGCCACCGCCGCCTGCCACGCATTGCTATTTGCCACGTCGCCTGACACATTGCGGATTGTCACTTGCCATTTCACCTGCCACATGTTTGTCACTTGCCTGTCTGCCACACGTTGCGGATTGTCACTGCTCCAATTGTCCCATGCTATGTCCCAGAGTTAGGCAGCACAGAGATAATGTAGTCTTTCTGCTGCCCGCGGCTGCCTACACATTGAGGGCAGAAGTGCAGGGTGGGCGGTGAGAGATGATGTCATCTCTCTGCTCCCCCACTTGCTCACACTCACCAAGCCGCCTGGCCCGCATGCTCTCTCTCCCGCCAGCGGAGCTGCCCGCGCTTTTAGTTCCCCAGGTGCCGAGCTGCACGCTCTCTCACCCGTTTGTTCCCTTACCAGCCTGCCGAGCTGCCCGGCCCACTCGCTCTCATTCTCACCCACGGAGCTATCGGATCCGCGCTTCAATCCAGGCAGCTGCTGTCACTAGTCACTGTCACATTACAGGAGATGGTCAGAGACTGCGGACATACTACAGGAGATGGTCAGAGACTGCGGACATACTACAGGAGATGGTCAGAGACTGCGTTTATGGCTGAACCCAGTGTAACAGTATATAGTATTGCAGGGTTGCTCCACTCCATTTAAACCAGCTCTGAAAAGATCAAGTTGGTAATCTTCCTTTGAAAGTACACCCATGTGACAGAAGACAGAAGACAACAGCACATCCCAATTTCCAAAATACAAATTGTTATACAGTGATCTGCTCAGGATTAGTGGAGGGCAGTAAACAGTTAATTGGTCTGTAAAGTTCTAGCCTGAACTAGCAGTTAATCCTTCCAAAAAACATCACACAAACCATACAGCACACACACAGACAGAGCTCTGGCTAAATAACTGAAATAGTTAACAGCCAGCCATGTGTCACAAGGTCACTGGACACAGAATGTGAGCAGGACCTTATCAGTGTGCAGGATAAGGAGCTATAAAAAAAAAAAAAGTAGGAGTGAGGGGACTGACCTGCACACTGCCTAGATTTCTGGAAGACACTGCAGCCAGTGTACATGTGAGATCATGATGTGACATGAGTCCTGATGATCTGTGTGCTGCAGATCTAGCTATCCTGTAGCTGTGGTCATACCTTCTTGTGTCTGTCTGCATTGTATTTCTCCTTCCTAGCTCCCCCATTCAGCCCCGCTCCAGCACCCGGGCAGTCAAATGTGGCGGGCTGGAGAGGGGGAGGTTTACACTGGCTGCTGACTGGCTGTGGATGTGTGGGAGGAGCAGAGCAAGTCCTCGCTTATACACAGGACTGTCAGCGGAGCGCAGAGACTCAAGGCTCAGGGCTGTCACTGAAAATCAGCCCACTGAGGGATCCATCCCTGATGACGAGTCTCTCTCTCGGCGCCGCTGATCGGCTGATGTGAGAGAGAGACTCAGAGAGGCAGCCGCAGATAATGCAGTTTAAAAAAATCTTAAAAAAAAAAATCTTAAAAAAACAACAAAAACAGAGCTAGCGAGCGAATGTGACATGATTGTCTCGGGGGGGGGGCAATTGCCCTGTTGCCCCCCCCCCCTGGATCCGCCATTGGCGCATAGATAGAGATAGTAGTACTTGGCGGGTAATCGCCTGTGTTAGATTTTCTGCTGCAGTGTTCTGCAGATATATATGTGTTATGTGTTAACCTTATGCCCTTTTACTCAAAGTAAAGAAACGTTATATTTTATCTCTTGCTATCAGTGTGTTGCCTTTATGCAAAGAGGTTACCCGTGCAATACAGATAGATTGTGTGCATATACTGTTAGATTGTGATACTAGAGAAATCCCTAGACTAACTGTGCCAGAGTGGTTCGAGTAAATTGCCGGGGGTTGGCAGTGCTGTATACAGGGCCCGAAACAAAATCCAGCGGCTCTCTTAACTGGGGGTAGGGCTACACGTGGGGGCTCTCGAGTCCGGGATCCTGTTACAGCAAGTAACACGCCAAAAGTACCAGCCTGGACCCACTGGAAGTAGAACAGTGGTGCAAGGCGGCCTACACAGATTCAGCTGCGGCAGTAGTCATAGAACTCCCAGGGACTTGGCAAGAAGAAGCGGTGAAGCGGCTAGTAACGTCGCTGTCCCAAACCAGAAGGTATGGGTGATGGATGTCAGAATGAATTCCACACTGACCCACGCACTAATAGCTTGGATGAAGGAAATCCCAGAACATTTCAAGGGTCCAAGTATAAAAGCAATGGATGATCAGACCTATAGCTTAATACATGCCACTCATACCAGGAGGATGGGTTCAGACACCTAAACCATCATCCCCACAGGTATCTCCACCGCAGTCCCCAAAAGCAGAAAACCGGAAGGCTAAAGAGAGCTCCGGGTCACCGCCTGCCACCCTCAGCGCAGAGTTATGCGCGGTCCTGGGGGAGATTGTAGCCCAGTGTAAGAAGGATCCTACAGACTATCAAATGTCGGGATACAAAAAACTCAGAATATTCTCTGGGAGGAAACCTGTACCTTCGGGTGAAGAGGGGTTTGAGGAGTGGTTAGACGGTGCCACTCAGGCCTTAGAAGAATGGGAAGTCCCAGAACACAGAAAGAAGCAGAGAATTGCTGAAAGTCTGAAAGAGCCTGCTCTAGAGGCCATACGCAACCTCAAGATGAGCAAAACAGACTGTGATGCGCAGGATTATCTGGACATTCTACAGAATGTGTTCGGTGGAACAGAGAAAATCACTGAGCTCACTTACCAGCTGGAGCACTGCTACCAAAAGACAGGAGAGAAACTGTCAGAGTTCATGAGGCGCCTGAACAAGATCCTGCATAAGATGATCCCGCAGAAGGTGGATGAGGCCCGTGTTCAGCAGGTAATGAGAGGATCTCAGCCCCTGGACCCCATCGCATTGGCGCTACGCACAAGACAGGACGGGAAGAGCCTGGAGTACCCTGACTTGATCCGAGTGGTCAGAGAGGAAGAAGCGATGCTGGAGGAGAAGAAGAGGAACCAACTAGTTGAGTCAGGTAATCCTCCTCCGGTGATGGTCAGGACGGCCATGACCCTGGAAAGAGACTCAGAGGTGGATACCTTGAAGTCACAGATGTCCCAAGTATTGGGGATGCTGACCTCTCTGATGGAAAAGAAGTTAAGGGTACCAGAGAGGGAAAGTCCGAGGAAGGAGCTGTTTCCAAATACCTCAGCGCCCGCATCCCTACAAGATTGGGGGGACATGACTTGTTTCAACTGCGGAGGGGTTGGCCATGCGGCCAAAGTGTGAACCAGTCCAAAGAAAAAAAAGATGAATAACCGCAAGCCGCCGGAAAACTTCAGCGGGCCCCGGTGAAGGAGTCAACCGGGTGCCCATCATCTCCAGTGAACTCCAAACTTAATGAGAAGCACATAAAAAGAGTGGAGAAGACCCCTCAGAAGAAACACAAGGTTCCTCAGTGGGAACGTACCCCAAAGAAAGAGTGTAATGTCCCTCAGCGGGTAGTTACACCCATTAAAAGGAGGGAGATCAATGCATACCAGGCCCAAGAGAGACTTAAGTCCAAAGAGAAATGGAAGAAAGAAAGTCCAAAAGGAAAACGCAAAGATCCAAGGAAAGAGACTCCTTCGAATCGATATCCAGAGAAGCTGGTAGGTCCCTCCCCGATAGTACCTGTCCAAGTGGAGGGAGTCTACACAAGAGCCATATTGGATACTGGGGCGCAAGTGACCCTGTTGTACCGGGACTTTTATGACAAGCATCTAAGCCACCTACCCATCCAGAAGATTGAAGAGCTGGAGATATGGGGGATCGGGACAGAGAGTTTCCCTTATGATGGCTATCTGCCTATGAAACTGACTTTCGACCCGTCCATAGCCGGGAAGGCCGAAGTGTTCGATACCTTAGCTGTGGTGTGCCCCCGACCGCCTGGAGCTAACAAGAGTTCCCTAATAATAGGGACCAACACGGATCTGGTCCGAAGACTCTTGGCCCCTCTTACAAAAGGAAAAGACCCCACAGTACCTGAGATCCACCCAATGTTGAAGACAGCCTACCAACGACTGATCTTAGAACAGAAGGCCCCAGAGGAGGGGGTAGGAAAGTGCTGGAGACTGGGAAGAAGAGGAATAGTGCTGCAGCCTGGTGAAGTAGCCTGTTTGAAAGCCACTGTGAAACTTGGGAGCAGCCTGGGCCCTTTGTTATGTTAGAGCCCGACCCAAGGGGAGAACATTCGGGCCTAGAAGTAGTCCCAGAGGTGGTCCCGTTGAGGGCTCTGAAGAAGGCTCACTGTAAGGTACCTGTGAGTGTCAGGAATAGGATGGACGGCCCCATGGAGATCCCAGCCAGGATGTTGCTGGGCCAGGTGAGCCCTGCCACCCCAGTTGCTTTGTCGGATGTGGAGAAGACAGATGGAGAAAGCACTGTGTGGGAGAAACTTTCCATGGAGAACCAAAACCTGCCCAGGGCTTGTAAAGAGAGAGTTAAGGCCCAGTTGACCAGGTGGGAAAAGATCTTCTCCCAAGATGAGTTCGATGTGGGGTGTGCAAGGAGTGCCACCCATCGAATCTGCCTCCAGGAAGACAAGCCCTTCAGGGAAAGAGTCAGGCGAGTTCCGTTAGCAGACCTCGAGGACTTGAGGGAGCAGCTTGCCGAGCTCAGGCGAACCAGTGTGTTTCGAGAATCTAGAAGCCCCTATGCCTCCCCGATAGTGGTGGTCAGAAAGAAGAATGGATCGTTGAGGCTGTGCATAGACTACAGGACCCTCAACAGGAGAACCATACCCGATCAGTACACCACTCCAAGGATAGAGGATGCCCTACAGAGCTTGTCTGGAGCCAAGTGGTTCAGTGTTATGGACATCAAGAGCGGGTACTATCAAATCCCTATGCATCCAGAAGACAAAGAGAAGACGGCTTTCATAACCCCAGTGGGGTTCTTTGAATTTGACCGGATGCCTCAAGGTCTGTCTGGAGCCCCAGCCACCTTCCAACGTCTCATGGAGAAGACTGTAGGAGACATGAACCTCATCGAAGTCCTTGTATACTTAGATGATATCATTGTCTTCGGGAGAACCTTGGAAGAACATGAGGAGAGGCTGGAGAAAGTTTTGAAAACACTGAGTGAGGAAGGACTCAAGCTCTCACCTGAAAAATGCCAGTTTTATCAGTCATCAGTCAACTATCTGGGACACATAGTGTCCGAGGATGGGGTAGCCACAGACCCGGAAAAGTTGGAGGCAGTCACCTCCTGGCCAAGGCCCACCACAGTGACAGAGCTCAGATCCTTCTTGGGGTTCTGATCCTATTACAGAAGGTTCGTGGAAGGGTTTGCTCGGATAGCCAGGCCTCTGAATGAGCTGCTCAAGACGGAGGGGGAAGAGGAGGATTCGGGCCCCAGGAAGCCAGGGGAGTCAGTCAGGGACCAGTGGAATGAGAAGTGTGAAGATGCCTTTCAGATGTTGAAGAAAAACGTAACCACTGCCCCTGTCCTGGCCTACGCAGATCCTAAGAAGCCTTATTAACTTTACGTAGATGTCAGTCATGATGGTCTGGGAGGAGTGCTCTACCAGGAGCATGAAGAGCAACTGAGGCCCATTGCGTATGTGAGCAGAAGTCTGACTCCCTCTGAAAAGAACTACCCCACCCATAATTTGGAGTTCCTGGCCCTCAAGTGGGCGGTAGTTGACAAACTCAGAGACTATCTGTATGGCGCAGAATTCACTGTGAAAACCGACAAAAACCCCCTCAACTATCTTTTCACCACAGCAAAGTTGGATGCCACAGGACATAGATGGCTGGCGGCACTGTCTGCCTTCAATTTCAGCCTAAAATACAGGCCTGGGGCTGGAAATCGAGATGCAGATGCCTTGTCTAGAAGATCTCATGTCCCCACCTGCAGTACAGAAGATTGGACCCAAGTGGCACCCGACGGGGTGCGGGCCCTCTGTCAAGGGGCTGAACTCCAAGCCAGTGGCGGCTCAAGAGCAGAAGAGATAGGGGTTACCATAGTAGGAGTTCCCAAGCAGTACTGTGGAGTAACCCAACTGGGGGAAGATAACTTGCCAAAATTGTCCAAAAAGGAGTTGAGATCTGACCAATTGTAAGACCCCATGGGGAGATTAGTTCTAGAGGCCCTGGAGAATCAGGATCCAAATAGACTTTTACGTAACCCTTCAAAGGAAGCTTGCCTGTTGAGGAAGGAGTGGGACAGGTTGCAGGTGCATCAGGGAGTGGTCTACCGAAGGGGCCCCTCTGATGACCTGGAAGATAAATGGCAATTGTTCCTGCCCGAGAAACACAGAGAGACTGTCATGGTTGCTCTGCACGACAACCATGGCCACCTAGGGGCGGAAAGGACCTTCCAGCTCGTTAGGGACCGTTTCTATTGGCCCTGCATGAGGGCTGAAGTTGAAGAATACTGCCACTCATGTGCACGATGCATCTAGAGAAAGACTTTACCCCATCAAGCTGCCCCAATGGGCCATCTGCAAAGTCAAAGCCCACTTGATCTGGTATTCATTGATTTTCTCTGCCTCAAACCCGACCTGAGTGGACTAGGAAATGTTCTGGTAGTAACCGACCATTTCATGCCCAGGCCTTTCCAACCAAAGACCAGAAGGCTTCCACGGTAGCCAAAGTCCTTATGGAAAAATACTTTGTACACTATGGGCTGCCACAACGGCTTCATTCAGATCAAGGGAGGGATTTTGAAAGTCGGTTGATCCGGAAGCTCCTGGATTCTTTGGTGATTAAGAAGACAAGAACTACCCCCTATCATCCACAAGGTGATGCTCAGCCGGAGAGGTTCAACCGGACCCTGCTCAACATGCTGGGGACCTTAAGCAGTGAGAAGAAACAGCATTGGAGCAGCCACATAGCGGCAGTTGTGCATGTATACAACAGCACCACCAGTGACGCTACAGGGTACTCACCCTATAGACTTATGTTCGGAAGAGAAGCAAGACTACCGGTAGATCTGGCCTTTGGCATCTCCATAGACCATTGTTCTGCCACTCCTCACAAAGGATATGTTGATAGACTCAGACACAATTTGAAATTGGCTTATGAACAGGCTCAGGCGGCCTCAGAACAAAGGGGGGCCCGCAACAAGAAAAACTTTGATCTGAAAGTTCGGATTCAAGATTTACAACCTGGAGACAGAGTGTTGCTGCAGACAGATGGAGACCTGAACCCTATGTTATTTGCAAGAGACTACCGGGCCTACCCGTTTACAGACTTAAGCCAGAGGGAAGGGTGGGGCCCTTAAAGACCTGGCATTGGAACCACCTATTCCCACTAGCTGAAGCAGTTCAGGTTCCCCCTGCGATGGGTTCCCCCGAGCCAATTTCCATCCTGGATACTCCCAGACCGAACACTCGGTTCCAGACCCCTCAGATTGGGGATACAGAGACCTCGGAGCTAAGTGAAGACGAGGGAGAAGAACTTGGTTGGCTTTGGCCTTCCCAGGCCCCAGTAACTTCTGTGATTGATCTTCCACCTGAAGAAGACACCATAGACGGAACACTGAATGCAGAAGCTACTGAGTTCATCCCGTCCAGTCCTTTGTTGGGTTCTTGGGAAAATGCCTGTGACGTACTCTCAGAAGAGGATCCAAGAGATTCCATGTACCTCCCTGCTCCGGAGTCAAGTGTTCCTGAACCTATGGAAGCTCCCAAGTCGGTTCCAGAAGGGGAACCTGTTTTAGTAGAAATAGAAAACCCAAGAGGACAAAGAATGCGGAGGGCCATAAAGCCTCCCAGGAGATTGACTTACCCACAGATGGGGAGGAGCTCGGAAGACACTGTGGTTACTGCCAGGAGGAGTATGGAAGACCCTAATCCCTCCACTGTTCATTTGGTGGGGGGCAACCCCAACTCACTCTCTGGCACAGTTAGGCAGGACACTAATGATAGTGTGACCTGTGGGCGGGGAAGTTCACCTCCTTGTTTTTGGTGGGAATTTCCTCTGCCAACATCATAAGCAACTTTGGTTAATGTTGTGCGTGCTATAATTTAATGTTATCTTTGGGGACCAAAGAGTTTAAGTGGGGGGAGTGTGTAGCGGGGTCTCCTTTAAGGACCCGGGACTACGTTACCCAGAACCCCGTTCGGCACCCAGGGTGCATGGAGCCACCGCAGAGACTCATGGGAGGGGCTATATAGGAAGAGGGAGAGGCTGAGCTGGGCCTCTTTGCAATCAACAGGTCTTCCTGTGCGGATCTGCTGCAGTGCAGGGCCTGAAGCCAGGGCCTTGCACAACTTCCAGAGAGCCTTTCACCCCACTGCAGAGCCTGGATCGCACCTGACTTTATCGAGTTTAGACATCAGTTGGACCGGAGACCCGGCCGTTGCAGACACTGTGTGCGGAGACACAGTAGGTGGAAGTCCCGGACTGGGATCGCGTCCGGAGTGGTGAGCGAGCACCTGCTCATTCATATAAACAGTACTTTGACTAGGCCTAGAGACTGCCTTGGCCCTCCGGGTTCTACTTTACTGTCCCGCAGGAGACTAGTGGCGGAACCGTTTTGAGTGGTCTCCTGTGAGGGGTTCATTCTGCCCTCTTCATTTTTCTACCCTTTGGATTACAAATTACTGTTCCTGTTGTGCACCACCAGTCAAGTTGCATGCAAAGAAACTGTTCTTCTAGAGACTGAGTTTAAAATCTGGATCAGGCCTGATCTGCAGTTAGAATTTAAGTTGCTGCGCCATAAGGGCGCATAGATAGAGATAGCAGTACTTGGCGGGTAATCGCCTGTGTTAGATTTTCTGCTGCAGTGTTCTGCAGATATATATGTGTTATGTGTTAACCTTATGCCCTTTTACTAAAAGTAAAGAAACGTTATATTTTATCTCTTGCTATCAGTGTGTTGCCTTTATGCAAAGAGGTTACCCATGCAATACAGATCGATTGTGTGCATATACTGTTAGATTGTGATACTAGAGAAATCCCTAGACTAACTGTGCCAGAGTGGTTCGAGTAAATTCCCGGGGGTTGGCGGTGCTGTAGACAGGGCCCGAAACAAAATCCAGTGGCTCTCTTAACTGGGGGTAGCGCTACATTATTATTTATTTTATATTTATTTTTTATTTTTACATTGTTCCTTTCATTTTTTTTATCACTTACTTTTATTTTTATTACAAGTGTAATAAGATGTAAACATCCCTTGTACTAGGAATAAGGCATGATGGGTCCTCTTTTTGGAGACATCTGGGGTCAATAAGACCCCAGATATCTCCTCTACCTGCAAAACATTGAACTCTGCTTTCCAGGGGGGAAATGGCAGTGTTTACATCTGCCAGAAGTGACATCATGACATCTCTTTCGGCCTCCAAGGGCCATAGACCGCCGGTAAACTGCCAACCTCGACAGATCAGATCTCCGGCTTCCCGCTCAAACAGGTGTCTCCTCCTGCTGACTATAAAAGCAATCTAGCGGCTAATCAACCACTAGGATGGCTTTTACAAGAGAGGAAATCACTCGCTGAATAAAAAGATATCTGGATGATGCCTGTAGCTGCAGGCATAAACCAAACATCTGCACTTGAAGTCCAGGATGTCCAGGACATCATAAAGTGGTTAATATAATATTATGTTCCAGACTAGTGATGAGCCGAACACCCCCGGGTTCGGTTCGCACCAGAACCCGCGAACGGACCGAAAGTTCGTACGAACATTAGAACCCTATTAAATACAATGGATGCGAACGTTCGAATTCTAAAGTGCTAATTATAACAACTATTATGCATGTTATTGTCCTAAAAAGGGTTTGGGAACCCGGGTTCTGCACCAGGGGACATGTATCAATGCAAAAAGAAGTTTTAAAAACGGTCGTTTTTCGGGAGCAGTCATTTTAATGATGCATAAAGTGAAAAAAAAAAGTCAAATATTCCTTTAAATATCGTACCTGGGGGGTGTCTAAAGTATGCCTGTGAAGTGGCACGTGTTTCCCGTGTTTAGAACTGTCCCTGCACAAAATGACACTTCTAAAGGAAAAAAAAGCCATTTAAAACTTCTTGCGGCTTTAATGTAATGTCTGGTCCCGGTAATATGGATGAAAATCTTTAAGAAAAATGGCATAGCTACCCCATGACCCCCCCCCCCTACCCCAGCCCATTACCAGCCCCTTTGGGTCTTGTATGGATATTAAGGGGAACCCCGCACATAAAATAAAAAAGGCCCTATATACTCTGAACAGCCGTATACAGGCGGTGCATACAAGACAGGGACTGTAGGTTTGTTCTTATGTAGAATGTGTTTGTAATTTTGAACAGGTACATTGTTGAAGTGTAGCTCCAGCCCAAAAATCTATTTTTAAACTTTTTGGGAAACATAGGTAAGGGTTATCACCCCTGTAACATTTGTTTTGCTGTCTGTGCCCCTGTTCAGAACATTTCACCTCACTTTCCGTCCCAATGACAACTGTTTTTGAAATGTGGTGTTTTTCTTGAAACAAGGATTGCTGATAAAGCATCAGTACAGAGGAGACACCTTTCTCCCATATTTATTCTTACAGGAGAGAATTTTCCTTCCTAGGGGTAGATTTCCTCTCACTTCCTGTTGTCTTCTTTCGTTTGCCAGTAGGAGTCGTTTGTAAGTTGGATGTTTGAAAGTAGGGACCTGCCGTATATACTCTGCAGAAATAGGCCCCTTAGTTGTTGGTGTTGGCACAACACTGTAAGCACTCACAGTTACTCTTGGTTGGTGCTGGAACGCCCTGCTGTCAACTATTATATCAGGAATTTTAATTACATATAATTCTTGAACAGTGGTAGTAAAAATTGGGGCTTTGATGGTGGTGCTGGTGCCACAACACTGTAAGCCCTGACAGTTACTCTTGGTGGGTGCAGCAATGGGCCCTGCTGTGAATTATTAGATCAAGAATTGTAATTGCATGCCCCTGTTGAACAGGGGCTGAAAAATTGGGCTTTTCGTGGTGGTGGTGGTGGTGGTGGTGTTGCCACAACACTGTAAGCCCTCAGAGTTACTCTTGGTGGGTGCAGGAATGGGCCCTGCTGTGAATTATTAGATCAAGAATTGTAATTACATGCCCCTTTTGAACAGGGGCTGAAAAATTGGGCCTTTCGTGGTGGTGGTGGTGGTGGCGTTGCCACAACACTGTAAGCCCTCAGACTTACTCTTGGTGGGTGCAGGAATGGGCCCTGCTGTGAATTATTACATCAAGAATTGTAATTGCATGCCCCTGTTGAACAGGGGCTGAAAAATTGGGCCTTAGGCACTGGTGGCACAACACTACAACCCCTCACAGATACTGTACTTGGAGCACAGCAATGAGCCCTGTTGCAAAGTATTGCTTCAAAAATTGTAATGACACGCCCCTGTTAAACAGGGGCTGAAAAATTGGGCCTTAGGCACTGGTGGCACAACACTACAACCCCTCACAGATACTGTACTTGGAGCACAGCAATGAGCCCTATGGCAAATTATTGCTAAAAAAATTGTAAGTACACGCCCCTGTAAAACAGGGGCTGAAAAATTGGGCCTTAGCCACTGGTGGCGGCACCCATAAACAAAAATGATCTTCCAAGCTATCATCATCAATCGTATCATTGAGGACTCGGAGGAGGAGGATAGCCAGTCAACATAACAGCACAGGCACTCAGCATCAGTCTTGAAGGGACGTGACATGTTAAAATCAATTAGTCTGTTATATCAGCATCAGGTGTGTGGTAGCTGGTGGTGATCCAAGACTGGTTCATCTTGATGAAAGTCAGTCGATCAACCGAGTCGGTGGACAGGCGCACCCTGTGATCCGTGACAAATCCTCCAGCAGCACTGAATGTGCGTTCCGAAAGAACGCTGGATGCAGGACAGGCCAGTAGCTCAATTGCATACTGTGCAAGCTCTGGCCAGTGATCCATCCTCAAGACCCAGTAAGCCAGAGGATTTTCGGTGGGGAAGGTGTCCAAGTCTGACCTTGCCCCTAGATATTCCTGCACCATGTTTATCAGACGCTGGTGATGGTTGCTGGAACCAATCATACTTTGGGGCTGCGGACTAAAGAATTGTCTGAACGCATCGGTCAGACGGCCACCTTCCCCACCGCTCCTTCTTTGACTGGCCGAAGCCTCAGCAACTCGTTGTCCTGGACCAGGAGTTTGTAACCTCCCAGTCTCTGGGAACGCGTTGCACAGACCTTTCTGCAAGGCCTCCCGGAGTTGTCTCATCCTCTGCTCCCTCTGCGACTGTAACATAAGGTCCGCAACCTTACCCTTGTACCGTGGATCAAGGAGAGTGGCCAGCCAGTAATGGTCCCTCTCCTTGATCCGAAGAATACGAGGATCCTTCCGCAGACTTTGCAGGATCAGGGAGGCCATGCAGCGTAGGTTTGCTGAGGCATTCGCTCCGGAGTCCTCTGGGTCACTAAGGACGACATGATCCGCAGTCACCTCCTCCCAGCCACGTACAAGTCCACTGGTTTCTTGGGACTGTAAATCATCCCTAAAAGACTGCTGCTGATGATGCTGAGTGCCAGCCTCCACCTCCATGCTGACACAATCCTCCTCCTCCTCCTCCTCCTCCTCTTCCTCTTCCTGTGCGATGGGTGGGACAGAAGGAACACTGTCTGGGTAAAGGGGGCCTTGAGAGGCAAGGAAGTCCTCCTCTTCCTGCCTCTGTTCTGCCTCAAGTGCCCTGTCCATTATTCCACGCAGCGTGTGCTCCAACAGGTGGACAAGAGGTACAGTGTCACTGATGCATGCACTGTCACTGCTCACCATCCTCGTGGCCTCCTCAAATGGTGCCAGGACAGTGCATGCATCCCTGATCATGCCCCACTGGCGTGGAGAAAAAAAACCAAGCTCCCCTGACCCTGTCCTGGTGCCATAGTCGCACAGGTACTCATTGATGGCCCTCTGCTGCGTGTGCAGCCGCTGCAGCATGGCCAACGTTGAGTTCCACCTGGTGGGCATGTCACATATAAGGCGGTTCTTGGGCAGGTTCAACTCCTTTTGCAGCTCAGCCAGGCGAGCACTGGCATTATAAGATCTGCGGAAATGCATACAGACTTTCCTGGCCTGCCTCAGGACATCCTGTAAGCCCGGGTACCTGCCCAAGAACCGCTGCACCACCAGGTTAAGGACGTGAGCCACACAGGGCACATGGGTCAGTTGTCCCTGTCGGAGGGCGGAGAGGAGGTTGGTGCCATTGTCGCAAACCACCATTCCTGGCTTAAGCTGGCGTGGCGTCAACCACCTCTCGGCCTGGCCCTGCAGAGCAGACAGGACCTCTGCCCCAGCGTGGCTTCTGTCCCCCAAACACACCAGCGCAAGCACGGCATGGCATCTTTTTGCCTGCGTACTTGCGTAGCCCCGTGAACGGCTACGGAGCACCGCTGGTTCATAGGACAAACCACAGGAAGAGGCCATGGAGGAAGAAGAAGAGGAGGGGGTGGAGGAGAGAGGTGTGTCACAACCAGTAGTAGCATTTTGGAGGCGTGGCGGTGGGACAACCTCCAACACTACTGCACCTTGTCCTGCATCCTTCCCAGCTGCCAAAAGAGTGACCCAATGGGCCGTGAAAGAAAGGTAACGTCCCTGTCCATGCCTGCTGGACCATGAGTCAGCGGTAATATGCACCTTACCGCTGACCGCCCTGTCCAGCGAGGCCAAGACATTGCCTTCCACATGCCGGTAGAGAGCCGGAATAGCCTTCCGTGAGAAAAAGTGGCGTTTGGGAACCTGCCACTGAGGAACCGCACATTGCACAAACTCACGGAAGGGGGCCGAGTCTACCAACTGAAAAGGCAGCAGTTGAAGCGCTAGCAATTTAGCCAAGCTAGCATTCAACCGCTGGGCATGTGGATGGCTGGGAGTGAACTTCTTTCGACGGTCCAGCAGCTGGGGCAGGGAAATTTGCCTGCTAGAATCGGACGTCGGTGTACTGCTAGCAGAGTGGCCGCAAGTACTTGGCTGTGACACGCCTAATTCTACACCTTCATTCCTCTCAGTGCATGTTTCAGAGAGGACTGAAGTTATAGTGGGGTTGGAGATCCCAGCTGATGCGGTGCAAGGAGAGGTCCGCTTTGTTCTTTGGTGTGGGTCTTTGAGGTAGGCTTGCCAACGAGCTGCATGGCAGGTCAACATATGTCTGGTCAGGCATGTGGTACCCAAGCGGCTGATGTTTTGGCCACGCGATATACGCTTGAGACATATGTTGCAAACAGCAGCTGTGCGATCTGATGCACTAGCCTCAAAAAAGGCCCACACCAAGGAACTTTTTGAATGACGGGCAGAGGCAGCGCCCTGCACAGGCGGAGCTCTGCGGTGTGATTCCGTCGGTGTACTGCCCTTACGCTGGCCACCAAAGGGCATCCTGTCTCGTTGGAGATGTGCCTCCTCCTCATCCTCCTCCTCCTCTCTCCTATTAGGCACCCACGTGGAGTCAGTGACCTCATCATCCCCTCCCTCCTCATCACTGGAGCCAATCTGGCAGTATGCTGCAGCTGCTGGAACATGACTGCCAGATTGGTGTCCTTCTTGAGCATCCCCTCTGTCTGCTCTCACCCTACTGCCTTCCTGTAGCTGGGTTTCATCATCAGACCCTTCGAAACGCTGGGCATCCTCCTGGAGCATGTACCCAACACTGTGCTCAAACAGTTCGGGGGACTCCTCAGGAGGAGGACATGGTGGGTCTAGGGAAGGAGTGACTGATGATGAGTCTGACATTGATACCAGGGAAGAGGACGCTTTGGCAGCTGCTTTGCCAGTACCCTGAGCCTGGGTGAGAGAGGATGAGGAGGAGGAGGAGGGCTTGGTCATCCACTCTACCAAGTCTTCGGCATGATGTGGCTCAACATGTCCAGCTGCCGAAAAGAAGGACAAGCGTGTCCCATGGCCATGTGCTGATGACAATGCACCGCGTCCACGACCAGCACTGTTGCCCCCAGACACAGAGCCTGCTTGCCCTCTTTTATTGCCTCCTGACTGTCTGCCTCTCCTTGTTTGCCTTCCAGACATTCTAATAGATGGCCTGCAGGGAGATGGGAAAAAAGCAATAAGGGCTACCTTCAGGTGTCCTTCTCTGTCCCTTGAAACAAGGACTTGCACAGTGAAAGAAACTGACACTCTCCCTACCTACAGTTTTCTGTCCCTAGAAAAAATGTTTTTTTTAAGCACAATATAGCACAAGGAGAATTCACTCACTGTCCTTCCAGGTCCCTGGAAACAAGGACTTGCACAGTGAAAGAAACTGACACTCTCCCTACCTACAGTTTTCTGTCCCTAGAAAAAAATGTTTTTTTTAAGCACAATATAGCACAAGGAGAATTCACTCACTGTCCTTCCAGGTCCCTGGAAACAAGGACTTGCACAGTGAAAGAAACTGACACTCTCCCTACCTACAGTTTTCTGTCCCTAGAAAAAATGTTTTTTTTAAGCACAATATAGCACAAGGAGAATTCACTCACTGTCCTTCCAGTTCCCTGGAAACAAGGACTTGCACAGTGAAAGAAACTGACACTCTCCCTACCTACAGTTTTCTGTCCCTAGAAAAAATGTTTTTTTTAAGCACAATATAGCACAAGGAGAATTCACTCACTGTCCTTCCAGGTCCCTGGAAACAAGGACTTGCACAGTGAAAGAAACTGACACTCTCCCTACCTACAGTTTTCTGTCCCTAGAAAAAATGTTTTTTTTAAGCACAATATAGCACAAGGAGAATTCACTCACTGTCCTTCCAGGTCCCTGGAAACAAGGACTTGCACAGTGAAAGAAACTGACACTCTCCCTACCTACAGTTTTCTGTCCCTAGAAAAAATGTTTTTTTTAAGCACAATATAGCACAAGGAGAATTCACTCACTGTCCTTCCAGGTCCCTGGAAACAAGGACTTGCACAGTGAAAGAAACTGACACTCTCCCTACCTACAGTTTTCTGTCCCTAGAAAAAATGTTTTTTTTAAGCACAATATAGCACAAGGAGAATTCACTCACTGTCCTTCCAGGTCCCTGGAAACAAGGACTTGCACAGTGAAAGAAACTGACACTCTCCCTACCTACAGTTTTCTGTCCCTAGAAAAAATGTTTTTTTTAAGCACAATATAGCACAAGGAGAATTCACTCACTGTCCTTCCAGGTCCCTGGAAACAAGGACTTGCACAGTGAAAGAAACTGACACTCTCCCTACCTACAGTTTTCTGTCCCTAGAAAAAATGTTTTTTTTAAGCACAATATAGCACAAGGAGAATTCACTCACTGTCCTTCCAGGTCCCTGGAAACAAGGACTTACTTGCACAGTGAAAGAAACTGACACTCTCCCTACCTACAGTTTTCTGTCCCTAGAAAAAATGTTTTTTTTAAGCACAATATAGCACAAGGAGAATTCACTTACTGTCCTTCCAGGTCCCTGGAAACAAGGACTTGCACAGTGAAAGAAACTGACACTCTCCCTACCTACAGTTTTCTGTCCCTAGAAAAAATGTTTTTTTTAAGCACAATATAGCACAAGGAGAATTCACTCACTGTCCTTCCAGGTCCCTGGAAACAAGGACTTACTTGCACAGTGAAAGAAACTGACACTCTCCCTACCTACAGTTTTCTGTCCCTAGAAAAAATGTTTTTTTTAAGCACAATATAGCACAAGGAGAATTCACTCACTGTCCTTCCAGGTCCCTGGAAACAAGGACTTGCACAGTGAAAGAAACTGACACTCTCCCTACCTACAGTTTTCTGTCCCTAGAAAAAATGTTTTTTTTAAGCACAATATAGCACAAGGAGAATTCACTCACTGTCCTTCCAGGTCCCTGGAAACAAGGACTTGCACAGTGAAAGAAACTGACACTCTCCCTACCTACAGTTTTCTGTCCCTAGAAAAAATGTTTTTTTTAAGCACAATATAGCACAAGGAGAATTCACTCACTGTCCTTCCAGGTCCCTGGAAACAAGGACTTGCACAGTGAAAGAAACTGACACTCTCCCTACCTACAGTTTTCTGTCCCTAGAAAAAAATGTTTTTTTTAAGCACAATATAGCACAAGGAGAATTCACTCACTGTCCTTCCAGGTCCCTGGAAACAAGGACTTGCACAGTGAAAGAAACTGACACTCTCCCTACCTACAGTTTTCTGTCCCTAGAAAAAATGTTTTTTTTAAGCACAATATAGCACAAGGAGAATTCACTCACTGTCCTTCCAGGTCCCTGGAAACAAGGACTTGCACAGTGAAAGAAACTGACACTCTCCCTACCTACAGTTTTCTGTCCCTAGAAAAAATGTTTTTTTTAAGCACAATATAGCACAAGGAGAATTCACTCACTGTCCTTCCAGGTCCCTGGAAACAAGGACTTGCACAGTGAAAGAAACTGACACTCTCCCTACCTACAGTTTTCTGTCCCTAGAAAAAATGTTTTTTTTAAGCACAATATAGCACAAGGAGAATTCACTCACTGTCCTTCCAGGTCCCTGGAAACAAGGACTTGCACAGTGAAAGAAACTGACACTCTCCCTACCTACAGTTTTCTGTCCCTAGAAAAAATGTTTTTTTTAAGCACAATATAGCACAAGGAGAATTCACTCACTGTCCTTCCAGGTCCCTGGAAACAAGGACTTGCACAGTGAAAGAAACTGACACTCTCCCTACCTACAGTTTTCTGTCCCTAGAAAAAATGTTTTTTTTAAGCACAATATAGCACAAGGAGAATTCACTCACTGTCCTTCCAGGTCCCTAGAAACAAGGACTTGCACAGTGAAAGAAACTGACACTCTCCCTACCTACAGTTTTCTGTCCCTAGAAAAAATGTTTTTTTTAAGCACACTATAGCACAAGCACAAAACACACTGACACTCTCCCTACCTATCCTTCTCTTTCCCTAAACTAAAGGAATCCAGGTTAAGCAAGAAAGAAATAAAAGTCACTGTCCCTGCCTATGCTGCTCTATCCCTGCTCCGGAACACACTACACTAGGCCGCCGTGCTGGCGGCCTTTTATAGTGTGGGGCGTGTACTAAACACCCTCAGCAATAATTGGCCACAGGCATCCTGCCTGTGGCCAATCATTGCTCTCCTCGCTGCCGGCGCTGTGATTGGCCAAGCATGCGGGGTCACAGTGCATGCTTGGCCAATCACAGCGCCTGGATGACACTGCGATGGCGTAGTGCATTGTGGGCCGTTCGCGTCACTCGAATTTGGCGCGAACGGCCCAAATCGTTCGATCTTCGTCGAACGATCGAACAGCCGATGTTCGAGTCGAACGTATGTTCGACTCGAACACGAAGCTCATCCCTATTCCAGACGCATGAACCTATAGAAAACCGACTTACCATATATTTTCTTCTTTTATTTAAAATACTATAGAGTTTCTAATAAAAACAATATTTTGTTGTGATTAATTGATTATTAGCCTTTTTAATTAGAGTTCACCAAAAAATATGTTATTAATAAATAATTAAATTTTAATTTAGGAAATGTTGCTCTTTTAGTAATCTTTCAATGACCAAAACTAATTAAAAGCTGTATCTTAAAGTGTTACTAAAGGTTTTTTTTTTCTCATTAAAATAACAAACATGTTCTACTCACCTGCTCTGTGCACTAGTTTTGCACAGAGCAGCTCCGATCCTCCTCTTCTGTGATCCCCCACTGATGAACTTTGCTCCTCTTTTACCTTGTGTGCCCCCATCACTCACTAAACCGCGTGCTCGCTCCCAAGCAGTGTGTGTCTATGGAGCTGCATTCCATAGACACACACAGCGAGGTTTAGCTCCGTCCCCTCTTCACTACATTTGATTGACAGCAGCAGAAGCCAATGGCTTTTGCTGCTGCCCAAGTCCCTGTGTGAAGAGGAAGAGAGGGGAGAAGAGCTGCAGCCATGCAAAGCACTGGATCTCTTCTCTCCTCCTATTCCCTTCACATAAGGCAGGGGATGGACAGAAAGCTATAAAATGTGTTTTACCTTAATGCAGGGAATGCATTAAAGGGGTAGTAAACCTCATGTTTTTTCACCTTATTGCATCCTATGCATTAAGGTGAAAAAACACCTGGCAGTCACCAGCCCCCCAGCCCCCCCGTTTTACTTACCTGAGCCCTGGAATTTCCCACGGCGGAGACGCACTGTTCCCCTGCCCAGGTTTCTCGGCTCTTGATTGGATAGATTGATAGCAGCGCAGCCATTGGCTCCCGCTGCTGTCAATCAAATCCAGTGACGCGGGCATCGGGGGGCGGGACCGAGTCCTACATTTGGCGTCTATGGACACTGAATAATGGACTCGGGAGCACACACGCAAGGTAACCCTCCGGGAGAGCGCTTCTCCTAGGGGGGTTATACGATGCGGGGAGGAGCCACGAGAGCCACAGAGGGACACCAGAAGTCGAGGATCGGGGCCACTCTGTGCAAAACAAACTGCACAGTGGAGGTAAGTATGACATGTTTGTTATTTAAAAAAACAAAAACTCAAAGCTTTACAATCACTTTAAGGTAAAAGGTTTTGGATTTGGAACCACTTTAACTGTGTTCTTCCTTGCTGTCCCACACTTCCTCCTAGAATAGCAGACGTGAAACCTTTGTGGTACCCATCAGCTCCCCCAGCTCCTGCCTAAAGTGTGAATTGAAACCTTTGAATAAAAAGACATTTACAACATGTTAAACACCTATATCGGGATCATGGCTTTGAGCACAGTGAAATAGAATTCGTATGGATTGATGGAGCATAGGCGAGGACCAGAACTTCCGGTCCCCGCCTGCGCTCCATCGATCCCCACATGTCACTTCTAGCTTCCTGTCCTGAGGCTGCCTGGTTACACTGGATACCATACTCCACCCCAGAAGCGTTGGCTCCATCTTAGGATCCTGGATGCCTCCTCTCCCAGCTGCAGATGGGTCAATGACTGTTATGCATGTGATCAACTACACAATTATCATGTGCTGTGTCCACCTCTATACAAAAAATCAGACCGTGTGTACGCTCCATTGGACAAACTTTTTTGGTTTTCATCGGACAAATGTTCGGTCTGCAAACGGACAAACTTTTCGCCAGCAAAAGTCCGATGGAGCAAAGTCCGACCGTGTGTACAGAAATCCATCGGACTTTTGTCAGATGGACAATTAAGCATGCCCAGAACCAATGTTAAAATCAACCAACAATAGCAGAAGTTGACCAAAGGGTGGCGGTAAAGAGCAGAAAAACCACGTGATGTTGGAAAAATTTTGGGAAAGTTTGCAGAAAAATCCTGCCGTGTGTATGCTATGGGTGTGCCCGGCCAACTCCCTTCGGACAAAAATCCACAGAAAAGTTTGTTTGAAGTCCGACCGTGTGTAAGAGGCTTTAGCCATTACAAGTGTCATCCAGACCACATCCAGTGCATCCACTGTAACAGTTTCTTTGGCACCCTCCCAAGCACGGAGTCCCTTTGAGAACCATGATAAGCACATTTTATTTTACTTCACGTGAGTTGTTAATTGTCTTCTTTTAATAAATGTGTAAAAACACCCAAAACCCTTAAAGCACACTACTATGAGTTTTTTTCCTTTCAACGGTGTCCTAACAGGGGACGCAAGATCAACCACCCCCCCCCCCCAAGCCAGAACACTCCGGTCAGCACTCTCAGCCATTGGGGCTGATCAGGAGCCATCGCCTGCTGGTTTTCTAGCATTCTCGTCCAAACAACCGGCTTCAGTTGGACCAGCTCCCATACCCACAGGCCGACTGTCGGCTGGTTTTTATTGAACCGGCCGATGTCGCCCCAGCATTCAGCCCGTGTATACTGTATACCGTGTATTCTGATGGGTTTCGGCTATGAAGCCTTCATCAAAGCATCAAAACTTTGATGAAGGCTTCATAGCCGAAACGTGTCAGCATATAGCCTGTACCCATGTATCCATGTAACAAATAAAGTACTTTTATTCAAGAGAGCATCCGAGTTGCCAGCCTTCCTGATTCAAGATTTGTACAATAAATGTTCCTGTCTGTCCATGTATTTTGTCTCAGCCCAATCTGCATCCTTTGCACCAAATAGACATTTTTTTTCTTTACACCTGTCTGTGATTGATAGTCTCAGCTCTGTTCTTGTGTGCTGTGTGGAGGGGGAGCACCTCTTCCCTCTAATCATCTATCAGTGAGCTCTGCAGAGCATTTCTTCAGCTTCCCACCCCCAGCTTTTTGAAAGTTCAGACATGTGGTATAAATTCTGGACTTTGGAGGGCTGTAGAGAACAGAAGGCTGCAGATAATCAGGTACAACTTATGTAGGAGGATTTGTTTCATCTCTGTGTATGACCTGAGTCACTTCACTGGGTATATGTAAGGAGTACATACAGTTTAATGCTGAAGGATATACAGAATGGTGTCTGCATATCAGGAGGCCCATCAGCAGGGGGGCCCCTTACACAGCTTCAGGCATGGGCCCCCTGCTGGAGCAGAGGAGAACCGGGGGGTGCTGCTGCCAGGAATTGAGAAGCGGGGGGGATGCCACAAATTGAGAGGCGGGGGTGCTGCCGCCGCAAATTGTTGTGGTCAGAGGGGATTTGGGTGCTGAGGAGCAAAAAAAAAAGGGGGGGGTGCCACCCAGGGCCCTGGGGACCTCTGGGCCCCTTACAAAAAGTAAAAAAAAGATAAATAAATAAAAAATTACATTTTTTTTATACAAAAAAAGAGGGGGTTGCCATCCGGGGCCCTGGGGACCTCTGGGCTCCTTACAAAAAATAAGGTCAAATAATAATAATTTAAAAATAATTAAAAAAAAGGGGGGTTGCCATCCGGGCCCCTTACAGGTGTACTGCCTGTACCCCCCTGGTGGCGGCCATGCCCGTCAGCTAACATCACTCTTGCATACACGATCAGTGGAGCCGACAAGGAGAGAAGGATTGAAATCATTCGTTAATTACTAATCATAATCCATTTTATGCCTGAAATGTTAGAAATAAAGCAAGGCATGCTTAAACTGCAGTCCTGCATTTTAGCTTCCAGTGCACATGAGCAAGACCTCTGGAACCATTCGAAAAAGCAAACACAGCATAAACTACCTTTTCCAGTATTGTACTAGAACAATGGAACAATCACTGATGCCGAAATCTTTAACCTTTTAATTCACCTCTGCATGAGTTACAGCTGCTGCTAAACTGTAATTAAGTTGACCTTAGGTCTAAGGACCAATTTTCCTATTACACTAATTCAATGCCATATGTTATAGATAAAGTACCAATGCATACTTTTTCTGGCTGAGTTTTAATTGGCATTGGTCTTGGAAGCCAATGATAAGCATATTAAAAATTATCTAGGATAATCTCAGGATGTAAATGGCATTACCATTTAAAGCTGCAGAAATCCAATTGTTTCTTTTTATGTACTAATTTACAATCAAGCACTTGCTATGGGGGCAGGCACAGAAGAGGAGGAGCTAAGATCGTTGGTGGGGGACCCCAGAAGAGGAGGTTCAGGACCACTCTGTGCAATATCATTGCACAGAGCAGGTAAGTATAACATGTTTGTTATTTTCATTTAAATTAAGCTTTACAGTCTCTTTAAGACATTTATTTTTATACCTGGATGTTTTTTACCTGGAAATTCTGCTGGTAACAGCACTTTTTTTTTTAGATTGACAATGCCAAGCTTCTGCCTTGCAATTAGCAGCAGAGTTGTCAACCTGCGATAGGTACTCTTTTAGTTGGTCCTTGAGTTGTCTATCAGGTACACTATGTTACCAAAAGTATTGGGCCACCTGCCTTTACTTGCACATGAACTTTAATGGCATCCCAATCTTAGCCTGTAGGGTTCAATATTGAGTTGGCCCGCCCTTTGCTGATATAACAGCTTCAACTCTTCTGGGAAGGCTGTCCACAAGGTTTAGGAGTGTGTCTATGGGAATGTTTGACCATTCTTCCAGAAGAGCAATTGTGAGGTCAGGCACTGATGTGGACGAGAAGGCCTGGCTCGCAGACTTTGCTCTAATTCACCCCCAAGGGGGGCTATTGAGTTGAGGTCAGTCAAGTTCCTCCACCCCAAACTCAATCATCCATGTCTTTATGGACCTTGCTTTGTGCACTGGTCCAAATCATTTGGTTTAGGGGGAATCATGGTGTGGGGTTGTTTTTCAGGGGTTGGGTTTGGCCCCTTGGTTCCAGTGAGGGCAACTCTTAAGGCGTCAGAATACCAAGACATTTTGGACAATTTCATGCTCCCAACTTTGTGGAAACAGTATGGGGATTGCTCCTTCCTTTTCCAACATGACTGTGCACCAGTGCACAAAGCAAGGTCCATAAAGACATGAATGAGCGAGTTTGGGGTGGAGGAACTTGACTAGCCTGCACAGAGTCCTGACCTCAACCCGATAGAACACCTTTAGGATGAGACTGCGAGCCAGGCCATCTCGTCCACATCAGTGCCTGACCTCAGAAATGCACTTCTGGAAGAATGGTCAAACATTCCCATAGACACACTCCTAAACCTTGTGGACAGCCTTCCCAGAAGAGTTGAAGCTGTTATAGCTGCAAATTGGTTTGCCAACTCAATATTGAATGGACTTATGCCGCGTACACACGGTCGGAATTTCCAACAACAAATGTAAAATCTGACCGTGTGTATGCTCCATGGGACAACAAATGTTTGAGAGCTGGTTCTCAATTTTTACGACAGTTCTTGTCGGAAATTCCAGTCGTGTGTGGACAATTCCGACGCACAAAAAAACACACATGCTCTGAATCAAGTATGAGACGGAAGCGCTCGGTCTGGTAAAATTAGCATTCGTAATGGAGATAGCACATTCGTCACGCTGTAACGGACTGAAAAGCGCAAATCGTCTCTCACCAAACTTCTACTAACACGACTGGTATTGAACTTCCCTTTAATAGTGCCGTCGTACGTGTTGTACGTCACCGCGTTCTTGGTGATTGGAATTTCCGACAATATTTGTGTGACCGTGTGTATGCAAGACAAGTTTGAGCGAACATCCGTCGGAATAAAACACCCTACTAACTGTTTTCCCTACCTCTTCCCTAAACACCTACATAACTCCTCTCTCGATTCAGCACTGTCCCAAAGGCAGTGCTGCTGCTCCCTCTTCCTGATATCACAAGAGACTCTGAGAGCAGCAGGAGCTATTGACTCCTGCTTTTGTCAGTGAAATACTGCGAGGAAGAAGCGGGGGTGAGGCTGAGCAACGCTGTGTGTGTCTATGAACACACAGCCTGTCTCGGGAGCGTGCTTGCACAGGTGCCCCTTCAGTAGATGGCTGCCTGAGGGGGCACTCTGAGGAGAGGAGGAGTGGACATCACTGGTGGGGGACTACAGGAAGAGAGGTAAGGGGCTGCTCTGTGCAATACCATTGCAAAGATCAGGTAAGTATGTTGTAGAGCATCTTTTTTATTTTATTTAGGAAAGTATTTGGCTTTAGAATCACTTTAACCACTTCAATACTGGCCACTTTCACCCCCTTCCTGCCCAGGCCATTTTTCAGCTTTTAGCGCTGTCAGACTTTGAATGACAATTGCATGGTCATGGTACCCATATGACATTTTTATCTTTTTTTTTCACACAAAAGAAGCTTTCTTTTTGTAGTCTTTAATCACCACTGAGTTTTTTACTAAAAGAAATGTAGCGCCCTACTACTTTTGAACAGGCGCTATTCTGTAAATTTAGGGGTATCTGAGCTGTAAATAGCTCAGAGTGATTATGTAAATTGTTGGTTTCTGTTCCAGCTTTGGCTGTTTGTGCGCATTTCCCACTGTTGCCAGTAGGTGTCACTGTTTTCACAGGCTAGTGTGAGAAATACAGTCAGCTGAAGTGTATTGGATATTCTTTCTTCAGAAAACAGCCCAATCAGGAGCTTCTTTGTAGCTGGGCATGCTGGGGGAAGGATATTTAAGGGGCAGTGCCATGTGCTTCGGGGTTCGTTCCTGCCTCATGGCCCTCCAGGCCTGAGGCCACGCTGCTGGCTCTTTTACCTCGGGCTCTGCTGGCTCGAGGCTGTGCTGCTACAAGTAGGCCCAGAAGTCTGTCTGGGGCCTACTTAACTGAAGGTGGTCCTGTGCTGTCTGTCCTGCGGGAAGAAGCCACTCAAGCGAATATTCCAGGGGAGGACCTTACTGGAGAGGACCGAGCTGATGGCTAGTATCTCAGGAAGGGCCTGGTGACTCGTTTGGAGGATGCACCCAAGTTAACCCACCTCACAGTACTGCCGGATGGCTTAAAGGCTCAGGTATTGTGCAGCTGACCTAACTAACTGACTACTGGATACACAATCCTGTGGCAGGGGATTATCCAGGAGTTTCCACTTTTCACTCAAGTCTGTGGCAGAGACTTTGGCCATGCTTCATACCGGCTGCTAGGTCGGTGTGAGAGGCCTATCCGGTTATTGCAAGAACCAGAGACAGAGGGCTGTTGTCACCTGGATTCAAGAACCGCATTAGTGATCTGCAAAACCAAGGTATCTGAACTTCCCCTAACCCTCTATCTTTCTACCTGAACTTGTTCAATAAAGAAATTGAGAAAAAGACTGACGTGACTGGCAATCACCTCTATTCTAATTACTTAACATAGACTCTTTCGTTCTGGGACGGTGAAACGTGGGGTAACGGCAGGACCCAAAATCAATCCAGCAGCCCCTTCGGGGGTATCGCTACATGTGGGGGCTCGTAGTCCGGGATTGCCATTGCCCCTAGCAACCTAAGGAAACTCATTCACCGAGAGTCTACGCTAAAGAGGGCCTTGGACTTTGTTAGTTTTCAGGGACAATAGGGGTTAAGTTCAGATCAACTTTCCTAACTGCGTAGGCGGGGGCGGAGCCAAGAAAGCCCGGGAACTACGTGAATAAAAGAACAAGGGGGAGGAGTTCCCGCCTGTTGCTGCGTGAGAGGGTCAAGGTGTAAAAATTTACGAAGGTGTAAGCTGGGTAGGGGAACCCCAAATGGGGGGACCTAAATGAAAAAAGAGGAGTGTGAGTAAAATGTGTATGGGATAAAAGAAAAAAATATTGTTAGGAAGGAGCAAAATATGTGACAAAAAAATAAAATGTGGGTGAATGTGAAACAGTGTAAAAGGGAAAAGGGAAAAATGCAAAGTGGAAAAAAAGGGGAGATGAAAAAATGGAAAAGAGGAGAGCTAGAAATGGAAGAAAAGAAAGGCAGGAGTGAAAACGGGAGATAGGCTCAAGCCAAGTGATGTGTGAATGCATGGGGGGAAAAGGAATACCTGGGTCAGGGTGCTGGAAGCAAAGGTGCGATGGTGCATGTTGTCCCTCAGTGGACAATGGTGTGAAGTGATGTGTGTGTCAGACCCTGCTAGGGGGGAGGCCCATATAGGAAGTGCCGCCATGATCCAGCCCCCAACGCCACGCCAAAGCAAGATGGGGGAGGAGGAAGGCGCCGCAAGCCAGGCATCCAAATCCCCTGATAAGAAGCGCTAGCCAAATCATCCCCGGCGTGCTAGCGAGTGTGAACCACACTGCCATCGGTGCGGCACTGCCATGACGCCGCACGCCTGGCGTGGGAGACGTGACATCAACGCGCAATGCCGAAGCCCCGCCCTCTTCGCGGAGGGGAGGTCAGCAGTGCGCGTCGCAGCTCCCGAGCATGGCAGGGAGGCACGGCTCAGCCAATGAACATGGCCCAAACCGCCAGTACGCACATGACAAACATAACACCATAAAGTTCAGGGATATAGACCAAAAAAATATATATAGACCAACCATTGAACACAGGGAAATAGCAAGAGTCAATAAAAAGAAAAATGGAAAAATGTCCGATCGTGTGTACACGGCATAAGACTGGGATGCCATTAAAGTTCATGTGTGTGTAAAGACAGGTGTCCCAATACTTTTGGTAATATAGTGTATGTATATACAAACTTGTGCATAAAATGCATTCCTCATAAATTATGTTCACATTTTGCATCTTTTATAAAATCTTCTCCTTGAAAATATTGGGAACGGGTGTAAATGTGTTGCATAGGCATTTGCCATACACTAAGGCCCCTTTCACACTGGGGCGTTTTTCATGCGGTTTAGCGCTAATAATAGCGCTGTTATACCGCATGAAAAAATCCTGCCCTGTGCCTTCAATGTGAAAGCCCGAAGGCTTTCACACTGAAGCGGTGCGCTAGCAGGACCGCTCCAAAAGTCCTGCTAGCCGCTTCTTTACAGCGGTAAAGGAGCGGTGTGTTCACCGCTCCTTTACCGCGGTCTCCCATTGAAATCAATGGGACAGCGCGGTAATACCGCCCGCAAACCGCGGCAATAGCCGCGGTTTGCGGGCGGTATTAACCCTTTTTCGGCCACTAGCGGGGGTTAAATTAACCCCCCTAGCGACCGCATACCGCGGTAAGAACGACAGTATAGCAGCGCTGAAAATCGCGCTGCTATACCGCCACCGCTCCTGCCCGCCCCAGTGTGAAAGGGGTCTAACTGAGCTGTCTGCCAGCACAAAACAGACTGCAGTGAGAGCAACTGTTCCTGCAAGCTTAGGTCTAACTGCAGGTCAAAACTCTGTAAATGAATGTAAATAGAGAGCAACACTGTGTGTGCATAGGGGACAACAGCTTTATACCTTGCTTGTCACCAAGTCTACCACACTCCATAATCCCCAGTGCATTGAAAGCTGTGCCATATACAAGCAATATTGCTAATTGAAAATATAGTGTTACATCAGATCAGTACTTATAAAATAGGAACCTTATCGATTTTAGACAAATTTTTTGTTATTCAGAAATTTGGATATATCCGAATACCTGAATTACAATATAAACAAATTTTATTGATAGCTCCAAATAACGCAACGAAATTTGGACTGAAATTTGAATCAAATTTTACATTGAACTCCAGTCGAATTCTAACTACACATATTGCTGAAATAATCAAAGACTGTGCATGCGAGTACCAATATAACATTTTTGTTTCGACCGATTCGAAAATGTATCGATTTGATCGTTTCGAATAGAAAAAAATCAGAAAATTCTAAGAAAATTCAAAAATTCTGAATACAAATTCCAAATACAAATTGAACGAATCAACCAAATTGAACTAAACAAAATAACTAGATTAACGAATCAAAACGGAACTAAACGAAACAATTTTTTTTGTCATACACATGTCTAATAGATTCCTATAGAAAACGTGTGTCAATATACATCCTCTTTCTAGAATTCACTTCCTTTGTGTTACGCCATTTAACCAATATATCTGATGGATAATTTTGCCTCAGGCCCTCACCCCTTTTGTACTTGAATAGCAGTATTATTAAATACATACATTTGTCAAATTACACTTATGCGGCGTACACATGATCGTTTTTCATGCCGTTAAAAATGCCATTTTTAAAAATGGCCATTAAAACCGATCGTGTGTATGCTCCAGAGCATTTTTAACGGCGTGAAAAACGGGCATTAAAAATTTCGAACATGCTCTATTTTTTCATGTGGTTTTTCACATCGTTTTTTTTAACGACGTGAAAAACGATAGTGTGTATGCTTTTACGAGGGGAAAAAAAAACGTGCATGCTCAGAATCAAGTATGAGACGGGAGTGCTCGTTCTGGTAAAACTAGCGTTCGTAATGGAGATAGCACATTCGTCACGCTGTAACGGACTGAAAAGTGTGAATCGTCGCTCAACAAACTTTACTAACATGAAGGGTGGAGCCATTCAAACGGAACTTCCCCTTTATAGTGCCGTCGTACGTGTTGTACGTCACTGCGCTTTGCTCAAGCGTTTTTTTTAATGATCGTGTGGATGCAAGACAGGCTTGAGAGGAAACATGAAAAAAAACGACGATAAAAACGTTGGTTAAAAAAATGGCATTAAAAACGTACGTGTGTACGCCGCATTAGATAACATGGAACACTCATACAAAAGGAGACAATGCTTCCCAAAATCAGAGCAAGACATTTCCAACCTGCCATCCACCAACACTAATAATTGGGCAAACAGATTTATTTTTATCTCTACAGGTCATTATTAGATTAGATTCAATTCTTTATTATCATTGTATTTATTACAACAACATTTTACATGGTAGTTCTGTGAGAACAGCAATAAATACATGAATATACTTATCTATATATACCTGAAGAGCGAACTGGATCTCACGAAACTAGTCGGGTAGCATGATGCCCGTGTACTCTGACTGTTACTACATTCATGTACCAATATTCCTTGTTTATGTATCTTTTTTATTGGCAACTGTTGGTGTTATCTATGCATGTAAACAATTTTACTTGAATAAACCATATACTGTATTTACTACTGTTATGTTTACTGGCGGAAACGGTACCCACTTAATTTAAAGTCCCGGGGCGAATCCTCTGTTTTATTTAATATATATATATATATATATATATATATATATATATATATATGTAGCACGACCCCCGTAAGAGCTGCTGGTTAGTTTTGGTCTGCCGTTACCCCACTGTTCTCCATGTTGGCTCAAAGTCTAGGGTTAAAGTTGCATAAACACGGTTGCCAGTCACTGAGTCTTTTCCAATGCTTCTTTTATTAAACCCAACGTTAGCAGAATGAGGGATGGAGGGTTAGAAGAAGTTCAGGTACCTGATGCAGATCACTGAGAAAAATTTGAGATCCTGGAGACAGGTACACTCGCTGTCATTGGATCTTGCTCACCCGGATAGGCCCCTCTCACCGGCCTAGCAGCCGGGATGATGCACGGACAAATAAAAAGTCTCTGCCACAGACTTGGTAATCAGAATTTCCAAAGTTTAAGCACAGCTGCACAGTATAAGAAAGTCCTTTAAGCCGACCCGGCAATAGTGTGAGGCAGATTGGTTGGGATGCATCCTCCAATTGAGGCCCCAAGCTTCTCTCGAGATACCAGCCTTCCGCTGCATATTCTCCAAGACGAGTCCTCCCCTGGCTCCTTCAACTGCTCGGCTTCTTCCCGCAGGACCACCCGCGAAACCAGTAGGCCCCAGAAGCTGCTGGGCCTACCTCCAGTAGCGTAACCTCGGGCCAGCAGGCCCCGAGGCAGAAGAGGAGTTGTCACATACCTCCGGCCAGGGTGGCTACGAGGTGAGAGAGACTCCAAAAATGGCGTCCGTCCCTTAAGTACCCTCTCCCAGCATGCTCAGCGGTATTAACCTCCCGCTAGGTTGCGTCTGGGAAAGAACACCCAATACGCCTCAGCTTGTTGTACCTTCCAACACGAACCAGAGGTGGCAGCGACACCTGCTGGTAACCGCGGGAAATACACCCAACTCAGCCAAGGCTGGAACATAGGCCAATTTAGCCAAAACATAGAATCTGAACTAACTACAGTTCAGACATCCCACGAAATTTAGATCATAGCGCCTGGTCAACAGGAGCAGGGCGCTACATATATATATATATATATATATATATATATATATATATATATTGTAAAAAGTATTGTGATGCCTGCTTACATGAACATGGGTGAACCTATCCTTTTAAGGTAAAAAACACCCTACTAACTGTTTTCCTTACCTCTTCCCTAAACACCTACATGACTCCTGTCTCGATTCAGCACTGTCTCAGCATTGTCTCAAAGGCACAAGAGACTCTGAGAGCAGCAGGAGCTATTGACTCCTGCTTTTGTCAGTGAAATACTGTGAGGAAGAAGCGGGGCTGAGGCTAAGGCCTCGTACACACGACCGATTTTCTAGGCAAGAACCAGCAAGAAACTTGCTGGCAGAGAGGTCTTGCGAGTAAATCGGTCGTGTGTACGCTGCTATCGGGTTTCTCGTCGAGAAAACCGACAAGAAACCTCGAAGAGAAAATAGAGAACCTGCTCTCTATTTTCTCGTCGAGATTCTCCTCGGCATGTTTCTCGACGATAAAAGTGAGTGTGTGTACACTTACCTGTCCTCCCAGAAGCCCGCGCATGTTTGAAATGAATTTGACGCATGCGCGGTAGCTTCCTAGGCATACGTAGGGTATACCAAGATGGCGGCGACGGCATCGAATGTGACGAGCGCATGCTCGACGTTGTCGATGACGTCACCGCGTACGCTTCTTTCAAAGAACCGCGGGTTCTTTGAAACGAGCCTGTGTACACTCGGCCGGGACAAGTTTCTTGTCCAAGAATCTCGTTGAAAAAAACGACATGTTTTTTTCAACGAGAATCTCGGCCGTGTGTACGAGGCCTAAGTCTATGGACACACAGCATGTCTCGGGAGCGTGCTTGCACAGGTGCCCCTTCAGCAGATGGCTGCCTGAGGGGGCACTCTGAGGAGAGGAGGAGTGGACATCGCTGGTGGGAGATTACAGGAAGAGAGGTAAGGGGCTGCTCTGTACAATACCATTGCAAAGATCAGGTAAGTATGTTAAAGAGCATCTTTTTTATTTTATTTAGGAAAGTGTTTGGTTTTAGAATCACTTTAACCACTTCAATACTGGCCACTTTCACCCCCTTCCTGCCCAGGCCAATTTTCAGCTTTTAGTGCTGTCAGACTTTGAATGACAATTGCACGGTCATGGTACCCATATGACATTTTTTTCTTTTTTTTTTTCACACAAAATAAGCTTTCTTTTTGTAGTATTTAATCACCACTATGTTTTTAATTTTTTTGCTAAAAGAAATGTAGCGCCCTGCTACTTTTGAACAGACGCTATTCTGTAAATTTAGGGGTATCTGAGCTGTAAATAGCTCAGAGTGATTATGTAAATTGTTGGTTTCTGTTCCAGCTTTGGCTGTTTGTGCGCATTTCCCACTGGAGAGGACCGAGCTGATGGCTAGTATCTCAGGAAGAGCCTGGTGACTCGTTTGGAGGATACACCCAAGTTAACCCACCTCACAGTACTGCCGGATGGCTTAAAGGCTCATGTACTGTGCAGCTGACCTAACTAACTGACTACTGGATACACAATCCTGTGGCAGGGGATTATCCAGGAGTTTCCACTTTTCACTCAAGTCTGTGGCAGAGACTTTGTCCATGCTTCATACCGGCTGCTAGGTCGGTGTGAGAGGCCTATCCGGTTGTCGCAAGAACCAGAGACTGTTGTCATCTGGATTCAAGAACCGCATTACTGATCTGCAAAACCAAGGTATCTGAACTTCCCCTAACCCTCTATCGTTCTACCTGAACTTGTTCAATAAAGAAATTGAGAAAAAGACTGACATGACTGGCCATCACCTCTATTCTAGCTACTTAACATAGACTTTCATTCTGGGACGGTGAAATGTGGGGTAACGGCAGGACCCAAAATTAATCCAGCGGCCCCTTCGGGGGTATCGCTACAGAAACAATTTTGAAAATAAATAATCTTTCTTCATAACTTTAGGCCAAATGTATTCTGCTGCATTTCTTTGGTGAAAATATATATTTTTTTACATACTGTCACTAGTGCAGTACAGCGTCATCATATACCATATTTATCGGCGTATAACACGCGCCGGCGTATAACACGCACCCCAAGTTTAGGAGGGAATTTTTAGGAAAAAAACTTTTAGGAGGGAAATTCAAGGAAAAAAAACTTACATTTAAATGCAGCCTTGTCCATCATTGCAGCCTTGCCCAGTGTCCATCTGCAGCCTTGCCCAGTGTCCATCTGCAGCCTTGCCCAGTGTCCATCATTGCAGCCTTCACCAGTGTCCATCTGCAGCCTTGCCCAGTGCCTTTGCAGCCTTACCCAGTGCCTTTGCAGCCTTGCCAGTCTCTGCGATTTTTTAAATTGGCGCTGATTTCTGTGTGGAGAGGAGCGAGCGGGGCCGAGTGTATTTCGGCTAGACTCGGCTCCTCTCGCAGTCCCGCCCACCTCCACTGACTGCGCCGCTGACATACAGAAAGCCGAGTGTACTTCGGCAAGACTCGGCTCTGCTCACAGTCAGGGGCGAGACTGCGAGAGGAGCGCGAGAGGAGCCGAGTAAAGCCGAGTGTACTTCGGCTTCGTGTATCTTGGCTCCTCTTGCTCGTTTCAGCGAGGGGATCGGCGTATAACACACACCCATGATTTTCCCCTAATTTTAAGGGGAAAAAAGTGCGTGTTATATGCCGATAAATACGGTAATTGGTGTGGTGGTGTTCAGGGACACTGACTGGTGACAGCATGTACAACAAAAAAAAACGTAATAACGTTTAAAAATAAAATTGTATTACATTGTTTTTTGGTTTTTTTTACGGTTTTATTTTTTTACACACTGTGACCGTAACAATACAGTGTTGCCATAGTATCATTTTTTTACACATTATGATTGCTTATACCAGTGAATTTTACTGGTAAAGGCAACCATTTTTACTGAATGAAACTGATTCATTCAGTGTGTATTGTTGTGATTAGCTGTGATTGGCCACAGCTAATCACATGGTACAGATGAGCTTAGATTGGCTCTGTCTGTACCATGTGATCACTGTGACCAATCACAGTTAGCAACACAATTGTATACAATGAATGGTATGAAAGGAAGCCATCTATTGTTTACAATTGTCGTGTGATCTGCTGTGATTGGTCACCGTGGACACAGCCGGATACAGATCGTGCCGCAGTGGGGCACACGTGAGGCTCGTTCCGGGAGGACATCATACGACGTCCACCCAGAAAGACGAATGTCCCACTCAGCCGTCATTTGACAATAAATATGAAAGATATCTGTGCTAAATGGAAAGGCTGCTGCTCCCCTGGAAAGGTATCCTAATAGGAGACTAGAAATGGGGTAAGTGTATAGGGGTGATGGCGCTGCCTATTTCAAGTGAGGTTTAAACCAGTGAAGTGCAATCACTAAAGGTGTGAGAACCTGATTAGGGTATAAAAGATTAAAGTGTTCAGAAAAAAATCTAAATAAACCCATCACATGTAAAATCCATAAGAACCTCAAAGCTGCGAGGATGGAGCCAATCCTAGGGATGAACCTCTAATCCTGATGGGTGAGGGACCCCACAAGAATAAGGCTCAGTGGTGATGAAATAATGTGCATATATTTGTTAATACTCAGTGCTCAACTGATGCTAATATGTGATATCCTAATATAGTGTTCCAATCCAATGGACTGTGTGTATGGCCAATCTTACAATTGTTCACATAGGTAAATCATACAAACACAACAGAAAACCCAATTCACGAAGAATACTAAAGTGGTTTAGTATGTAAATAAACAATGTTCCAGCAGTCCCGGTATATAAGTTCAGATCTGTGGGCGGGTAAATGTTTCATTCAATGAATGACCCCTGATTCTCACAGATTGTCCTTAGGGTCGATTGTGGCTACCCTAATATAATCAACCAGCTGCTGCTTCACAGATGAAAAAAACTCCAGTTCAAAAAGACAACATATAAGTGACTTGGTGCGATTCCTGCTCATGCGATCCTACAGCGACTTAAGGTGACTGTGGTGCTCCCCCCCCCGAGTATAATTGCGCTTACCACAAAGTAGCACCCCTGCAGGGGTATTGGGTGTCTTAGGGGTTAACCGGATGGTCTTCTGATGGTATAACACTTTTATCTTTTATACCCTAATCAGGTTCTCACACCTTTAGTGATTGCACTTCACTGGTTTAAACCTCACTTGAAATAGGCAGCGCCATCACCCCTATACACTTACCCCGTCATTTGACAATAGGCTAGAAGGGAAGTGGTTAAATACAGTGCAGCTAAGCAGTCCTTAGATATGGTGGCTGCACTAGTTTTCTATTTTAAGACTTTTTTCCTTCTTTTTTTTTTCACTTGGTGATGCTGTCAGTAAAGCCGCGTACACACGATCGGTTTTACAGATGAAAACAGTCCGATGGATTTTTTTCATCGGACAAACCGATCGTGTATGGGCCCCATCGGTCTTTTTTCCATCGGTGTCAAAAAATAGAACATGTTTTACATTTTTCCGATGGATAAAAAACCGATAGCAAATTCCGATCGTCTATGGGTAAGTCCATTGGTTAAAAAACCCACGCATGCTCAGAATCAAGTCGACGCATGCTCAGAAGCATTGAACTTCATTTTTCTCGGCTCATCAGAGTGTTTTACGTCACCGCGTTTGGAACGGTCGTTTTTTTGACTGATGGTGTGTAGGCAAGACTGATGGAAGTCAGCTTCATCGGTTTTCCGATGGAAAAATCCATCAGTTTAAAAACCATAGGAAATCCGATCGTGTGTACAGGGCTTAACACTTGTCTTGCCCTAGGGTGACAACCCACAATCACTCTTTTGTTTCCATAGAGGAACAGCATTGTCACCCCTAGGAAATGACTACAGAAAACACCTCCTTGTCTCTTTTCCATAACATAGGGGGTAGGTGTTTTGTAATCCACAGAGATTGCTGGGAATAATGTTGATGATAAGAGTACAGCAGGAGCAAAAAGCACAAGAAGCTATCAGTTTACAGGAATATTGCAAATGGGTATTTTTTTGCACTTATTGAACAGTTTTAACAAAACATTATCAATGGTATATTAGGAGACCAAATGGGAACAAATAAAAGAAGTGCAAGAAGTGGGATTACATACACTTTAATGGACTACTATAGTTTGAGGTAAATATGAAAACACATACAACTGATAAATGTGTGACTTTTCCCTATTTATTTCTCATTAAAACCTATGCAATAGGAATGTATATATATTCACTTTAGCTACGGAATGAAAACCTCAGGTGTCAAAAAAGAAAAAACTTCAGCTGAATCACAACAGTCTAGCCCTATATACCGAATAAAAGAGGGAGAGATGATGTGGTTGCCAGGCAGCCTTAAGTTAAAGGTTTTACCAGTCAGCAATATGACTTTTTTCCAGTAGTTTTATATAATTACTCCCATCTTCTGCAGGAAAGACACCTGAGATAATTTATTCTGCACAATAATATTTTATGCAGTTTAAGTAATCCATAGTTTTCAATGTCTGCTGAATTCCCTCTAATGTCCACCTGCATTGTTCTTCTAGTTGAATGTGAACGGATTGGTTGGATCCTGTGGCAGTACATGGAACACTAACTGATAACTTGTTTATGTTTTGCAGCTGCCTACTGGCAGACCCTGAGTGCTCTGTTCTCTGCACATAGAAATATGCAGCATATTCATGGCAATCTGGTTGTTTTGAACGGGCAAACATCAGATTTGTCTATGATCCATTTTACTGATACAGTATCTGCAAATATGTTCCAGAAATACACTGAGCAAAAATTATAAACGCAACACTTTAGTGTTTGCCCCTATTTATCATGAGCTGAACTCAAAGATCTATGACTTTTTCTATGTACACAAAAGGCCTATTTCTCTCAAATATTGTTCAAAAATCTGTCTGAGCCCAGGTTCACACTGGGCTGCGGGAATGAAGCCGTGCGAGTTCAGCCAAACTCACACGATTTCACTCCCGCCTGTCGGTCCCGATTTCGGCCACGATTACAGAGACATATGTGCAGGTCTCTGCACAGATGTCAATGTAGATCGCAGGCCGAAATTGCAAAAAGTAGTACAGAAACGACTTGAAATTGGTGCAGCACCGCAGATGCAGCGTCGCACAGATTAGGACGGCGGCATTGCCGGCAATTGCTGGAAAATGCCGCCAATTTGACATGCGATTTGACATGTTAAATTGCATGTCAAAATGCACCAGTGTGAACCAGGGCTCAATCTATGTTAGTGAGCACTTCTCTTTTGCCGAGATAATCCATCCACGTCATAAGTGTGGCATATCAAGATGCTGATTAGACAGCATGATTATTTGTTTTAGGCCCAGTGTGCATGAAGCCTAAGAGGGTTTGCTAGAGTTAATTTTTTTCTAATGCAGGCTGATTTTGTTTTTTCTACTAGTCTGTCTCCTATCATTTTATCTGTTAGAGCAGGGGTCTCCAACGTAAGACCCGCAGGTAGAGTCTTCAGACTCACTGCAGTGACAGTCTCTGCTCAAGCTATGTCGGGTTGTGGAACCTGCACTGCATACTCACTCCCTGACAGTATGCAGCTCAACTTCTGCAACCAGGAAAAGTCCACCCCTCCTGGAAGCTTACTGTGTTGTTGGTTTCTATAACCACTGGCATCCTAGCAACCAATAAAGTACTTCCGTGCAGACCTGCTGCACCTCCGCTCCCGCTCTCTGTTAACATCAGTGTTCTTTACTGCTAGAATTTCACATACAGTGTGCATGTGTAATAGCAGGGCGGGAGCCGGGAGGTGCAGCAGATCTGCACTAAAGCCAGTCTACTGTATTTTCCGGCGTATAAGACGACTTTCTAACCCATAAAAATCTTCTTAAAAGTCGGGGGTCTTCTTATACGCCGGTACGTACCTGACATGTAGAATCTCAGTCAGACCGTGTCCATTTTTCAAAAGCCGCGCCTCCTCCTCGTGCTGTTCCATGATAGGCGGAACACTCAGCTTCCCAGCAGAGCCTCTGTTCAGTGTTCCGCCTATCACGGATGCCCTCTCGTCCTCGGATGAGAGGGCATCTGTGATAGGCGGAACACTGAACACAGTGTCTGCTGGGAAGCTAAGTGTTCCGCCTATCACAGAACAGCACGAGGAGGAGGCGCGGCTTTTGAAAAATGGACGGTCGCGGTCTGACTGAGATTCTACATGTCAAGAAATAAGGTATGTGATCGTCGAGGGGCACAGTGAGGTATGCAATGGAACAGTGAGGCATACAATGGTACAGTGAGGTATGGTGAGGCATGGCTAGTCGGAAGGGGGTCATCTTATACGGCGAGTATATCCCAAAACCAAAATTTTAGCTGGAAAATTAGGGGGTCGTCTTATATGCCCAGTCGCCTTATATGCCGGCAAATACGGTAATCAGTCTAATCAGCATTAAAGGCACATTGTCTATTGGTAAAGGACTCTAATGTAAGGGGGAAATGTGCGGGGGATACAAATGTATGTGTGGGGAGACTCTGATGGGGACACAAATGTGCGGGGAGACTCTGATGAGGACACAAATGTGAGGGTAGACTCTGATGGGAACACAGATGTATGAGGAGATTGATGGGGACTAAATGTACAGGGAGACTCTGGTGGGGAAACAAATATATAGGGTGACTGATGAAAACAAATATTTAAGGCCCCATGCATTCTGGATGTTTAGCCCCATTGCATGAGCATACCTCCCAACTTGGTGAAGTCCCACTGCGGGACATTGTTGATCTCCCCTCTCCCCTGCAATCGAAAGTTGTTGAGCGGGGGGGGGGGGGCGCAGAACGAAAATTGTTGAGGGGGGGGCCGCGGGACATCGAATTTTTTTGGGGGATTTTCCGACCATAGAACGAAAGTAGCTGAGGGAGGGGCGGGGGGAAAGGACATTTTACTGCTGTGACGGCTGTGCGGGAAAAACACAGCTCTCGCGGGTATGCGGGAAGAAGGGCCCTGTGCGGGAGAAACCCACGGAATCCGTGCCTGTTGGGAGGTATGCATGAGGCTTCAGAATTTAGGTGCTGTTAGAGGATACAGGTGCACAATCCAGTCCCTCTGCCAGCTGCCTGTCAAGCTCTATTGTATTCTACTGTTGCAAACTAATTTATAAATAATAGATTTTTTCAGCCCACGAATATGTGTAAAATATACTACACCGGCCACTTTAGGTACACCTGTTCAAATGCTCTGTAACACAAATTGCAATAACATGGCAGCTAGGGATGGGCCGAACACCCCCCCCCCCCCCCCGGTTCGGTTTGCATCCAGAACATGCGAACTGACCGAAAGTTTGCGCAAACTTTCGAAAACCGTTAAAGTCTATGGGACTCGAACGTGAGAAATCAAAAGTGCGAATTTTAAAGGCTAATATGCAAACTATTTTCCTAAACAGGGTTTGGGGACCCGGTTCCTGTCCCAGGGGACATGTATCAATGCAAAAAAAAGTTTTAAAAACAGCCGTTTTTTCAGGAGCAGTGATTTTAATGATGCTTAAAGTGAAAAAATAAAAGTGAAATATTCCTTTAAATGTCGTACCTGGGGGGTGTCTATAGTATTCCTGTAAAGTGGCGGGTATTTCCTGTGTTTAGAACAGTCCCTGTACAAAATGACATTTCTAAAGGAATAAAAGTCATTTAAAACTGCTTGCGGATTTAATGTCGTGTCCCGGCAATATGGATGAAAATCATTGAGAAAAACAGCATGGGTACCCCCCCCCCCCAGCCCATTACCAGGCCCTTTTAAGCTTTTTGGATAACATAGGGAAGGGTTATCACCCATGTAACATTTGTTTTGCTGTCTGTGCCCCTGTTCAGAAGATTTCACCTCACTTTCTATCCCAATGACAATTGGATTTTGAAAATTTGGGGTTATTAGGGAAACAAGGATTGATGATAAAGCATCAGTGGAGACACCTTTTTCCCATATTAACTCTTACAGGAGAGAATTTCCCTTCCTAGGGGTAGATTTCCTCTCAATTCCTGTTGTCTCCCTCCGTTTGTAAGTAGGAGTCGTTTGTAAGTCGGATGTTTGAAAGTAGGGGACCGCCTGTATATACTATATGGCCTGCCCTATATACTTTGCAAAAATTTGGGCCTTAGGTGTTGGTGGTACCAGAACACTGTAAGCCCTCACAGTTACTCTTGGTGGGCGCAGGAACGGGCCCTGCTGTTAAATATTAGATCAAAAATTGTAATTACACGCCCCTGTTAAACAGGGGCAGAAAAATTGGGCCTTAGGCGCTGGTGCTGGTGCCACAACACTGCAACCCCTCACAGATACTCTAGTTGAGCGCAGGAACGAGCCCTGCTGCAAAATATTACAGCAAAAATTGTAATTACACACCCCTGTTAAACAGGGGCAGAAAAATTGGGCCTTAGGCACTAGTGCTGGTGCCACAACACTGCAACCTCTCACAGATACTCTATTTGACCACAGGAACGAGCCCTGCTGTGAAATATTAGATCAACATTTTTATTACACGCCCCTGTTAAACAGGGGGAAGAAAAATTGGGCCTTAGGCACTGGTGCTGGTGCCACAACACTGCAACCCCTCACAGATACTCTAGTTGAGCGCAGGAACAAGCCCTGCTGCAAAATATTACAGCAAAAATTGTAATTACATGCCCCTGTTAAACGGGGCAGATGAATTGGGCCTTAGCCACTGGTGGTGGTGCAAAGAAACCAAAAATGTTCTTAGAAGCTATCAACATGAACATTTAGGAGGAATAGGATAGTCACTCAGCATAACAGGATAGTCACTCAGCATCAGCATAGGCAGTCTTGAAGGGATCTCACATTCATAAAAAAATGTATCGGTTACATCAGCATCAGGTGCTTGGTAGCTGGTGATCCAAGAATGATTCATTTTTATGAAGGTGAGCCGATCAACCTAGGCATTCCTGCACTGTAAATCAGACGCTGGCGATGGTGGCTGGAACCGATCAGACCTTGGGACTGCGGACTAAAAAATTGTCTGAACGCATCGGTCAGACGGCCACCTTCTCCACTGCTCCTTCTGTGACTGACCGAAGCCTCAGCAACACGTTGTCCAGGACCAGGAATTTGTAACCTCCCTGGCTCTGGAAACGCATTGCACAAACCTTTCTGCAAGGCCTCCCGAAGATGTTTCATCCTCTTCTCCCTCTGCGACGGCTGGATAAGTTCCGCAACCTTACCCTTGTAACGTGGATCAAGAAGGGTTGCCAGCCAGTAATGATCCCTCTCCTTGATCACACGAATCCGAGGGTCCTTTCGCAGGCTATGCAGGACCAGGGAGGCCATGCAGCGTAGGTTTGCTGAGGCATTTGGTCCGGAGTCCTCTGGGTCACTAAGGACGACATGATCTGCAGCCACCTCCTCCCAGCCACGTACAAGTCCATGGGTTTCTGGGGACTGTAAACGATCCCTTGAAGACTGCTGCTGATGCTGAGTGCTAGGCTCCACCTCCATGCTGACACAATCCTCCTTCTCCTCCTCTTCCTGTGTGAGCGGCGGGCCCGCAGGAATTCTGTCTGGATAAAGGGGGCCTTGAGAGGTAAGGAAGTCCTCCTCTTCCTCCCTCTGTTCTGCCTCAAGTGCCCTGTCCATTATTCCACGCAGCGTGTGCTCCAACAGGTACACAAGGGGGACAGTATCACTGATGCATGCACTGTCACTGTTTACCATCCTCTTGGCCTCCTCAAATGGTGACATGACAGTGCATGCATTCTTGATAATGAGCCACTGGCGTGGCGAAAAAAAGCCAAGCACCCCTGACCCTGTCCTGGTGCCATAGTCGCACAGGTACTCGTTGATGGCCCTCTGCTGCGTGTGCAGCCGCTGCAGCATTGCCAACGTTGAGTTTCACCTGGTGGGCATGTCACAGATGAGGCGGTTCTTGGGCAGGTTGCATTCCTTTTGGAGGTCAGCCAGCCGAGCACTGGCATTATATGACCGGCAGAAATGCCCACAGATTTTCCTGGCCTGCCTCAGGAGATCCTGTAAGCCACGGTACCTGCAAAAGAACCGCTGCACCACCAAATTAAGGACGTGAGCCAAACAGGGCACATGGGTCAAGTGTCCCTGTCGGAGGGCGGAGAGGAGGTTGGTGCCATTGTCGCAAACCACCATTCCTGGCTGAAGCTGGCGTGATGTCAACCACCTCTGAGCCTGCCCCTGCAGAGCTGACAGAATCTCTGCCCCTGTGTGGCTCCTGTCCCCTAAACAGACCAACTTAAGCACTGCATAGCATCTTTTTGCCTGAGTGCTTGCGTAGCCCCTAGAACGCCTACGGAGCACCGCTGGTTCAGAGGACAAATCTGCACAGGAAGAGGCCATGGAGGAAGAAGAGGAGGGGGTGGAGGAGAGAGGTGTGGCAGAATCACCACTACCAGCATTTTGGAGGCGTGGTGGCGGAACAAGCTCCAACAATATTGCACCCTGTCCTGCATCCTTCCCAGCTGCCATGAGAGTTACCCAGTGCGCCGTGAAAGAAAGGTAATATCCCTGTCCATGCCTGCTGGACCATGAGTCAGTGGTAATATGCACCTTACCGCTGATTGCCCTGTCCAACGAGGCCAAGACATTGCCTTCTACATGCCGGTAGAGAGCTGGAATCACCTTCCGTGAAACAAATTGGCGTTTGGGAACCTGCCACTGAGGTACCACACATTCCACAAATTCACGAAAGGGGTAAAGTCTACCAGCTGAAAAGGCAGCAGTTGGAGTGCTAGCAATTTAGCCAAGCTAGCATTCAGCCACTGGGCATGTGGATGGCCGGGACCGAATTTCTTTCGCCGGTTTAGCAACTGGTGTAGGGAAATTTGCCTGCTACAATCGGACGTTGGTGTAGCGATAGTAGATTGCCTGCACACCTAATTCTGCACCTTCATTCCTCTCAGTGCAGGTTTCTGAGAGAACTGAAGGTATACTGGGGTTTGAGATCCTAGCTGATGAGGAGCAAGGAGAGGTCCGCCTTGTTCTTTGGTGTGGGTCTTTTAAGTAGTAGTCTGGACTGCATGGGAGCTCGACATATGTCTGGTCAAGTATGTGGTTCCTAAGCGGCTGCTGTTTTGGCCACGCTTGATACGCTTCAGAGATATGTTGCAAACAGAAATGGTGCGATCTGCTGCACACGTCTCAAAAAAGGCCCACAACAAAGAATTTTTTGAAAAACGCACGGAGTCAGCAGCGCCCTGCACATGCGGAGCTCTGCGGTGTGATGCAGTCAGTTGGCTTCCCTTAAGCTGGCCCCTGGAGGGCATCCTGCCTCGTTGGAGATGTGCCACCGCCTCCTCCTCCTCCTCTCTCCAATCAGGCACCCACGTACAGTCAGTGACCTCATCATCCCCTCCCTCCTCGTCACTGAAGCAAACCTGTCAATATGCTGCAGCTGGGGAAACATGACTGCCAGTTTGATGTCCTTTTTGGGCACCCCCTCTCTCTGGGCTCACGTTACTGCCTTCCTCAAGCTGGGTACCATCATCGAAGCCTTCAAAAGTCTGCGCATCCTCCTGCAGCATGTACCCAACACTGTGGTCGAACAGTTCGGGGGACTCCTCCGTGCATGATGGTGGGGCTAGGGAAGGAGTAACTGATGACATTGAGCCAATCAAATAGGCCGCTTTGGCAGCTTCATTGGCAGCCAAAGTACTCTGAGCCTGGGTGACAGAGGATGAGGAGGATGAGGACGGCTTTGTCATCCACTCTACCAAGTCTTCTGCATGTTGTGGCTCAACATGGCCAGCTGTCGAAAAAAAGGACAAGTGTGCCCCACGGCCACGTGCTGAGGATTCACCGTGTCCACGACTAAGCACTGTTGGCTTGCCCTCTTTTAGTGGCCTGTGAGTGTCTGCCTCTCCTTGTTGGCCTTCCAGACATACTGTAAAATTAGACTAGCAAAACACTGCCTGAAGTTTACTAGAAAAAGTACACCAGGAATGGCCTGCAGTCAGATATAGGCTTAGTTAGACTGGATGCAGTGGATATATATATGTAGGAGACAGTATATATATACTGTATTTTATGCACTGAATCACCTGGCTGGCCTGCCTGCCTGAAAGTGTATTTTAATACGGACACAAGGCATGGCCTGCAGTCAGGTATAGGCTTGGCTACAGTACAATGCAGTGGATATATATGTAGGAGACAGTATATATTTTATGCACTGCAGATCACATAGGCTTGGCTACAGTACAATGCAGTGGATATATATGTAGGAGACAGTATATATTTTATGCACTGCAGATCACTGAATCACCTGCCTGGCCTGCCTGTCTGAAAGTGTATTTTAATACGGACACAAGGAATGGCCTGCAGTCAGGTATAGGCTTGGCTACAGTACAATGCAGTGGATATATATGTAGGAGACAGTATATATTTTATGCACTGCGGATCACTGAATCACCTGCCTGGCATGCCTGAAAGTGTATTTTAATATGTACACCAGGAATGGCCTGCAGTGAGATCTAGCTATATATATGCAAAGCTGGGATGTATTTATATACTGAATACACTGCAGCTAACTGAATCAACTGCCTGCCTGAAGAATTTTAGAAACAGTACACCAGGAGCTGTATGCAGTGAGATCTATCTGCACAGGATACAGTGTGTATATGTGTGTGTATATATATATATATATATATATATATATACACAAAGCTGGGATGTATATATATTGAATACACTGCAGCCAACTGAATCAACTGCCTGCCTGAAGTATTTTAGAAACAGTGCACCAGGAACGGTCTGCAGTGAGATCTAGCTAAACTGGATACAGTGTGTGTATATATATATATATATACAAAACCAGAATGCATATGTAGCGGCCTCACCCCTCTCTCTAGTTTTATCGGTTATACGGCTGTTGTCTAGGGGTACCTGGGAGAGGGAGATGAGATACACCACGGCCCATGTCCTCCATAACTAAGAGGTGAAGGCCAGAAGATTGGGCTTTTGTGTAGGTGTCCTAGAGTCAAGTCCAGTCCTTCGTCCCTGACTCCTTTGCTTTAGTAACCCAAGTTCCACACAGTGAATAGGTACAACTCAGTTTTATTCTTCTTGCCAAGCAATAAAACAATCTCTTTTCTTTGGAAAATGGGGGACAGATCGAGGCACAATCCTTTCCCTTCTTGCTGCTGCCCACTGTGCTGTCACAAGTGGTGAATAGTCACTGCCACTGACTAGGTAATATAGAACGTGAATTACCTTCACTCACTTTGCCCCTGTCAGAGGAAGAAATCTGTCCAAGGGAGAAGTGGAGGCCTCTCCGTCACCAGCGATGCTGCGCCAGACTCTTCGGAGAAGTTACTGCGCACCAGTCCTCACGAACTCAGACACGGGCACCCAAGGAGTTAGGGCCCCCTCGGATTCCTCCACCCTCGCGAAACTCAGTCGAAGGTACTGAGCCCCAGGCATCCGCCATACTACCTCACCCCAGGCTAAAGGTGCCTGAGATGGACTCCATCTCCGCTCCAGCTAGGCCAAGGGTGCCTAGGCCTGGAACACCGGAACGCCAGCACCCAAGCTGAAGGTGCCTGGGTGCGGCCGCGTCCTCCAACTCTGAACCCCAAGGTCAGGGCGTCCGCCCCTTTTATAACCTCTCCCTTTGCGTCACAGCGGGTTCCCCGCCCCGCTGTACCAGCTCCAGGGGAGGACAAAAAGGCACAGTCTTGCGGTGCGTGCCCAACCCTGGTCCAAGGCAACAACGCCACCCTTAGGCCGGCGAGAACTTCACACCACCAGAGTCCTCCAAGACTCACAAAGGGAACCTTGAATTTCCTAACAATCAAAGCACCTGGGTTACACTAACACCCAGATGCTCCCCCTAAATTCAAGTACCCGCTACACATATACATACTAATTACACTGAAATACACTGCAGCTAACTTAATCGCCTGCCTGTTCAAAGTAAATGAAATAACACTCTCTCTCTCTTTCTCTCTCTCTCTCTCTCTCTCTCTCTATCTCTATCTCTCTCTCCGCCGGAACACACTACAGAATGCCGACGTGCAGGCGGCCTTATATATTGTGGGGCGTGTACTTAATCCCCTGAGCCATAATTGGCCAAAGGCACCCTGCCTTTGGCCAATTATGGCTCTCTTCGCTGATGGCGCTGTGATTGGCCAAAGCATGCGGGTCATAGTGCATGCTTGGCCAATCATCAGCCAGCATTGCACTGCGATGACGCAGTGCATTGTGGGCCGTGACGCGCCACTCAAATTTGGTGCGAATGGCCCATAATGTTCGATCTTCATCGAACAGCCGATGCTCGAGTCGAACGCATGTTCGACTCGAACAGATAGCCCATCCCTAATTGGCAGCAACTCAATGCATTTAGGCATTTAGACATGGTGACGACGATATGTTGAAGTTCAAACCAAGCATTAGAATGGGGAAGAAAGGATATTTAAGTGACTTTGAATGTGGCATGGTCTGAGTATTTTAAAAACTGCTGATCTACTGGGATTTGCACACACAACCATCTTTAGGGTTTACAGAGAATGGTCCGAAAAAGATAAAATATCCAGTGAATGTCAGTTGTGTAGACGAAAATGCCTTGTTGATATCAGAGGTCAGAGGAGAATGGGCAGACTGGTTTGAGATGATAGAAAGGCAACAGCAACTCAAATAATCACTCGTTACAACCAAGGTATGCAGAATACCATCTCTGAATGCACAACACATCAAACCTTGAAGCAGATGTGCTACAGCAGCAGAAGACCACACCGGTTGCCACTCCTGTTAGCTAAGAACAGGAAACTGAGGCTACAATTTACACAGGCTCACCAAAATTAGACAATAAAAGGTTGGAAAAATGTTGCCTGGTCTGATGAGTCTCGATTTCAGCTGTGACATTCAGATGGTAGGGTCATTATTTGGCGTAAACAACATGAAATCATGGATCCATCCTGCCTTGTATCAACGGTTCAGGCTGGTGGTGGTGGTGTAATGGCGTGGGGGATATTTTCTTGGCACACTTTGGGCCCCTTCATATCAATTGAGCAGCGTTTAAACGCCATGGTCTACCTGAATATTGTTGCTGACCATGTCCATCCCTTTATGACTACAGTGTATCCATCCTCTGATGGCTACTTCCAGTAGGATAATGCACCATGTCACAAAGCTCAAATCATCTCAAACTGGTTTCTTGATCATTACAATGAGTTCACTATACTCCAATGGCCTTCACAGTCACCAGATCTCAATCCAATAGTGCACCTTTGGGATGTGGTGGAAAGGGAGATTTGAATCATGGATGAGTAGCTGACAAGTCTGCAGCAACTGTGTGAGGCTATCATGTCAATATGGACCAAGATCTCTGAGGAATGTTTCCTACACCTTGTTGAATCTATGCCATGAAGAATGAAGGCAGGTCTGAAGGCCAATGGGGGTCCAACTCAGTACTAGCAAGGTGTACCTAATAAAGTGGCCGGTGAGTGCACAATGTGGCCCTTGAACTGAAAAGTTTGGAGACCCCTGTGTCAGAGCACCAAACTCACAGGTAACATCAAACTCTCTCAAAGCTACTATCAATTGTACTGTGAATTCGCTATTATGTTTTCCACCTTGCTGGAATTTCTGTCATTCTGCAACCACGTTTACTTTAGGCAAAATTTATTTCTTTAATGCAGCGAGAGCTACTGTATGTTGTAAGTGTCATCCATTGGTAGAATATAGAAAATAGGCTTCCCTTCTGCTCTTGTACAGTAAATAAACAAAGCATGTTTTTTAGCAGTAGGTATATCCTCCTGATTAACAGCAAATATGTAAATCCCAAACATGAGAATCCAAATTTGTTCAGAATATAGACAGTATTAGACAGTATTATACATGTAACAACTGTAAATAGTAATATCTACAGGCCAGAGGTATAGACTTATTTCTGGAAACACAGTTGAAGCAACCATGACCTTTTCTGCTGCAGATCAGAAGCCCACGTTGAGATGTATCCAGGGGCGGACTGACCATTTGTGCGCTCGGGCACTGCCCGAGGGCCCCATGCCACTAGGGGGCCCCATCAGGGTTTCCAGCCTCAGTAAAATCGGGGACAGTTTGTAAAAATCTGTGTTTTTTTTTAAATCCCAAGATTATAGCTGCCCCACCTCTCCAGTACTCTTTCAGTGTGTGTATGTGTATTCTGTGTGTACGTATACTGTGTGTGTATACTGTGTGTGTATATTGTGTGTGTATATTGTGTGTCTGTGTGTGTATACTGTGTATGTATACTGTATGTGTGTGTGTGTGTGTATACTGTGTGGCTCCATAGTCTATTGCCTGGGGGCCCCATATTCTCCTATTGCCTGGGGGCCCCATAATCTCCTATTGCCTGGGGGCCCCATGAGTTGTCAGTCCGCCCCTGGATGTATCATACTATAAATTCAAAATACAGCATAACAACATTACCCGGGGGCTGTCTCAAAATAATTTTGGGCCTAAAACAAATGTTTTCAGTATGATTCCCAATTGTACTGCACTGTATTTTGGCAAGCATCCGGTTTCAATATATCGTAGTTTAGAACAAGTTCCCAAAACCAGATCAGTGCACCATATCAACGGCAGTAAGTAACATGCTTTTCCTCAATTGCAAATTATTCATTGGCTCCCACATTTTACATGAACTGCCCAATTCTGTAAGGAGAATCATACAAACTTTTGGTGACTGTACAAAGCATAATGCCAATCCCTGGTCCAACCTCTGATCCTAGAAAAATGGAGTGTCTGCCCATGGTGTCAGGAAAAGGGTTATGACAACCCTAGCGTCAGTAAATATATGACAACTTATTATTCATAGAAAATAACATGTCATCCTTTGGAGTATGTAAATGTATAATGTCAGCCTCATAGTCACTGAAAATATAATGCTGTCAAATGGTTTGAAAATTCTATTGCCAACTTGTTTTGTCCGTAAATATACACTAGCAGTCTATAATATCAGTAATTGTATTATACAAATCTCTAATTCTTTAGAAAAACCAATGTTCTGGTGCCAGTATGTGCTGCCAAAGCCTATTATCTGTAAAGCTGTATTTCTAATCTCAGATTCTTAGGGAAATACATTTGCTTCTAGTGCCCTGGTGCCCAATCTGTGACCTGGTGGCCACATGTGACCTTTTGGTATTAATTGTGAAGCCCTTGGGGCCCCTACAGACAGTATTCTGTGATTTGGTGCCCACTCAAGCGGGTGAGCGAAAAATATTCTTTAGAGTAATTTCTGATAGTTAAATGTTTTTGTTTACTGTATTTGTTTCAGACTACCTACTTTTTTAGGCTGTCCATTCATTTTCTCCTATATTTCTTTTCCTGTGATTTTCTTTAATGGATTTTCCTTAGAGACATATCAAATGTGGCACAAGTCATTTTTAGGGGGCTGTTGGGAGCACAAATTTTGGTGCATTGATTTGTAATGGGGCAGTAATATCAGCGATCACTAGGAGTGTCCCCAGTCTATGACTGTGTCTTAAAGCATGCCCCAGTCACTGAAACTCTCCCACAGCATGTCCATTGTCTGCGTTCTCTGAACATCTCGTGTACCATGTCCATAGCCATTGAACATCTCTTGTACCATGTCACAAGCCACTGACCATCTCTTGTACCATGTCACAAGCCACTGACCATCTCTTGTACCATGTCCATAGCCACTGACCATCTCTTGTACCATGTCCATAAGCATTGACCATCTCTTGTACCATGTCCATAGCCACTGACTATCTCTTATACCATGTCCAAAGCCACTGACCATCTCTTGTACCATGTCCATAGCCACTGACCATCTCTTGTACTATGTCCATAGCCATTGACCATCTCTTGTACCATGTCCATAGCCACTGACCATCTCTTATACCATGTCCAAAGCCACTGACCATCTCTTGTACCATGTCCATAGCCACTGACTATCTCTTGTACCATGTCCATAGCCACTGACCATCTCTTATACCATGTCCAAAGCCACTGACCATCTCTTGTACCATGTCCATAGCCACTGACCATCTCTTGTACCATGTCCATAGCCACTGACCATCTCTTGTACTATGTCCATAGCCATTGACCATCTCTTGTACCATGTCCATAGCCACTGACCATCTCTTATACCATGTCCAAAGCCACTGACCATATCTTGTACCATGTCCATAGCCACTGACCATCTCTTGTACCATGTCCATAGCCACTGACCATCTCTTGTACTATGTCCATAGCCATTGACCATCTCTTGTACCATGTCCATAGCCACTGACCATCTCTTATACCATGTCCAAAGCCACTGACCATCTCTTGTACCATGTCCATAGCCACTGACCATCTCTTGTACCATGTCCATAACCACTGACCATCTCTTGTCTATAGTTTCTAATTTGCAAATACAACCTGGAACTGTTTGAACATTGCAAAGAAAGATTCTGGGGCACCTGATCCACCTCTGGTTGGCCTGCTGATCACCCATTGTGTTCATTTGTGTGAGACAGGACCCATATTATACTAAAGCTAAACTTTAGACAGATTTAGTGGGCACAAACTATAGCAGCCGTGTATTCATTAAAACATAATTACAATATTTCTTCAAATGCAGCTGGTTTAAGTACCTGAATTTGGTTTGATATGCATCCCCCTATATAGCAGCATGCAAATATGTTCATTATGAACATGCTGATAGGAGGAGAGAGCCACCACTGTATACCTTTACTGTAAGTGGTTCCATCTACCTACCTGTGCTGCATGTCAAAGCAGTGTAAATCAGGACTGGATGGACACAAATACAAATTCATTGGCAGGTAAAACAGTTCCCATCTATGTAATTCATCTGTAAATTTAATAGCATGGACCTCAGCTATAAATATCCCAACTTTTCCCCCAAATCCTAATTTAGCTCCCTACTCCTGTTGGGTAAGCGCTATGTGTTAAATTTAGTTATCTGAGCTGTAGTTTAGCTCAGAGGGATTATGCTAAATTGTTGGCTTTGTTTCAGTCTAGCTGGGTTGCGCGTTTTCCACCTGACAGTAGGTGTCACTGTCACCACAGATCAGGGTTGGAAATGCAGCAGGCTAGGTGTATTGGGTATTCCTTTCCCAGAAGTGGCTCAGGGGGCGTGGTCAATCCGCTGTGCATTCTGGGAGGGGGTACTTACGAGACAGAGACCGCTCTATCAGGGTTTTCGTTGCGGGATCCTGACCTGAGGGCCCTCCTGGCCTCAGGGATGTGCGAGCCATTTTCGGCCTCGGGGTCTGCTGGCCTGAGGCTCTGCAACTGAGAAGTAGGCCCAGGAGTTGCTGGGGCCTACTAGTCTAGGGATGATCCCACGTGGTCTTGCCTGCGGGAACAAGCGGAACAATTGGGGACTCAATTGAAGGACGCATCCTGGCCAGTTTCCCTCACGGTGCTGCCGGCTGGCTGAAAGATTCTGGCACCATGAGCTGTGTACTTTTGAAGGAACTTTTGCAAAGTGTCAATGTGGTTACACGATCTTGTGGCGGAAGATTGTGGAATGACGCGACGGCACTCATCAAGTCTGTGGCAGAGACTTTGAACGAGCTTCGCACCGGTTACTAGGTCAGTGAGAGTAGGCCTATCCGGTGGTTGCTGAATCCAGCGTGGAACTGATTTGTCCTCTGGATATAGGATTGTGCCCGTGATCCGCAAAGCAAGTTACCTGAAACTCCCCTCTCCCTTCATCCCTCTGTTAGAACTGGTATAATAAAGCTCTTGAAGAAAAAGTAACCAAGTGTTGGTGTGAACATTAATGAAAGCTCTTCAAAAGGGATCCCTGACACGAGTGTGGTGAACAGAAAGGTAACGGTAGGCCCAAAGCTTTAAACCAGCAGCTCCTACGGGGGTAGTGCTACACTAAAAAAATTAGTAGGGACGTATGACATAAAACAGGATAATGGTTATTATTAGTGTATCGTATGTACGTAATAAGCATGGTTACATTTCATTATATCTTCAGTCAAGCTCTAAGAAAACAAACAGGGATCAATATATATGCATAGGATTTTTATTATTTGAGGGCATAGGCGTGCCCACGGGGTGTGCCGGGTGTGCCCAGGCACACCCTAATCACCACGCACGCATATCGGTCTGTGTAGTGACATCTGGCTTTTTTTTTCAGCCGGGACTAACTCGGGTACTGCCCTGCGCTTGCCGCATTCTCCTGTCATCTGTAAACACAGAAGCGCTCCTCTCCCGGCGTCTGCCTGCACTGAACCCTCCACGTTCCCTGTGCCATGCCAGTGATAGCAGAGGATTGGACTGGGGTTGTGCACAGCCACGCTAGTGAAGTCTGTGTCCTCCCTGCAGCCTGAACTCTCCTATGGAACATGGCCAGATCTAGGGGGTGCTTGGGTGTGCTAGGCACCCCCAGATTTCAGTTGCGCCCCCCAGGCATATCCCCTCTCTTGTGGATGCTGTGCCCAGGCAGGGTTGCACATCGTCAATATCAGTTTTCAGCCAGAACACTCCCCCTGCCGCCACCTCTCCACTCCATGAACTGAAGAGAAGAGAGGATTCAGTCTGCTCCACCTCCTCCTGCTCCTATCTCTTTGTCTGCCCCGCCCACATCGCAATCCCGTGTGTGCAGCCAGTGCTGTGTGCCTGAGAAAGGGCCGTGTGGGCGGGAGATTGGAACTACAGCAGCTTCAGCTAGATCGTGGCTGCATGCCATAAATGATGCCTGAGCCTGCAGAGACCAGCCTATGATGAGTGAGTATTTTGCTGAACTCTCCACATCGCCCCCTTCTCCCCATCTGTCTCCCCCTTCTCTCCCCCATCTGTCTCCCCCCTTCTCCATATCTGTCTCCCCCACTAATCCCCCATCTGTTCCCCCTCTCCTCCCCTTCTCCCCCATGTGTCTCCCCCCTTCTCCCCATCTGTCTCCCCCCCTTCTCCACATCTGTCTCCCCCACTAATCCCCCATCTGTCTCCCCCTTCTCCACATCTGTCTCCCCCCTTCTCTCCCATCTGTCTCCCCCCTTCTCCCCCATCTGTCTCCCCCTTCTCCACATCTGTCTCCCCCCCTCTCTCCCATCTGTCTACCCCTCCTCCCCTATCTGTCCCCCCTTCCTCCCCTTCTCCCCCATCTGTCTCCCCCTTCTCCACATCTGTCTCCCCCACCTCCCCTATATGTCTCTCCCATCTGTCTCCCCCGTCTCCACATCTGTCTCCCCCACCTGTTCCCCTTCTCCTCCCCTATCTGTCCCCCCTATCTATCCCCCCTTCTCCACATCTGTCTTCCCCACTAATCCCCCATCTGTCCCCCCCTCCTCCCCTTCTCCAAATCTGTCTCCCCTTCTCCCCATCTGATTCCCCCCTTCTCCCCATCTGTCTCCCCCTCTCCACATCTGTCTCCTCCCCTATCTGTCCCCCCTCTGCCTATCTGTCCCCCCTTCTCCACATCTGTCTCCCCCACTAATCCCCCATCTGTCTCCCCCTCCTCCCCTATCTGTCCCCCCCTTCTCCACATCTGTCTCCCCCACTAATCCCCCATCTGTTCCCCTCTCCTCCCCTATCTGTCCCCTCCCCTATCTGTCTCTCCCCTCCACAGCTTTCTGTCCCCCCCTTCTCCCCCTCCTCTCTGTCTCTCCCCTCCTCCCCTCTCTGTCCCCCCTTCTCCACATCTGTCTCCCCCACTAATCCCCCATCTGTCTCCCCCGCCTCCCCTCCTCCCCTATCTGTCCCCCCTTCTCCACATCTGTCTCCCCCACTAATACCCCATCTGTCTCCCCCTCCTCCCCTATCTGTCCCCCCCTTCTCCACATCTGTCTCCCCCACTAATCCCCCATCTGTTCCCCTCTCCTCCCCTCCTCCCCTATCTGTCCCCTCCCCTATCTGTCTCCCCCCTCCACCCCTTTCTGTCCCCCCCTTCTCCCCCTCCTCTCTGTCTCCCCCCTCCTCCCCTCTCTGTCCCCCCTTCTCCACATCTGTCTCCCCCACTAATCCCCCATCTGTCTCCCCCGCCTCCCCTTCTCCCCCTCCTCCCCTATCTGTCCCCCCTTCTCCAAATCTGTCTCCCCCACTAATCCCCCATATGTTCCCCCTCTCCTCTCCTTCTCCCCCTCCTCCCCTTCTCCCTCCCCCTTCTCCCCATCTGTTGCCCCCCTTTCCCCCATCTGTCTCCCCCCTCATTCTCCCCATTTGTCTCTCCCCTTTTCTCCCCCATCTTCCCCTTTTCCCCCATCTGTCTCCCCCCTCCTTCCCCTCTTACCTGAACTCTGCTTTCTATAGGCAACGCACACCTGAACTCTGCACTCTATAGGAACTTTGCTCTCTATGCACAGCGCACACCTGCTCTCTGCACTCTCGCAGCACACATCTAAACTCTGTACTTTATATGCAGCATACACCAGAACGCGACACTCTATATGCAGCATACATCTGAACTCTGCACTCACATGTGTGTTTGAGCTTTGGGGTGCACACCCTAATGCAACAGGCTGCGCACGCCTATGTTTGAGGGGTTTCCATATGTACAGTATTAAAGTGTATCTATGGTCAAAATGTAAAATCAAATATTATTTCCACATTGTATTTCAATTATTTCTAATCTACTCCTATAGATCTGAAAGATTTTGAAGCCTGTAAACTTACTGTGTAAATATTTACTCCTGAATTTGGTGACACGTATTTACTTAAAGCTGAACACCAAACAGTAAAATAAACGTTTTAAAATTATATATTCTGGCAGTTTTACTTGCCAAAGTATTTGTCTAGTGATCCAGGCCTCCTGCCAGCAGGTAGCACACAAAGGTCCTGCAACTTCCTATAAACTACACTACAGCACACAATAGAGTTTGGTTTAAGTCTTATCCCAGCCTGTGATTGGATAATGAGGACAGCAGCAGTACACTAGTAGAGACACATCTGACAAATCAGGATGTTCATCACATACCAGTTATCAAAATTAGGATTTTGATTTTGGGCATCTATAGAAGTAGATGTATGAAGAAGACTGTTATTGCATAGCTCCCAACTGTCCCTGATTCTGATGGACTGTCCTCCTCATTTGTCCCTCAATTTGGTCTGATCTATATAGTTGAATATAAAATGCACTATTTACTTTTTGAAAAGTGTTTCCCAGTGCTAAACCTTTCATCCAAATTTGAAATTGCTGCATTTGTAAATTTCTAAAGCTAGTAAAAAGCAATAGGTGCACTGGTGTCCATAGCCTATTGCATTAGGGTGTGCACCCCAGAGCACAAACACACATGTATATATCAGCAGAGCAGTGGATGGTGTCAGTGAAGCAAAGATTGATGTCAGAAGGGCAGTGGAATTTCTCAGTATTTTTTATTAATTTTTTTAATAATTTTTTACAATATAATTTTTTATACATTTTTTAAAGGAGCCACGTTATGGGGCTTTGGTGAAATATCAAGGGTCTAAACAGACCCCTGATGTCTCACTTTTGAGACAGAGAAAGAAACTGAGGACAGAGATTCCTCAGTCCCTTTCTCTGCAGCCTGCAGTAAACACAGTTTACTACGATTTAGTTAAGAATAAACACAGGAACGATTAGTACAGTTCATTCAAGAAAAGGAAGGCCAGTTAATGACATGTTTACCATCCCCTTTCCTGCTCTTGAGAGGAGAGGAGAGGAGGGAAGCTGGCAGCACTGCAGGGGGAGATGGGAATCAGGGGGAATCGGCACCTCACAAGGTGATTAGGGTGTGCCCAGGCACACCTGGCACACCCTGTGCGCACGCCTATGAATAGGTGTGGTAAAAAAAAGCACTTTTGGGTTTTACTAATAACTTTTTTTGTAAAGTTCTCCTTTAAGGTCCCTCGTTCCCATCTTGAAAAGTTGGGAGGTATGGTTATCGTATAATCTGGATTTATATAACAGCCTCTAGATATCTAATATTGTATTGTTTGAAAACATATTAACATTGGTAGCCTTTTTCATCTCTATAGATGGCAAAGTGATTTGCACATGGAAAAGCAATATCTTCTAAAAATCTGTAAGGGTCCATGCACACTGGACTTAAAAAATGCCTGTTCTCTTAGCATAAAAGAAAAACACTCTTGGCTCTATGCACACTGGGCCCTAAAAAAAACATCCGTTCCCTTGGCAGAAAAAAAAACAATAATTTATCATCCTAATGTACATGGACACATAGGATAACATTGAGCTGCTTCTACAGGCAAAACACCTAAACTCCTGTAGAAGCCGTGATTTAAGCCAATATGCAAGTCCTAGTTGCAATCTCGGAACACCCGAGAGGATAGTATGTGACCGGTCAAAATATATTAACGAATTAAAGTGTTTGTTCACCAATGCAAGAAGTCTGCCAAGCAAAATAGGTGAGTTGGAAGCAGTGGCGGCTGGTGCTCAAAATTTTTGGGGGGGCGCAAACAAACTGAAAAAAAAAAAATCAATTGCCGCCACTGTGCCCATTAAACGCAGCCACTGTGCCCAAATGCCACCAGTTTGCCCCCTCAAATACAGCCAGTTTGTTTCCATATACAGCCAGTTTGTCCCCATATACAGCCAGTGTGCCCCCATATATATATAACCAGTGTGCCCCCCATATACAGCCAGTGTGCCCCCATATATATATAACCATTGTGCCCCCCATATACAGCCAGTGTGCCCCCATATACAGCCAGTGTGCTCCCATATACAGCCAGTTTGTCCCCATATATAGCCAGTTTGTCCCCATATATAGCCAGTGTGCCCCCATATATATAGCCAGTGTGCCCCCATATACAGCCAGTGTGCCCCCATATACAGCCAGTGTGCCCCCATATACAGCCAGTGTGTCCCCATATATAGCCAGTGTGCCCCCATATATATAGCCAGTTTGTCCCCCATATACAGCCAGTGTGCCCCCATATACAGCCAGTGTGCCCCCATATATATATATAGCCAGTGTGCCGCCATATACAGCCAGTTTGTCCCCATATATATATAACCAGTGTGCCCCCCATATACAGCCAGTGTGCCCCCATATACAGCCAGTATGCCCCCATATACAGCCAGTGTGTCCCCATATATAGCCAGTGTGCCCCCATATATACAGCCAGTGTGCTCCCATATACAGCCAGTTTGTCCCCATATATAGCCAGTATGCCCCCATATATACAGCCAGTGTGCTCCCATATACAGCCAGTTTGTCCCCATATATAGCCAGTGTGCCCCCATATACAGCCAGTGTGCCCCCATATACAGCCAGTGTGCTCCCATATTCAGCCAGTTTGTCCCCCATATACAGCCAGTTGCCCCCAGATGCAGCCAGTTTGCTCCCCATATACAGCCAGTTCCCCCCAAATGCAGCCAGCGTGTCCCCCATATACAGCCAGTTCCCCCCATATTCAGCCAGTTTGTCCCCCATATACAGCCAGTTCCCCCCATATTCAGCCAGCGTGTCCCCCAAATGCAGTCAGTTTGTCCCCCAAATGCATCCTGTTCCCCCCCCAGCCCTGCACTTAGCTTCCTCGGTCCGCGCCGTCCTCGATGTGTTCTCCCGCCCTCGATGTCGCTTCAGCCAATCAGGTTACCGGTAACCAGATCTGGTGAACCTGATTGGCTGAAACCTCCACACAGTCTTCTCCAAGGAACGCACCCCCGTGTGTACCTGGGAGGAGTTTTTGGAAGCCGAATACAGCGTGAGAGCTGTATTCGGAAAGCCTATCAGAGCCGCTGGCTCTGATAGACACTTCCAGAACACACCCACCGCCGGCCACCTCTCTAATTCATATGGCCGGCGCTCACCAGGAGGCCGGCCATATGAATAGTGGGCAGCGGTGACAATACACAGATTCATGCAATGCATGAATCTGTGTATTGTCTTTCAGGGGGTACGGGAGCGAGAGGGGGCGGCGCTCCGGCGCCCTCTATGGACGCACCGCCACTGGTTGGAAGCTCTGGTGCATCAGGAGAGCTATGATGTAATTGGTATTGCTTAAACTTGGGGGGGGGGTGTATAGTATGCCTGTAAAGCAGCGCTTGTTTCCCTTGCTTAGAACTGTCCCTGCACAAAGTGTCATTTCTGAAGGAAAAAAAGTCATTTAAAAGCACTCGCGGCTATAATGAATTGTCGGCTCCTGGCAATACAGAGAAAAGTCATTGATAAAAAAAAGAAAAATGCGTGGGGGTCCCCCCAAATTAAATTACCAGGCCCTTCAGGTCTGGTATGGATATTAAGGGGAACCCTGTGTCAAATGTAAAAAAAAAATGACGTGGGGTTCCCCCAAAAAAACATACCAGACCCTTCAGGTCTGGTATGGATTTTAAGGGTAACTCCACGCCAAATTTTAAAAAAAAAATGGCGTGGAGTTCCCCCCAAAAATCCATACCAGTGTCCCGCGGTGATCCGATGTCCAGCGCTGCAGTCTCCACTCCACACGAAACGTCATTGGCTGAATAGACCCCGCCCCTTCAGCGGACCTGATGGGAACGTGAGAAGGGGCGGGTCTATTTATTTATTACACTGCGGAGGAAGTTCCCCATCAGGTCAGGATTCTGCCTACGTCATTGGCTATTCCCCAGGAAGCGGGGAAAGCTGGGGCTTACCCCTATGATCTGACGGGTGACCCCGTCCCCTCGTATGTCAGACCCCGCCTACGTCATTGGCTGAGCGGACCTGATGGGGAACTTCCTCTGCAGTGTAATAAATGAATAGACCCGCCCCTTCTCACGTTCCCCATCAGGTCCGCTCAGCCTTACACCCAGTGAAGGTGACCTCGCCCCCTACATCTTTGGCTGAGCGGACCTGATGGGGAACTTGAGAAGGGGCGGGGTCTATTCATTAATTACACTGCGGAGGAAGTTCCCCATCAGGTCCACTCAGCCAATGATGTTTCGTGTGGAGTGGAGACTGCAGAGCTGGACATCGGCTCAACGCGGGACACTGGATTACATCGCTGGAATGGGTTTTTTATTTTTTATTTTTTTATTTTTAATAAAGGACTTTCCCAACTGTGTCTGTGTGTTTTTTTTACAATTGTTTACACTTTCTTTGTGAAATGGTAGGGGTAAAATTTACCCCTTACCAATTCACATGGGGGGGGCAGGATCTGGGGGTCCCTTTTGTTAAAGGGGTCTTCCAGATTCCGATAAGCCCCCCGCCCGCAGACCCCCACAACCACCGGGCTTGGGGATGAGGCCCTTGTCCCCATCAACATGGGGACACGGTGCTTTGAGGGGTTACAGACCCCCAAAGCATCCTCCCCATATTGAGGGCATATGGCCTGGTACGGTTCAGGAGGGGGGCCGCTCTCCCGCCCCTCCTCTTTTCCTGCTGCCTGTCAGGTTACGTGCTCGGATAAAGGGTCTGGTATGGATTTTTTTATTTTATTTGGCGTGGAGCTCCCCTTAAAATCCATACCAGACCTGAAGGGTCTGGTATGGATATTTGGGGGGAACCCCACGTCATTTTTTTTAAAAATTTGAAGCAGGGTTCCCCTTAATATCCATACCAACCAGACCTGAAGGGCCTGGTAATGGTATTTGGGGGGACTCCCACGCATTTTTTTTTTTATCAATTACCGACAATTCATTATAGCCGCGAGTGCTTTTAAATGACTTTTTTTCCTTCAGAAATGACACTTTGTGCAGGGACAGTTCTAAGCATGGGAAACAAGCGCTGCTTTACAGACATACTATACCATCCCCCCCCCCCCCCCCAGGTACGAAATTTAAAGGAATATTTCACTTTTATTGTTTCACTTTAAGCATTATTAAAATCACTGCTCCCAAAAAAACAGCAGTTTTTAAAACTTTTTTTGCATTGATACATGTCCCCTGGGGCAGGACCCGGGTCCCCAAACGCTTTTTAGGACAATAACTTGCATATTAGCCTTGATAATTAGCACTTTTGATTTCGAACGTTCGAGCCCATTGTATTTATTAGGGTTCTAAAGTTTGCGCAAACTTTAGGGTCTGTTCGCAGGTTCTGGTGCGAACCGAACGGGGGGGTGTTCGGCTCATCCCTATTTGTGATCTCACTGCAAAGTATATTCCCATGGGCAATACGTTTAAAAGGCTAAAAATAAAACCTATGTGGCTCACGGCCAAAGTTAAAAAAAAGGGATTTTTATAACAGCTTACCTGTAAAATCCTTTTCTTGGAGTACATCACGGGACACAGAGCGACTTAGTCATTACTAATGGGTTATATAGTTTACCTTCAGGTGCTGGCACTGGCAACTTCCAAACCGGAAGTACCCTCCCCTATATAAGCCCCTCCCATCCGGGAGCACCTCAGTTTTGTAGCAAAGCAATAAGTGTCCCAAAAACAGGGGTGGGAGTTCTGTGTCCCGTGATGTACTTCAAGAAAAGGATTTTACAGGTAAGCTGTTATAAAAATCCCTTTTTCTTTTTCGTACATCACGGGACACAGAGCGACTTAGTCATTACTAATGGGACGTCCCAAAGCAATGCCAAATGAGGGGAGGGATACATAAGCTGGGCGCCATCAGGCATGAGGATCTTTTGCGGCCTGCAACACACTGCGCCCAAAGGCGACATCCTCCTGACTTCTAACGTCTACCTGGTAGAATCTAGTAAACGTGTGTACCGAAGACCATGTTGCGGCCTTACATACTTGAGCCAGGGAGGCCTGGTGATGCACTGCCCATGAAGTTCCAACTGCTCTTGTGGAGTGCGCCCTAACTTTGAACGGAGGCGGTCTCTTTCTCAAGCCATAGGCTTGTATTATGACCTGTCGAATCCACTTGGCTAAAGTAGATTTTGATGCTGCCTGACCCTTTCTAGGGCCTTCCGGCAGAATAAACAAAGTATCCGTTCTGCGAATCTGAGCAGTGGCTTTTTGATAAGCTTTAACTGCTCTTACTACATCCAAAGAATGTAATAACTTTTCCTCTACCGAGCTAGGTTTGGGGAAAAAAGAAGGAAGAACTACATCTTGGTTCAAATGAAACCTCGATACCACCTTGGGAAGAAAGGCTGGATGAGGACGTAATACTACTCTGTCCTTATGGACAACCAGATATGGCTCCTTACAGGACAAGGCGGCTAATTCCGATACTCTTTTAGCCGAACAAATGGCTACTAAGAAAATCAATTTCCTGGTGAGAAGAACCAAGGAAATGTGTTGCAATGGTTCAAACGGTTGTTTCTGTAGAACCGACAGAACCAGGTTTAAGTCCCATGGACATATGGGAATACTAACCGGAGGGCTAATACGCATCACTCCTTGTATGAAAGCTTTGACTAGTGAATGCGAAGCCAAGGGCCTTTGAAAAAATATTGACAAGGCCGAAATCTGACCCTTGATAGTACTCAAGGCCAGCTTCCTATCTACAGCCCACTGTAGGAAGTCCAAAAACCTCCCTATCACGTACTTACGTGGATGCCATTTCTTGGCCTCACACCACGTAATGTACGCTTTCCAGATCCTATAATAGATCTGCCTGGATACCGGCTTCCTGGCATTGATCATGGTAGATACCACAGAATTAGAGAGCCCTCTCTTTTTCAGAATGTGGGCTTCAATAGCCAGGCCGTCAAACCTAGGGCTGGTAAGGAAGGGTGGTATATCGGTCCTTGCGACAGCAGGTCCGGACGATGTGGGAGGGTCCAAGGACTCCTCACTGACATTTTTACAATCTCCGCGTACCATGCCCTTCGGGGCCACGCTGGAGCCACCAGAATCACTGGTTTCTTTTCTACCCTGATTCTGCGGAGTAATCGCGGTAACAATTGTGGTGGTGGGAATGCATATATCAGCTTGAACTGATCCCAAGGGAACACTAGGGCATCCGAGCCGCAAGCTAGGGGATCCCTTGTGCGAGACACAAATCTGTCCACCTTTGCGTTGAATCTGGATGCTAGCAGATCTACATCCGGTGTTCCCCACCGCTGGCATATTGCCTGGAAAACCTCGGGGTGAAGAGACCATTCCCCCGGGCATAATTGTTGGCGACTTAAAAAGTCCGCTCTCCAATTTTCCACTTCTGGGATGAAAACCGCGGATATGGCTGGGACATATTTTTCTGCCCACTCCAGGATGCAATTTGCTTCCCTCTGGGCTGCACGACTCCTGGTGCCACCCTGGTGATTGATATATGCCACTGCTGTGGCATTGTCTGATTGAATTCTGACAGGGGACCCTTGGAGTTTGGATGTCCATGCTACTAGGGCATACCGGGCTGCTCGTATCTCTAAGAGATTGATGGGCAGGGCCTTTTCTGCTTCTGACCACTTGCCCTGGAGAGACCATTGCTCCAGTACTGCCCCCCAGCCTATGAGGCTGGCATCTGTAGTGACCACCTTCCAAGAAACCGGACTGAAGGGTTTCCCTTTTTCCAGATTCTGGGGCACCAACCACCAATGGAGGCTCTTGCGAACGGAAGGGGACAGGGACATTGGTAAGTCTAAAGCCTGAACTTTTTTGTTCCAGGCTGACAGTATGGCCCTTTGCAAATTCCTTGAATGGAATTGACCGTAGGGTACTGCTTCGAATGAAGCCACCATTTTTCCCAGCAGCCTCATGCACAGGCGTATGGATGGTTTTCTTTTTGTACCCACTAAGTGGGTCAAATCTTTTAAAGACGACACCTTCTCTGGAGGTAAGAAAATCTTTCTCTGATTTGAATCCAGCCTTAGCCCTAAGTATTCCAGACTTTTGACTGGTCTTAGAGCTGACTTGTCCCGGTTGATAATCCAACCGTGATATTCCAGATACTTGATTGTCTTGTGAATAGCTACTTCCAGCTTTTCCACTGAGTGGTCTATTAGTAGCAGGTCGTCTAGATATGCCATTATCGTTACACCTTGTGTTCTTAGATTGGCCAATAGTGGGGCCAGAACCTTTGTGAACACTCGTGGTGCTGTGGCCAGACCGAAAGGTAAGGCTCTGAACTGAAAATGGCGCCCTTCTACTGCAAAGCGTAGAAATTTCTGGTGGGCCGGAAAGATGGGAATATGCAGATAAGCATCCCTTATGTCGATCGAGGCTAACCATTCCTGCCCTTGTAGGGCGGTGGCCACCGATCGGATCGACTCCATCCGAAAAGTCCTGATATTTAGGAACTTGTTTAGCCCTTTTAGATTTAATATGGGCCTCACGTCCCCATTTGGTTTGGGGACTGTGAAAAGGTTCGAGTAAAACCCGAATCCGCTTTCTTCCAGGGGAACCTTCATGATTACACCTTGGAGCAATAGTTGTTCTAGTGCCAGAAGGAGGGATCCTCTCTTCTGGGGATCTCTTGGCACGTTTGACCTCATAAATTGGGCAGGAGGAGTGCCTTTTAACTCCAGCTTGTATCCCAGACTTACTGCGGAGAGCACCCATCTGTCTCTGATGGTGTCCCGCCAGGTCTCTGTGAACAACTGAAGCCTTCCCCCCACCCGATTGAGTGGGGGCAACGCTTCATGACTTGGGGGGAGGTTTTGTACCTCTCTTGATCCAGGGCTTCTTGTTACTCTGTGACTGTCCCTGATTTCTGCCCCCTAAATTTGACCGCGGAGGCCGTCGGAACTGCTTCACAGCCGATGTGCCCGGGACTGGAGAAGTAGGCCTCTTAAAAGAAGGACTTCTACTCTTGTTCTTAACCGGTAAGAGTGAACTTTTACCGGCAGAAATTTTCTGCATATATTTGTCCAGATCTTCTCCAAATAAGCGTTCTCCATGAAATGGGAAGCTAACCAGCAGTTTCTTACAGGGAGCTTCAGCAGACCAGTTTTTGAGCCACAGAAGCCTACGCATATGTACTACAGACAGCGTAAAGCGGGAGGCCTGTTGGATTGTATCCTTTATGGCGTCCACCGCAAAACACAAGGCTCTAGGCAGGTCAGCTAGGGCAAGAGCCTGCTGATCTGGTAAGTCCCTTAAGACTTGTTTCAACTGATCTTTCACTGCTTGGCAGACTCCAATCGCTGCTACCGCAGGTTGTGTCACCATGCTTGCTGTAGAGAAAGCAGATTTTAGTAAAGACTCCAATTTTTTATCTATTGGGTCTTTGAACATTGGAACATTATCTACTGGACATGTCAGTGATTTGTTCACAGAAGAGATGGCTGCGTCCACTGTAGGGACCCTCCATTTTTTTATGAACTTATCCTCCATGGGATAGATCACCGGAAATCTCTTGGGGGGAGCAAATATTTTATCAGGATGCTCCCAATCCTGGTAAATAAGCCCTTCTAATAAAGGGTGGATTGGGAAGGAACAGACAGCCTGGGGAGCTTTTAGCGACCCCAGCGAGGAAACCGTAGTGGTTGGTGGTTCCGCCAGAGGCATTTTAAATGCTGATCGGACCATGTTAGTCAGAGACTGAACCCATAATCTTTCAGCCTGAGATGCTGAGAAAGGTTCTTCTACTGTTGATTCCTCCATAACTGAATCAACCTCATCCTGATCCCCTTCAGGTAGGTCGATCTCTGTGTGGGGCTGTTCCTCCACTAACAGGCACTCTGAAGGAGGAGACGGAGATCGGACGCGCTTTCCCTGTGACAGGGAAGCAGCGATCAATGCTGTTAATCTCTCTTCCAATCCTCCCAGAGTTGAGGATAAAACCTCCTCTGTTATATATACAGGAGCAGGTGGACTGGGGACAGCCGCAGCACCAGGCACTCCTGCGGGGTTTCTACGGCTACTGACCTCTGATTTCTCAGGGGAGATTGGTGCAGTACAAGCATGCCCAATATCCTCAGAGCCCGATGGAGACCCCTTTGGCTTCCTGGAAGACTTATTTCCGGAGCGTCTGGACGACATATCCTTTAAGCACAAAGCTGAGGTATTCCCGTCATCATACACCAATTTTGCTGGTAATAGCCTAACACAGTTGCTGCTATATACCAGCTGGTGTCCACTAAAGTGCCTTTCTATGGGGATGCCTGCATCAACCGCCTCTGTGTGCCACTGTTTGTTGCTAGCTCTGTTTGCATCCAGCTGACACTTGTACTGTGTCTTTATACAAGCTGGGACGCCTGCACATGCGCAGAAGCGCCGTGGCGCGCATCGAGCGTCATCCACCCGCCCCGCCCCGCCCCTTTTTTTTCATAGGAGGCGCATGCACGCGCCCGCGCGCGCGCCCGTGCACCATTGGCGCCCTTTTCGAAAATGAAACAGGGACTAGGAGCCAGGGCCCTTTTTGCCGGAGGGCCTGTGCGGTGGATGAGCGCAGCAACAGGGCAGAGGAAGTGGATTCCCACAGAGAAACTTACCAGCTGCCTGGATCTTTTGACTTGAGAAAACCAAAGATCCACATGACAAGAAAAATGGACTACAGCGGCCTCTAGTGGTTTAACACAGGTACCACGGTCCTCTTTTTTTTTTTTTTTTCTTGACTACTATTAAAATTTTACATTTTCAGTAGTTACAGGCATACACAGATATTAGCGGGAATACCGTTAGGTAACAGACAGAAAGACAAATTAGGCTTGGGGGTCCCCCAATAGAACCAAGTTCCTGGGGGCCCCCACTTACCTGATCCCCGCCGCAGGACTCTGTTTGGTCCACAGAAGCCCAAACTTCACCTATCACGGCAGGCATTGTAATTAAACCTTCAGGGACCGGGTTCCCAAGGATTCCACTCCCCTGGACCTGTATAGCACCCTGCACAGACAACATCTTGGTCGTGGGTATGACCAGAGCTCTGGATCCCAGGGTCCAGCCCTCCTAAGAGAGGCATTACAGGCAAAACCTTGCTCTTCTGCTGCAAGGCCCGGGTACCGACCGTTTAGCTATGAAGCTTTTTTGGTGGGATCCGGAACAGCTTACTAAGGCCCAAAAGAACCTGTACGCAAGCCCAGTGAAAACACATGTTACTCTTTGGCCAACACCTTAGACACTGGCAAAAAACTGAGGTGCTCCCGGATGGGAGGGGCTTATATAGGGGAGGGTACTTCCGGTTTGGAAGTTGCCAGTGCCAGCACCTGAAGGTAAACTATATAACCCATTAGTAATGACTAAGTCGCTCTGTGTCCCGTGATGTACGAAAAAGAAAGCTATAAACTATAAGAAAAGAGTTTTTAAAAAATATAAAAGTAAAGGAACACTAGTGTCATTTAAATGTTACAAAGAATATAACAAAATATGTAAAAAGGAAATCAAGGATGCAAAAATTCAAAACGAACTACAGATTGCAAAAGATAGTAGGACAAACCCCAAAAAATTCTTCAAATATATTAATAGTAAAAAGGTGAAGTCTGAGCATGTAGGCCCTTTACAAAATAATCTAGAGTGGGTGACTGGGGACAAAGAGAAGGCTAATTTATTAAATACTTTCTTCAGCTCTGTGTATACAAAGGAGCATGGGGGGAGCTCATGTCCATAATGGGGGTGGTAGTGACATAGCCCCAAATCCACAATGGCTCAAAAGTGATATGGTCCAGCAATATTTAGACAGAATAAAGGTGGATAAAGCACCTGGACCAGATGGCATACACCCACAGATCCTAAAAGAATTGAGCTCTGTAATTTCAAAGCCATTGTATCTCATTTTTAGGGACTCATTAATGACAGGAATAGTACCACTGGATTGGCGCAGGGCGAACGTGGTGTCTATATTTGAAAAGAGAACAAAGTCTTTACCAAGTAACTATAGACCTGTTAGTTTAACTTCTATAGTTGGGAAGATACTGGAGAGAATAATAAAAGACCAAATAAACGAGTTCTTGCTGGAAAAAAAAAATTTAAGCAACAGACACCATGGATTCATGAAAGACGGAAGTTGTCAAACAAACCTGATTTCTTTTTATGAAGAGGTAAGTAAGACCTTGGACAGAGGCGTGGCTGTGGACGTGGTATACTTGGATTTTGCAAAAGCGTTGGATACAGTTTCCCACACACGGCTCATGTGTAAGGTAAAGTCTACAGGATTGGAAATATCAGTTTGTAAATAGATAGAAAACTGGCTAAAATACAGAATTCAGAGAGTAGTGGTTAATGATTCTTACTCTGAATGGTCTAAGGTTATCAGTGGTGTACCCCAAGGTTCAGTGTTGGGACCTTTACTTTTTAATATCTTTATAAATGATATTGGGTCTGGGCTCAAAAGTAACATTTCTGTCTTTGCAGATGACACTAAGCTATGCAGTGGAATAATATCCTTACAGGATGTCTCCAATTTACAAGCCGACCTCAATGCACTAATTGGGCGACTATGTGGCAGATGAGGTTTAATGTTGATAAATGTAAAGTTATGCACTTAGGGGCTAAGAATATGAATGCATCATACATACTAGGGGGGATCCATACTAGGGGATCCATAGTGGAGAAGGATCTGGGGGTTTTGGTAGATAATAAGCTCAATAATGGCATGCAATGCCAAGATTCCAAAGCGAGCAAAGTCCTTTCTTGTATTAAGAGAGGTATGAAAAACAAATACAAAAATTCCGCGCTGCCTGGTGGTATAGCAGCTCACACAACCAGTTGAAAGTGGTAAAGAACAAACAAAACAAAAATGTGTAGCGCTAAATCAAATGAGAACTGCACTCTGAACAAGTGCAGTGTATAACAGTGATTGTGATTAAAGCAGTCAACAGAACATCTAGTGACAGATGTATAGTAACGTTCATATAATCCACCGTGATGAAAGTTATTCCGTGATGAAAGATAGTTCGAATAATCCACAATGGTGTGGACTATATAACATGAAAAAAATTCACCCAAAAAGTAAAGTTCATTAATATTATCAAAATAAATTGAATGCTTAATGAAAAAACTAATGGATAATAATCAAAGTGATAGTGCTCCCAACAGACTTAACGTGAAGTGACCACCACCAATCGGTTGTAGAAAAGGCTTACCAGAAAGAGTGGACCCCAAAAACATACGTTCAGAGGGTCAACCAGGCATTGGTAAGCCACTGTAGACAGCGAATCTTCAGCAGCAATTCAAGCGGAAACAACAAGCTACAATCCAAGATGGAAAAGGGTTGTCGCTCCTATCCGGATATACGATGAAGCTTACGGACAGTACCCAGTTAGGGCCGGCAGTGTTACCAGATGAATTGCAATAAAGTAAAAGAGAAGAAAAGGCACATAGTGTAATACTGTATATAAAGGTACTTTAATGTAGGTAGGAACACTTACATTTAGAAGAGTATAACAGCGCTTATCAAATGATCAAAAGTGGCAACAGTAGAATCTCTTGACGCGTTTCGCATCCAAATGCATCATCTGGGGTGATCTCCCACTGCTGCCCTCCACAAATTTATAGATAATGTGACCCCTAGTTTGAGAGGCCATCTCCTGGGCGTCCATGTGTTGATGAATCACTTCCTGGTTCCACCAAGATGGAATCCCCATGTGTGTTCCAAGCCTCTACCTGGAACTCATCTATATGGGATGATGATATAAAATTGGGTGTACCAACATGGCCGGCATGAGTATCAAGCCTCCATTTGGTTCTGCTAAAATGAACTAGACTATCTAAGCGATGCCGCATTCAAATCCACCTAAAACATGTCCAGATTCTGTACATATAAGGCAACAACCTAATATAACAAGGCTGTGCCATTACATGTACCGGAAGCTTAACCTTGCTGCGAGTGCAATGGCCGCAATGAATGACTGGCTTGTGTGTCAAGCCTCATTTTGAATATGCATTGCGGATCTAGCCTCGTTTTCGAAACCGGAAGTGACCTAGTGGGGCTTGCGTGTCACGCCTCGATCTGACGAGCGGGCGCGCACCAAGCCTCGCTGCCGAATTGCTGACGTCGCATCTTAGCCAATAGTGCTGAGAGAGTCAGCACGGCATCACCCACGGTTCCGCACAGAGACGCCCACAGAAGGGGAATATACTGACGGCGTGAGTGCGGTCACATGATGCCCTGCCGACCTATCCTAAGCCTGATGCTATTGCATTACATGCCGGAACGCAAAAAACAAGTGCGTTCCAACTAAGGCTAAAATGGGACTAAGGATAGATTAAATAAACAATCTATAAAAAATATATATATATGCTAATGAAAGTTGCACTATGTCAGTGGTAATACCTGAGGATAAAGCACCATGCAAATAATAAAATTTAATTAAAACCTGGATTGGTTTATTAGAATGAAAGGTGCAGCAATAAAATGTTAAAATTTTGAAATTAAAATTAAACGAGGTCCATAGTGTAGTGTATAGAGGGGTGCGAGATGAATCGCACTCCTCCACTAGACTACAATAGTGCCCCTATGTCCCTTTGTAGGCCATATTGATGGACTGGAAGCAATTCACATAGATTATGATTAGATAGGTGGATGCCCTCTCATATCTAGGTATTGACACACACCCTAGACACTATAGATTCATAGTATCTCACACCGCATACCTGTCAGTTGAGAACGGACGTGTGTTGCAGGAGCTCCTGCCGTCTGCCTTCCAGGGCACATTCCACGGTTCTTCCTCCCATACAGGGGCTGCCTAACAGGCCACGGCCCCTGGCACCCGGCCCTATCCTTCCACAGCTGCTCCCAGAGCGGAGCACTGCTCGTCCACTCGCCATCGGAAGACGCCATCCGGGCCGCCATTCGCCATTCACCGGCAACTGCCGGAAAGATAGTCCGTGGCTGAGGCCTAGTTCCGGCCTCCTCCAGCCCAGCATCGTCCCCCCTCTCCCCCATCGGAGCTCCCCCAAGCGGCCCGAAGCCGCAACCACCACCGCCTGTCCTTTTTAGGACAGTCCGCGGCTCCGGCCTAACTTCCAGCCGCGGCGGCCATCTTGGTACACCCGCCCGGCCTCAGCACTTCCTGACTCAATCTAGGCACCAGTGGCCATCTTGGTACACCTGGGCCCATATCTATCAGGACCCTGACAGTACCAAGAAAAGTATAGCAGGAAATATACTCTGCAAATACCATCATCTTCATCCTTATCCTCATTCTCATGACAATACTCATTCTCAGCACCATCATCTTCACCCTCATCATCATCATCCTCATCGGTATCCTCATCAGCAGCATCTTCCTCATCATCATCCTCATTCACATCATCATCCTCATCCTCCTCTCAGCATCACCACCAGTTGTCCTGGCAAACCTGACAACTAGGTAAGTATACCGGGCTCCTCCATTAGCTAGCTGATCCAGGGCAGACCCGATCGCCTCTAGAGGGATCAGGAAGGAATTTTTTCCCCCGCTCTAGCACTATTGGCCCGTGCTTGGCTGGGGTTTTTCGCCTTCCTCTGGATCAACGGGGGGATTAGATAGTTGGGGAGCAGCGCCGTCTACACCAGGATCATCATCATCATCATCATCATCATCAGTCGTCCATCAAACCTGATAACCAGGTAAGTATATCGGACTCCTTCCATTAGCGGGAAGGTCAGGGTAGCTCCAACCGCCTCCAGGGATCAGGAAGGAATCATCATCACTAGGATCATCATCAGCATTGGATCATCATCAGCATTGGATCATCATCACTATCGGATCATCGTCACTATCGGATCATAATCACTATCGGATCATCATCACTATCAGATCATCATCACTATCGGATCATCATCACTATCGGATCATTCATCACTATCGGATCATCATCCTTGTCAACATCAAACACCAACTTCAAGCATTAGCACACCTCAGCAGCTCTCTCATCGCATCGCTCATCATCATCATCATCAACATCAGGATCATCATCGTTATCAACATCATCTCATCGCCTCATCATTATCAGCACTTTTTCAACATGGTTAACATTATATACTCAGCCGACACCATCCAAAGCCTAAAGAACTTTGCCACAACACTACCAACACCCATCCAAAAAAAATTACAAAAAGAACGAATCGTAAGAATCAGTCGACTATCAACAGGAAAAAACAGAGCACCATGGCATCTACAACATCTATCAAGTGCCCTAATCAACACCAGATCTGCAGTCAAACACAGACAGGAAATCCATGATTTCATAACCCAACACAACATAGACTGCCTCTTCATCACGGAAAGCTGGCTAACACCCGACTGCAATACCATCCTAGCAGAACTAGTGCCGGAGAACTACCGCATCCTAACGGAGCATAGAACAGGACAAAGAGGAGGGGGCCTAGCAGTAATTTACAAAGACCACCTTACGTTCATCAAACCAACTCTACAGAACTCATTGCCTTTCATGGAAACACTCACTCTGCAACTACAAACTACACCCCAGGATACCATCCACATACTGCTCTGCTACAGACCACCGGGACCCAAGACACACCTCCTCACACATTTAAATGAATTTTTCTCGACATACACCATGAAAACCAAAAATCTGCTGCTACTTGGAGACTTCAACCTTCGGGCCAACTCCCCCGAAGACCCTATCGCCACTGCCGGCATCGACCAACTAGAAAAACTAGGCTTGCAACAATTGATAAATACTCCTACTCATGTATCAGGTCACACTCTTGACCTAATCTTCAAACAAGATATGGACATCAACACACTGGACAACCAGCCTCTACCATGGACAGACCATCATGCCATCAAGTTTACTATAACGACCAACACGGCCCTCCAAAAATCAATACAATCAGCAACAACACACTGGACAAGATCACAGAAGAAACTATACTCTGAGCTTTTCAAAACCACGCTATTGAACAATATGGAAATGCTAAACCAAAACCACTCAACAGAAGAAACACTCAACTTCCTGAACAATGCTTTGCTACAGACAGCAGATACAGTTGCTCCAAGACGCAGAGCACTCATCCGCAAAAACAATGCAGGCTGGTTCAATGACGCTCTTACTTTACTGAAACAAGAACGCAGAAGAGCAGAAGGAGCCTGGAGAAGAAATGCAACAAAGGAGAACTACACAATCTACAAAGCACTCACTAGGAAATATCATAAAGCAATCTTCAAAGCAAAAAGAGACCATTTCGCAAACACCATCGCAAAAGCCCTAAACCGCCCCCGCAAACTCTTCAAACTAGTAGCTCAGACCATGAATCCCACCTGTTTGGAGTCTTCAGCAAACGAAACACAGGAATTCTGCAATGAACTATCCAATTTTTTTATCGACAAAATTGATAACATTAGGAAAATAATTCAGCAGGAAAAATCAAACAACCCCACACAGCCAAAGGAAGAAAAGAACCAGATAAATATTCTGCAATCAAAGAAATTTACTCTGGTCCCAATTACAATCGACACTACTAAAAACATCATCAGAAGCCTCCGAGATAGCACTTCACCGAACGACATCATTCCGGCAAAACTGCTGAAAGAATGTACCGACATCTTGGCACCCCACATAACACACTTCATCAACCAATCGTTCAAAGAAGGTATTGTGCCGACTTCCCTTAAACAAGGAATAATCAAACCCCTCCTAAAGAAACCTAACCTTGACCCGAATGACCCAAATTTTAGAAGACCGGTAACAAGCCTGAACACCATCTCCAAGATTATCGAGAAAGTTGTAACACAACAGCTACAACTTCATTTGGGTACCCACAATCTCCTGGACCCACTTCAATCGGGGTTCCGCCCAGGCCATGGGACGGAAACGGCACTTCTCAAAATATGGGACGACGTACTAGAAGCAGCAGATGACGGAGAATCATGTCTCCTGGTGCTGCTGGACCTCAGTGCAGCCTTTGACACAGTAGATCACAAAATCCTACTTACGCGTCTCACCGAAGTAGCAGGAGTCGCAGACACGGACCTACCATGGTTCGCATCCTTCATAGAAAACTGATCCCAGACAGTGAAACTGGGAGCCTTTACCTCGGCACCACGCACAAATACATGCGGAGTACCTCAAGGATCACCCCTGTCACCGGTACTCTTCAACATCTACCTTCGGCCACTCCTCAAAATCATCAGTGAACAGGACATGCGTTATCACTCCTATGCAGATGACACTCAACTATACTTTCGCATCAACAACAAAAAAGATCAATATTACGGACTGGAAAAATGCCTTACATTGATCAACAATTGGATGACAGAGAGCTCCCTCAAGCTTAATGGATCCAAAACAGAACTGCTCATTTTCCACGCTAACCGAAAGAAAAACGCCAGGACCACATGGACGCCACCCACCATCCTGGGACAAAACATAACCCCAAGCACCAAAGTTAAAAGCCTGGGAGTTATCTTTGACTCAGACATGACTATGGACGCACAAATAGGATCAGTAGTCAGTGGATCCCACCACCTTCTCCGCCTGCTACGAAGACTCATCCCGTTCATCCCGGAAAAAGACAGAGCAGTAGTAGTCGGAACCATTATCAATTCACGGCTTGACTACGCTAACTCACTTTACCTAGGACTACCCAAATACCAAGTTGCACGTCTACAAGTCGTCCAAAACACAGCGGCCAGACTGGTAACAGGGAAAAAACCCTGGGAATCAATCGCACCATCCCTGAAAAGCCTCCATTGGCTAGCCGTAAAGGATCGGATCACATTCAAGACCCTCTGCCTCACCCACAAATGCGCACAAGGAAACGCTCCTGAATACTTATGCGAGAAAATAAAACACTACACCACTACTCGTGACCTTCGATCAACTAACCAAAACCTCCTCCACATCCCCAAGACCCGCTACAAAGCCAAGGGAGAACGAAGGTTTGCTGTCCAAGGACCAAGGCTATGGAATGCGCTACCCACGAATATCCGCATGGAAGAAAACCATCGGGCCTTCCGGAAAATACTAAAGACCCATCTCTTCTAACGATCTCAATGACACTGGATGCAAAGCGCCTTGAGGCGATTTAGTTCGCAATTGCAGCGCTATACAAGTTACTCACTCACTCACTCACTCACCCTGAGAATATACTTCCACGAAATACATAAAATGACATCATATATATTTCTATGTGTACATGGCCTACTAGTAAACATATAAAAAACATATAAATGGCAAAAATAAATAAAAACATCAAATTCAAATGTTAACGAAGGAGAAAGCTGAAAAGGGCCCAAATCTATCTAGGATTTATTGATGAATGAGTTAATGTCCCACTCGATGTTTAAACCAGAAGGCGTGTGCGACTGTAACTCATAAATCCAAAATGTCTCTAATTGCGATACACCCCTGGTCTTAGGGCTACCCCTCCATGGGGGGACAAATTGATCTATTACCAAAAATTGCGTACCGGCAGGGTTTCTATTATGATGTGCCCTGTAGTGCCTCAGTACTGTGTGCTCTGTGTCACCACTGAGAATGAGAGCTACATGCTCTCCAACACGCACGGAAAAAGATCGTATGGTGCGGCCGACATATTGTTTGCCGCACGGACAAGTTATGAGGTAAACAACGTATTTGGTGGCACATGTATAAAAACGCTTAATGGGATAGGTTTTACTCATGATGGTGGAATTAAATTCCAAAGTCTTGCATCTCCCTACGGAATTGAACTTGCACACGGAACATTTCTTGCAAGGGTGGTAACCCACTAGTTGGTAAAAAAAGGAGGGTCGCACTGGAGGATTGATGATATTGGGTGCAATTTTGCTCTGAAGTGTGGGAACACCTCTGAACACCACTTTAGCTTGTTCCGGTAATACACTGTGTAGGACTTTGTCATTTCTCAGTACCCCCCAGTGTTTCGCTATGATAGCTCTAACTTGTTTGTGTTGGGTAGAGAAAGATGTAAGCATTGCCCATTTAAAGTTGTCGTTCTGTTCTCTTTTCGGTTTAACCTCTAAAAGAGAACCTCTATCGATCTCAAGGGTCTTCTCAAGGTCCCGTTCAATGTCTTTGGGGTTGTAACCCTTCTCACTGTATCTAAGTTTGAGAACATCAGCCTGTACTTTAAATGACTCTATGGTGGTACAATTTCTACGAAGTCTTAAGAAGTGGCTACGTGGGACTGAGTTCAACCAGGAGTGATGGTGACAGCTATCAACGGGAATGAACCCGTTGCGATCAGTTTTCTTGAAAAAGGTTTGAAACTGAAACCTCTGATCTGTAATGCTGATCTCTAAGTCCAGGAATTGTATTTTGTCTCTACTAGCTGTATGTGTGAGGGAGATGCCTCTATCATTATGGTTGAGATGGCACATGAAAGTCTCCAATGACGCCATGTCACCATCCCAGAGGAGGAGGATGTCGTCTATGTATCGCACCCACAACACCAATGAAGGGGTGTCATGGGTGTAGACAGCATCCTCCTCCCACTTGGCCATAAAAAGGTTGGCGAGGCTGGGGGCAAATTTTGCCCCCATAGCTACGCCACGTGATTGCAAATAAAAGTTGTCATTAAACCAGAAATAACTGTGTTTAGTGGCAAACTCTAACAATTCCATGATGAACTGGCATTGGAATGGTGCCAGAGAGGGCTCCTTATCCAGAAAATACTGGACTGCCTCAAAACCTTTATCATGAGGTATGCAAGTATACAATGAGGAAACATCAGCTGTTACCATGATGATGTCACTGCGTATATTTACACTTTCCAGTTTTCTAATGGTGGCACCCGTATCACACAGATATGATGGCACCCGTCTTACCAAAGGCTGTAAGTAGTGGTCAATGTATCGACCGACCCTAGAAGTGACTGAGTCGATACCACTTGGATTGGTGGTGGTCACTTCACGTTAAGTCTGTTGGGAGCACTGTCACTTTGATTATTATCCATTAGTTTTTCCATTAAGCATTCAATTTATTTTGATAATATTAATGAACTTTATTTTTTGGGTGAATTTTTTTCATGTTATATAGTCCACACCATTATGGATTATTCGAACTATCTTTCATCACGGAATAACTTTCATCACGGTGGATTATATGAACGTTACTATACATCTGTCACTAGATGTTCTGTTGACTGCTTTAATCACAATCACTGTTATACACTGCACTTGTTCAGAGTGCAGTTCTCATTTGATTTAGCGCTACACATTTTTGTTTAATTAAGAGAGGTATGGACTCCAGAGAGAGAGATATCATTTTGCCCCTGTACAAATCATTAGTAAGACCTCATCTGGAATATGCAGTTCAGTTTTGGGCCTCAGTTCTCAAAAAGGATAATGGGGAACTGGAGAAAGGGCAGAGAAGGGCAACCAAACTGATAAGAGGCATGAAGGAGCTCAGCTATGAGGAAAGATTAGAGGAACTGAATTATTCACTCTTGAGAAGAGGAGATTAAGGGGGGATATGATCAGGTGTACAAATATATAAGGGGTCCATATAGTGAACTTGGTGTTGAGTTATTCACTTTACGGTCAACACTGAGGACAAGGGGGCACTCTTTACGACTAGAGGAAAAGAGATTTCATCTCCAAATACGGAAAGGTTTCTGCACAGTAAGAGATGTGAAAATGTGGAATAGACTCCCTGCAGAGGTGGTTCTGGCCAGCTCAGTAGATTGCTTTAAGAAAGGTCTGGATTCTTTCCTAAATGTACATAATATAACTGGGTACTGACATTTATAGGTAAAGTTGATCCAGGGAAAATCCGATTGCCTCTCGGGGGATCAGGAAGGAGTTTTTCCCCTGCTGTAGCAAATTGGATCATGCTCTGCTGTTTTTTTTTTGCCTTCCTCTGGATCAACTGTGGGTATTGACTGGGTATATGGGATTGTATGATATTATTTTTATTTTTTATTTTTTTATGGTTGAACTGTATATGGACTTGTGTCTTTTTTCTACCTGACTAACTATGTAACTATGTAACTATGCATGGAGCCATATAGAGCATTTTTGTACAGGAATTTATGAGGCTCCATGCACACTGGGCTTAAAAAAACGTCTGTTCTCTCTGGGGCGTAAAAAACGCAAATTTAGAGCATTTTTTGTACAAAGTCTAGACAAGTTTAGGAGAGTTTTACGTTTTTTTTTGCCAGTGAGCGCCAATCAGAAACGCGAACCAAACGATTTTTTTTTCCTGACTCTAACGTTGAGCTCAAAATATGCCTCTTAACGTCCTAATGTGCATGGACACATAGGATAACATTGAGCTGCTTCTACAGGCAGAACACAAAACTCCTGTAGAAGCACATTTTTTTATGCCAGTGTGCATGGGGCCTAAGTTTAGAAGAGCTTAGGAGGATTCAGCTTTTTCCTCTGCCAGAAAACTGCTCTCAAATACAGAAAGCAGCCTATAGGCAAAATCAGAACTCCTGCAGAAGCAGCATTTTGTTTCAAGCCAATGTGCATGGATCCTGAAAGATGAGACTCGATTTTCTTGTCCCTTATAATCAGCACAGGTTAGGTTACTGCAAATAAAAACCTACACAAAACCAATAAATTGTACAAAGCTATGGAATACACATCCTAAACTTAGAATAAACCTGTGCTTCCTATACTCACATGTGAGAAGGAAAGTATATAAAAAATAAATTAAAGCTGTATTATATTGCAGCCTAACAATTCTTAGATGTGGTAGCTGTAATTTTTTTTAGGCTTTTTTCTCCTATATTTTTGTCTATTAATTCAACTAGCAAGTCTGTTATATTTTAACTTCTTTTAACAGACAAAGCTGTCCAGCAAAAGTGATAGTTAGATGGTTGAGACAAACATTTTAACACTGATGGGGTGTTTACAATGGTCCAACCAGCAATAACATAATGTCCAACCAGCCATAACATAATGACCACCCACCATAACCCATCGAAGCATAGACTTTACTTGACCTCTGAAGGTATACTGTGGTATTTGGCACCAAGCCTGTAAATTGTGAGTTGGGGCCTCCATGAATCAGACTTGTTTTTCTAGCGCATCCCACAGATGCGCAATTGGATTGAGATTTAGAGAAATTGGAGGTTAAGTCAACACCTCAAACTCGTTGTTGTGTTCCTCAAACCACCCTTGAATTCATCAGACCAGGCCATCTTCTTCCATTTCTCCATAGTCCAGTTCTGATGTCCCATTGTAGCTCTTTAGGCTGTAGGCACAGGTCAGCATAGGCACCCTCTCCGGTCTTTAGATATGTAGCCCCAAACACAACAAACTGCAATTCACTGTGTGTTCTGACACTTTTCAGTAGCTGTTCTATTGGATCAGAATACACGAGACAGTCTTTACTCCCCACATGCAATGAGCCTTGGTCACTCTGTTTCCAACCCTGTCGCCAGTTGAACAGTTTTCCTTCCTTGGACTACTTTTGGTAGGTCCTGACCACTGCAGACCAGGAACATCCTACAAGAGCTGCAGTTTTGGAGACGCTCTGACCCAGTTATCTAACCATTACAATTTGGCCCTTAACAAACTCCCTTAACCTCCCTGGCGGTATGATTATTTCTGATTTTAGGCGCTGAAAGCGGTACAATTATTTTGCATGGAAACTTGGCGTTTTATATTGTAGGCATGTAATTCTTAGGAATAACTCACTTAAATCTGTCCAAACCAGAGTCTAGTAGACATCCCGGGTATGATAAAGTTTGAAACACAAAATCATAAATTATAATATAATAAATAACTAGAAATAGTTATAACAAATAGTAATGTAATTATAATAAAAATTATTCAATAATGTAATCAAATCAAAAACACAGAAATGTGCTCAGTTGCAGAATTGTCGCTGTCATTACTTTCAGGATTTTATGACGAATTTCCCCACAAATCACTATCGCTCAATTCTGCAAGTGATTCTAATTTATTATCGCTGTTTTCTAGCTGGTCTAAAACCACTTTTGACGTAAACTGACACTTTTTGGTTGCTATGGGCAATCTCCAGTTTCCAGGCAGAAAGAACAGTTTTTATAATATAAAACTGCATGCAGGGCACTGGACAAACCACTAGGGACAAAGGGGATGTGTATTTATTGGATACAGTGTACTGTACGTATTGTGTGTTTTTACTTTTTTGAATTTGGCGCCGATCTCCGCCCCAGTGCGTTGCAACACTCACAGGGAACAGAGCTCGGCACTGTGTGAATCGAGCGAGGAGACAGCTCGCAGACACAGCGGGGAGACATCGCAGGATCCAGGGGACAAGGTAAGTAACTTTCCCTGTACCCTGCGATGCAGCCCCGAGTCTGGCACGGGGTTACCGCTTTTGGTAGTAAAAACTCACCCCGAGACTGACTCGGGAATACCGCCAGGGAGGTTAAATCTTTACACTTACCCATTTTTTTTTGCTTTGCTTCCAGCAAATCAACGTCAGGGACAACATGTTCACATGCTGCCTAATATATCCCACCCACTTTCTAGTGTGGTTGTAATGAGGTAATCAGTGATATTCACTTTAACTGCCAGTGGTGATATTAATAAGGCTGATCAGTGTATGTAAAACTTTTAACCCAAAAGGAGAAAAATTTTTTTGCTGTAAATGCTTAAAAAGCGTTAGCGGGAGTTCAGCTTTAATTTGATAGTCAAGTCCATCTAAATCTGCTAGTGCATCCAAAACATGGTATACACTGCTAGAAGATTTGTTTACAAAAATTTGTATGAAAATTCTCAGTAAATTGAAATGTCATTTCAAAAGATTTTGTTTGCTTTTAACGATTATGGAATAAATTAACTTTATTAAACAAAAACAAAATACACTGTTAGAAATTCATACAGTCAAGAAAAAGGTTCCATCCCACCCGCTCCTTTGAATTTTCTCGTCACTAAGGTTGAAAATGAACGTCGATTTGACCCCACTAATGATTAGAAAAATGAACTTACATTCATACAACATTTTTACAATGAAAAATATTGAACAAATTTACTAATGTATACTCAGCTTAACACTACCCTCTCCCCAGACTGACAATGCTGCTGTCCAAAGGTGTTTCTGTTGCTCCTCCAGTAGAGTGGAGACACTCTAGAAGAGGAAGTGTGTTACTGGCTAGATCACCAAGTGAAAATAAAGGAAAAAAGCCTTAAAAAATAAATTAAAAAATAAAAATTAAAAAATTCACCCACTACATCTAAGAATTGGTAATCTGCAACGCATTTTTTTTTTTTTTGCTCTTGTTTTTTGGATGTGATAGTTTTATCAGTTAATTGGTAAAGTGTTTTGCTGTTTGGAAGCATTGCAGTTGTGCTAAGATCATAAAGTCCACTATATTTACCTTTAATTTGAATTTAAGATTCTTTTTTTCCATCCCTTTTTGCTACTGTGCAGCTATGTACAATTCAACTTCCCTCTCAAGCTCAAGTGTGTGTAGGCAAAGCTATCGGCTCAAAGAGAAGGCAATATTCAGGAACCATGGAACACAAAACCCTTTTTTTTTTTGTACGCAGAGATTTAGGACCATTCAGAAGATGAGGATATGAATATGTGTAGAAATGTAGCTTAATTCTGAAGATGAGCACCAGCATAAAATTAGAGATATGCAGTCAGCAATGACCACATCCACTGAATTTGTTTAAATGGACAATTTTAAAGTTTGTAGAGTGTACTTTTACCCTGATTGGATATTGGAAGGAAGCTTTGGGTATGTTAAACTGGTTATAGGCTTAAACCACGTAGCACAGCTACTATAAACAAAAAGGTACAGGTGGGAACAAAACATTAAGCACCTTCTTATTGGTCTAATTAAGCACCTCCCTTTATTGGTCTAATCTATAGTAATTTTCAAAATGTATATCTTCTATAGTTTTTTCCAAAATTTGTATTTTCCATAGTGTTTTTCAAAATTCCCATATTTACAAAGCAAATCTCAAATAGGGAAAAATCTTGACTTGATGAGATGAGGACAAATATAGTTTTATGAAAGTATCTGCAGTAAAAAATGTCTATATAGTCCAACAAAAAAATCATAATCAAATTGTCATTCTCCAATATGAGCAGCTGCTTCTGGAGCAACACAGACAGATCCTATTTCAGACACTTTGATAAATTAGGCCTACCTTTTACTTAACCAGTAACTGTAAAAGCAAAATTATCAATAAATGTATGTAAAGAGATACACATATTGTGATTCTGTATAACGATATAATGACTCGATCTCCAGCTGACATACTGAAAATGATTTTATTTATCCATTTACATTAAATTGATATAAACTTGTCAAGAAAATGTCAAATCATAAGTTTCATATTAGCTTAAACATTTAAGAAATAAGAAACTCAAAAAAATTAAAAATAAAACAAAATCAATAAATAAGCACAGACAATAAGTTAAACCATATCACAAACTGACCAGTATGTAACAAGAATGCTTTATCTACACAAAACATCCTATCTCACAACTTTTTTTTGTTCATTCTTAGAAATAGCCTCTGATCTCTGAACCAGCACATGCAGAAAAGCTCATTGGCTGTCTGTACAAAGTCCAGGGTTGAAAATTTACATGTGCCTAGGCGCCACGTGCCCCGCTGAACCCGCAGGGAAAAGTGGTATCAGCAATGCTTTTGAAGGACTGAAAACAGCAGTCTGCCAAATAATCATCAGAAAAGTGCTGCTTGCCTTTAGAAAAAAAAAAAAAAAAAAAAAAAAAGGAAATAAGACTGAATCTTAAAGTATTACAGCTGTAATAAATAAAAATGCTTATAAAACGGGCCTCGTTTCTTCTTTGACAGAGGGGGTATTTCAGTGATATGTCCACAACACAAACAGAATTATTTTTTGGGAAATGAGATTGTGCTTAGAAATGTATTTTGAAAGCTCAAAGTGATGATGATAGTGGAAAATGTGAAAATAATATGGCTGAGTAAGTGTTGGGTAATGTCTGATGATACAATACTAGAGATGTTAAATGCCCATTTACATTACAACTAGAGAAAGACTTTGGAATAACATAATGATAGTACAAAGTGCAATGGTGTACAGTAAGGCTGGCATTACATGCCCCAAAATTGGCAGTTTATTGACCTGCTTGTGCTTGTCAGAAAGTGACCAAAGGGTTTGCAGAGATTTTCCAGAACTCTAGACAATCTCTTCCTCTAATCAGCAAAAAATAAACCCTTCACCACCTATGCCACATTCCCAAGTTGGAGTGAAATGTTATGACTGGTCACAGGGGTACACCTTCATGCCAATGTCAGAAAGGTCACTTATTCTTCTCACTGGTAGTTCTGCCTTTAAACAGGCAAACGTACCTGTAGCAACCAATCAACAATCATCTCTATTTTCACAGTTCCCTTTGGTTAAATAATGTTGATTTCTGATTGGTTAGTTGCTTTGGATTACAGCACACCATTACATTTTACACCATTTACCTTAATAGGTCACAACATTCCATACCATAAGTGTCCATCATTATATATAACGTATTCTAACTTCATTTGCAAACATACATTTTCCTCCATGTTTACATATGCTCATTTTATAACAGGAATTAATAAATTGCCACAAACCATTTTTCTGCGTAATTTTAAAGTGAGAGATCAGCTACTCCAATCAAAACTTTTTTTTTCTGTTTTGGCCACAGTAGGGAAGGATTGAATCATCTGTCGGGTTTTTAGTGCTGTCTGTAATGGTTTTGGTGAGATTACCCCTCATTTTCTGTTGGGGGTGACAACACTTTTACAGGGCCAGGAAGCAAAGAGAAATTTCCAGCAGAGTACTCAAACAGCAAAAAAAAAAGTTTCAGCCTTCCCAAAGACATTAGGGGAGATTTACTAAAACTGGAGAGCCCAAAATCTGGTGCAGCTCTGCATAGAAACCAATCAGCTTCCAGGTTTTATTGTCAAGGATTAATTGAACAAGCTGAAGTTCAAAGCTGATTGGCTATTATGCACAGCTGCACCAGATTCTAAATGCCCCAGTTTTAGTAAATCTCCCCCCCATTGTTTCGTCTGTCATTGTGTCCCTTTCGGATAGATTTTGAAATACTTCTCCTGGTGACAAGGCTTCCTGGGACAGCAAGTGAGGGGAAATCTTCCCAAAAGACGCACAGAGAGCAATGAAAATATGGAGTTCCAACTTTCCTCACTATAGTCAAAGCTAAAAAAATGTTTTGGATGGAGTTGTATTTTATCATTTATATTAAAGTGGTTGTAAACCCAGAAAAACATTAAAAAAATACAAACCTGCAAGACAAAGGCATAATGAGCTAGTATGACTAGCATACTAGCTCATTATGAATTACTTACCTTAGATCGAAGCCCCCAAAGCGACCCTCATTCCTCTCCTCTGCCGCCGCCATGATACCCGGAGTGACTTCCGGGTATTGCCGCTCCGGCGCTGTGACTGGCCGGAGCGGCGATGACGTCACTCCCGCACATGCGTGCGTAACCGGCGCTTTCCAGCAATTTCCCATTCAAGACCCGGCGAGCTCAGTGCGCCTGCGCCGTTGTCTATGGCGTGCATGCGCCTTAGACATCGGTGCCCGATTTTCTGCAAATATCTCCTTAACCATGTAGGTTAAGGAGATATTGCAAGCACCTACAGGTAAGCCTTAATATAGGCTTACCTGTAGGTGCAAATAGTATCAGAGGGTTTACAACCACTTTAAAGTGCAACTCTAGGAATTAGAAAAAAGCTACCATTATAGCAAGGCCGGGGGTAAATGCTAGTTATGTCTAGGGGCTACAGGAGCAGGCAGGATTACTTACTGTATCCCCTGCTCCAGCTGGCTGCCCCCTTCTCCCCAAAGTTCCAGTCTGTTGGCAGTCCCTTGGCATCATCAGGAATGAAGCAGAGCTATAAACCCTGCATTGTATTTAGTGGGGGCAAATGTGCGACCGTATCTGTGAGCAGCTTAGAGAGGAGGCTGCGGGGGACCAGTTGCATCTCTGGAGGGACATTGCTGGAGCACAGGATAAAGCAAGTATTTCTTCTTATTCCGGCACCCCTAGACATAATGAGCATTTAACTTAGCAAGGGTAGTTTTTTTTTCTCATTCCTGCAGTTGGGCTTTAGGAACTAAGTTTGAGAATGTTTAACCAAGAACTTACTTGTACAATTTTGTGCATATTTGTTTAATAAACTTTTGCTGTATAAAATTTTAATAAACAGTCCAAAAACAATTAATTGCGTTTGCTTTGTGACCCTTATAAACCCAATATTTCCAAGAACTTAATTAGGAGTACTCATGTATATTAAATCCCGGTGATGGTAGCAAATGAGGCATATTTATAACCCTGGTACAGAAAAATATAAAGGGGCACTTCTTTTTACTAGTAGCCAAAGGTATAATGAGAAGAAGGAGACCTGGGGGCACAGATGCATCACTATTAATGGATGGAGCAAATATGTCCCCAGAGCTCCTCCTGATCATACATTTTCCTACTCTTCTATCAAGTGAGTATACAGATGTCTGATATTTTTTGTGTATGGACATTTATGGCTTGACAGTCAATATATTATACTGCATCACGCTCCTTTTTTCTTTTTTATTGGAAACTACAAGAATGACATTTAACCAAGGCAGAAAACTGTTATGAATGTTCAACGTCTGAATGATTGTTCTGAATGGGACCTGCAGGGAACTCTGGGGTTCATCTCTGCTTATGATTGCTGTCGATCTGAGCCTCAAGACATCCCTGGTTAATGGGAAATGCAATCACCTGTCTATTGGTGAAATTCTGAGATCACTTGCTTAGCATTGCCTCTGCTGGAGAGTCCAGGAAAAATTGGGTGGAGAGACAGTGGTGAGTAGACAGTGGGGTGAGGAATAGGGTATTAGGTAAAGGTCATGGAGACTGTGTGCTCAAGTGCTTTGCGGCGTAGGGAGGCAATGCTGGTTCCCCTCCACACATCACTGCTGTCCGGAGAGCTGCAGAGCTGCGGGGAACCCGACACGTTGCTGGGACCCTGCAATGAGGAGGACATCATGCCGGGGAAGGCGGATTGGTAAAGATGTGACTGCAGCCCCGAGCCATTGGAGCCCATGTTGGACAAACCCATGGAGCCGGGAGGTGGGCCGGCTCCCAGGCTACACTGGGACAGCTGCTGAGCCATCGCCTGTTGCCTTCCAAGGGAGGGAGGTAAGGGAAGCTGGGAGACCCCCATTCCAGCTGTGGCCCAGCGGGTATCGTTGGCATGGAAGGAGCATAGACTGTCGCCCATTGCTGCTGCCGCAGCGGCTGCTGCTGATTGGAACTGGGGCAATCCTGGTGTGGGCAGCAGAGTTCCAGGGGCACGGAATACATTGGTGGTCTTCTTACGCTTCTTCCACTTGGCACGCCTGTTCTGGAACCAGACCTAGAAGATACAACAAAGATCAGGCGTTAGTTCATTTTGGGCTAGAAGATTTTGAGATCAGTGGGGGTTATTTACTAAAACTGGAGGGTGCAAAATCTGTTGCAGCTCTGCGCAGAAACCAATCAGCTTCCAGGTTTTATTGTCAAAGCTTAATTGAACAAGCTGAATTTAAAATTGGCTACCATCCACAGCTGCCCAGATTCTGAACTCTTTAGTTTTAGTAAATCTCCCCCAGTATGCTTTGCTTTATTCCTACATGAAAGTAAATATAAATGCATCGCTATTGCCTGCTGAACAAATGGAAACACATGGTAAACCTTGTATTATATACTGCACTCCTAACAATTGGGAATCTTTGCCATTGGTGGGCATTACATTAACACCAGCTATGGGAACCAATTTTGGGCAATATCAAGAGAAAAATGTGAAGGAATGTTTTATATATATATTTATTTAAAAAAAATATCTTTTGAAAAGGAAAGGGATGTATTATTTTACTGATTGCTATTACCACACATAGTTTAAGCCACTAAAGGCAAATAGGCTGTTATCTTTTCCCTTAAGCTTAGTAAATGTGATGAACATTCAGTTTGCAAATAATACTGAATCATGTACCTGGAAATTATTTTTATTTTTTTATGTATTTTTGTTTGCACATGATTAATTGAAAACAATCAGCAGAGCTTCATCTCGTTCACTAAGCTAATGGTAAATTTCCTTGCAAAGTAAACAGCCTCTTTGCCCTTAATAAATAAATCTACACCGTATCTATCTAAGTAAATAATTAAACAAAACAAAAGTATTTTTGTTTGCACATGATTGAATGATAAATATCAGCAAAGCTTCACCTTATTCACTAATCTAAGGGTACATTTCCTTACAAAGTGCAAATTTCCTTGCAAAGAAAAACAGCCTCTTTGCCCTTAATAAATAAATCTACACCGTATCCAAGTTAAAAAATAAAACAGTATTTTTGTTTGCACATGATTGAATGATAAAAATCAGCAAAGCTTCACCTCATTCACTAATCTAAGGGTACATTTCCTTGCAAAGTGCAAATTTCCTTGCATAGTAAACAACCTCTTTGCCCTTAATAAATAAACCTACACCGTGTCTAAGTTTTAAAAAAAAAAAAAAACTTCTTCGAAATTAACAAATGATCAACCCCTAAAAAAAATTAAACGACTGGTCCAATATGTCATAACAAAAATAAATAGGGCAAAGAGTAACAAACGAAAAGATGCTGCTACAAGTCCACATCTAACATTGTAAAATTACAATGAATGGAGAATACCTTAAGCACTAAAACCTAAATACATTTGGTACATATATATATAGATAGATAGATAGATAGATATATAGATAGATAGATAGATAGATAGATAGATAGATAGATAGATAGATAGATAGATATACACATGACTACATATTGTAGTATGTTACATAATATGTAGAATGATTACAGGTATACCCCACTTTTAAGTACACAATAGAGTTTATTTACTATCGCTAGAGAGTGCAATATCAGGCTCACTTCTGCAAAGAAACCAATGAGCTTTTAACCCCAGCTTGTTCAATTAAGCCTGGTAATATAACCTGGAAGCTCATTGGTTTCTATGCAGAAATGAGCCTGATTTTGCACTTTCCAGCGATAGTAAATAAACTCCATTGTGTACTTAAAAGTGGGGTATGCCTGTAGTTAGACTTCCCAGAAAACAGGAGCTGAGTTGCAGAATTGACCCCTATTGGACTGAGCGGTTGCAAGGATTTCAGCACTGGACAGCTCCTGGCTCCATACAACACTTATCGGTGAACACAATATTGCTTCTGTTTAAGATAATAAATTGAATTAAAAGCCCGTCTGTGCTGTGTGCCTGCACTATTCTACCTATAGGTATTTGTCTCTTGTGTGTGCAATCCTAGACTCTTTATTTGAGAGTGAGAAATAATTAAATTCTGTTATGCTATCGGATAATTCGCGTTCATCAAATATAATCAATCATAATCAGTTTACATAATGATGATTGGTAGTCATCCTGTTAGTAGATTTTTACTGTATTCATTTGGAAGCATATTAATGTAGAGAGAGGTGTGGAGCTGATATTTGTCTCCTGCCTCCCTCCAATTCTCATTTCCCCTCTGCTCACCCTGCATTGTCCTGGCTCCTCCTGAGGGCGTCTATGGCCAGCTGATGGGCACCTCACTCATTGATATATGTAGGGGGGCACAGGGGCACACGTACTGAATTCTCTCTCATTGTGATCTCATGAATACATTTGACCTGTACTGGGCACAGTCATCTGATATGAGGACAATCATCTTTCCCAATCTTAGAGCACGGTCCCCCCTCCAACATTCTAACCTCTGAAGAGCACAGGAAAGAAATCTGCAAAATGTTGCTTTAAAAAGACATAGTAATAGAAACAAAAATAACAAAAAAAAAAAAAAAAAAAAAGGAAAATAATAATCAAGACCTGATATATCAATTTAATATTTCTCCCCTAGGCGTGTTTTCCTGTTTTGCTGATCTGCTGGTTTGTGTTGCTTGTCACGTTATGATCATAGACAGAATATATATCTTTTATATATATGTACACACCACTGGGCTGATCTACTAAATTAGTTGTTGTTTTTTTAAATATGCACACAATAAATTGTGTAAATATATGCAATCATGTGAATAGCAAATTCCTGTTCATGTGCAGATGATATAAATAAACATGGATTTTCTTTTCACTTGCTGGATATTTAAAGTGAATATTCACTTCATTGTGTGAAGATTCTCAGCTCCTTTAGTACAGCCTCTCAATATTTCTATATTTTAGGGAGTTTCTTATTTAAAAGGTGTGCTGGGACTTGTAGCATCAGCGGGTATTCTTGGGCTCAAACCCCACCCAGAATTTAAAATGCCTGATTAACATACAATGGATAATATAGAAAGCATATTCTAAACCTATCCTATATATTAATATACTTTTGTAGCTCACGCTATAAATAGTAAATTGAAAAAAACAAATTAGACAGGTTCCCTTGACTTTAAAAAAAACGACAGTTCCCTAGATAGGGGAAAAAAAAACGCTCATGAGAGTTTAGCGTTTTTCCTGCCAGAAAAGCTTCAATCAAAAACGCAAACCAGAAGGTCTGGAGTCTCACGTTTACATTCTTTTTTTTTTTTAACACAGATTGTTCATATATGTAGACTTTTTATTGCAAGACTAAATATATGACAAGGATAGATCAAGTTTTCAGACATGCAAAATACCTCCTTGTTATTGAAAAGTTTCATCATTAAAACAAAACATCATAATAATAAATATCCCCATCCGGGGGCCAACATGGCCCTTCAGTAGGGTTTAATAAAAACAAAATTTAACAAAATGACAATCTATCAATGTATTGATAAATATATATGGTAACATTCATCAGTGAGACCTGATCCCCTGAAGGCGTGGCAAAATACCTTCTGTCACTGAATTTGGTTATTTCTAAAAAAAAAAAAATAAGGACAAAAATTTGCAGAGGTGGTTTGTTATTTATTTTGTCATGAAAGATATTTTTGCATTTGCCAAAAACAGGAAAAAAGATGGAAATGCTTATAATCAGAGGATAATAAAGTTCAGTGCTATATAAACATTTCTCTCTCTCTCTCTCTCCCTCTCTCTCCCTCTCTCTCTCTCGCTCTGTCTCTCTCACTCTTTCTTTCTTTCTCTCTTTCTTTCTCTCTCTCTCTCTCTATATATATAATATTATATTATATTCCATGTTATATTGCATCTTTTTTTCGGTTATATTATAGCTGCATTAATGTCTATTTAAAAAAAAAAAATGGACAATTCTACAATTAATGTTAAAAAAAAAGGAGTATAAAGCATTTGCTGTTTGGACGGCTTAACAGATCTTTCTAATACTCCGAATTATCTGAAGATGACATTTGTGTATAATATTTGCCTACTCCGCTTCTAATGACAATTCGCAATGAACCCCAGGAATAGTAAACTAGTTACATTGATATTGTATACTTTAGACGGGCTGACAATTCCTACACCATAAACAGGAACAACAATAGAATGATTTGAAAGCCCATCTCATTTCTTCTCTGCTCTGTAATCAGTGACGTATGCACTTGAGTCTATGAGCTCCCCTCCAGCATCTGGCTAATATAGAATTTCTAGTACAATTGTGCATTTGTGTTGCAATTGCTGTATTTAATGACACGTTCTGAGAACAAGAAAGAAAGAATTATTGTCGGCCATTAAAGAAATCTAGGCGCTATTAAGGATGTAAACATTCCATGAATAATAGAGAACTTTGCTCCATTATGTTGGGGTGATTGCTAGAATTGCAGACACAAAATATCATTTTATGTGTCATGCTTTACTAGAGATGCTGCTCTGCACATCCATCAGGGCTGATAGCACAGGCATTAAACATCAGTGCGAATAGCTCCATATTATGTGAAGAGCTGGAGACAGATCTTATTGTGGGGAATGAGAAGGATGCCATTGCAGATGGATACAGCTGACTTTTCTGTGGCTTAGACCTTTCAGTAGGTGTGATGATCATGTTTTTAGTAGAACTAAACAAAAAGCATGAGACCTAGAAAAACATATCTCTTAACACAGGGGGAGATTTACTAAAACTGCGGAATGCAAAATCTGGTGCAGCTCTGCATAGAATGGTTTCAATAAATCAGCTTCTAGCTTTTATTGTCAAAGCTTAATTGAAGAAGCTGAAGTTAGAAGCTGATTGGCTACCATACACAGCTGTACCAGATGTTCCAGTTTTAGTAAATCTTCCTCACTGAGTCAAAGTAAATGGCACATGCACGAACGCTCCCTGGAATTCGGGGATTCGGGGTGTTTAAATAACCATATACATAATCTTTTGCCCAAATTTGGCATCACATGTTTTTTTTTTATCATTTATAAATGAAAAGTTGGCCAAACTACTAATCATTTGTCACGTTTGTTTCTATAGAAAAAACGAAGAATCTGATTGAGCACTATAGACTAAAATGCACTATATATATATATATATATATATATATATATATATATATATATATATATATATATATATTTTTTTTCATTTCAATTAATACAGTAATCCCCAAATATGTTCTAGTGGCTTAGAAGAGTTATATATATAGATATATAGATATCTGTATATATATATATATATATATATATATATATATAGTTATAGATATATCTATAGATATATAGATAGATAGATATTTTATATCTATATCTATAGATATAGATATATAGATATCTATATATACATATAGATCTATATATATATATATATATAGATAGATAGATAGATAGATAGATAGATAGATAGATAGATAGATAGATAGATAGATAGATTAATAGATGTGTGTGTGTGTGTGTGTATGTATTTATTTATTTTTTAAATCCCCAATTGTGTTCTAGAAGAATTTCTAGCAGGTCCTGTCACAGAGATATGGATATACAGTACAATACTTCCCTAGTGGCTAAAAGACTTGACACTTATGTGGTTATAATATTCAATTTTTGCCAAATTTTAGAAGAGGTGTTGGGCTCCAGGCTTTAAGAGCTGGGGACAAAGGCAAGCCTAGATGAACAGAAATATGTGTTTCAATTTTAACTTGTGATTTTAGGGAGGTTTAAAAAAATCAAGTGATAATATAATATTCTAGTTAAGATCAATTTGGAGCAAAATGCTAAGGCTACACTGCAAAAAAAAAAAAGGGGGGGGGGCAGGTGTCTTTGTACATAGAAGCACATTTACCTCCTGTGACTTTTCCTCCAGATTTAGGAGATATTTAAATAACTGCAGAAATGTGAGGCACGGTTTTGCAACAGAAGCTCCTTAATTCTTTGGAACTAAGTGCCAGGCGTGAGACGAGCTATAATATAGACATACTGGAAAAGGTATTTGAAAATATATTAGGCGTTTAATTCTTGCCCTGCGGATGGGCCAGAAATGGAGCAAGAGAAGAGCAGTACACACAGAAGGATGCCATTTCTTCTTTCCTACAGACAACCTTTATAAAGACCTCATTGCAATCTCACTATTGGAGATGATTAATGTGAAGATTTGCTAGGAAATCTGGAGAGTTGTATTAAAGCTGGGATCTGAGGTTCATTTCGATCAGCCATCCGTGAACTCGGGGCCGAATTCATTACACGTTAATAGTGCCGGGAGAGGGAGAATACAGCAATCTCTCCATTCCATTACAAAGCCGGAGAGAAACTCCTCGCCTGTCCCCTATTAAGATGTGCCAGATGACACGATCATTCCAGAGAGGGGCCCCACATTATAGCATGCAAGCCATAGCTAGTGTGTGTATATATACTGTATATATATATATATATATATATATATATATATACACATTTTTTTTTAATTTGTATTATTATTTATTGTGTTTGTTATGTGTAGGTCTATGTGTGTGTGTTGTATATGTGTGTGTGTGTATATATATATATATATATATATATATATATATATATATAGATAAATAGAGAGAGAGAGAGAGATAGATAGATAGATAGATAGATAGATAGATAGATAGATAGATAGATAGATAGATAGATAGATAGATATCTATATGTACATAGCTGGGTGGGTATAACACACAATACACATACATGTGCGTGTAATTATGTATGCTAGATAATGTACACACAATGGTTAAATGTATTTATCCATATATATATATATATATATATATATATATATATATATATATATATATGCAATACATACATATGGATAAACACGTCTGTATCTGTACTGTACAGTATATGTGTGCGTTGATGCATTTACAATGCAAATACAAGGGCCATTCATGTATAGATGAGATCGTATATTTCGTATAGAAATTCGTACGGTATAAAGTATTAATTAATAAATGTGTATTGTTACCTTGTTTTAGATATATTGTTCTATGTTCCATGGCTGTGTATGTAAATGACACATACCCATTATGTACTCACCCCCATCCACACACACTGTCAGCACCCAATCCGGGGCCCTCCTGTACTATTATAAGAAGGGAAATCAAAATGCGCTTTGGATATTTTTTTCCCACTGATATATTTTTTATGTAAATATAATATTGAAAGTTAATTAATCCGTGCGAGAGACTAATGATTATGCTTATTATATTGCATCTGATCGCATCATTTGCATGATTTTCACATTGCTGCTTAATAAGCCATCCCGGGTTATAAATAATACTGGAATTGGTTTCTAATAATGGCGAGCTATAAACGGAATGGCTTTTATAGCTGGTATAGCAGAGCTTGGCGGGCACGGAGCCGGGCTGCCGGGAGGATAAATCTCCGGATTATTATTTTTAATGGGAGTCTGCTCTATAATCCGCCGCTAATAACACTGCATCATTTTCTTACAGCTCTCACAACTCGCCTTCTTCCTTTATTGGACTTTCAGAAGAAATTCGGAAATAAAAGTCTTATCTACTGCAATGAAATGCCTGGCAATCTGTTCAGCAGCATGCTGGTAAGAGGAGAACCCCTCCCGACCATCGCACCTGTGGGGCCATACACATCATCGACTTCCTCCAATCCAATCTTCCCCGCTATATCCTCATTACACAGCTTCATAACACAATGTAAATACACACCAATAAGAAAATGAGCTTTCCCCTCTATTACTACTCAGCTACAATGGATTTATTCATCAGACTGTCATTTACTTGCTGGATCATTACACTCAGGCTTCCTTTTAGAAACAAGCACATGGAGAGAAAGAAATATGAAAACTGAAGAAATAAATTAAAAAGAAACAGCCAATTAAATAAAAAGTACAGATTCCTATGTAAGATACTATTCCTAAATACTGATCGGTATATCAAAATCATGCAGTGATTTTTAATTGTAGCACCCATTAATCGTTAAAAAAATATTTGTTTGGAAAATCTTTTTTTTTTTAGTTTAATAGCATGTTGTACTAACAGATACTTAAATTTAATTGAGTGCAAAATAATATTTCGCAGATTGAGTGGCAGAAATTGATTAAACAAATTACATAAATGTATAGGAAGATTGATCCATTACAAAAATAAAATAAATTCAATTGTTTTTAGTATAATGGAAAAAGAGGAGGTTTTCAGCACCGCGGACAGCGCACAACACAGGGCAGTCAGTGCCCGACGGGGCAACCGATAGACACACCATTATCAACTGACCTGTCATCTGTATCATTTATATAAACTGATAAATAGATATAGATGATCTATATACTGTACATAAATGGAATGGGGGTCATTCGCAGAACCTGCTTCTAGATGCGCATTGAAAAAAAAAAAAACATTTAAGATCTCTTTCCCACCTATTTATTTATTTTATTTATGAATATATATATATATATATATATATATATATATATATATATATATATATATGCGCGTGTATTAAAAAATATCTATCTACATATATCTGTAAATATATGTAGATCTGTGTGTATGCAAAAATTTCAGATGCCAAGAATTGTATTGTTTCGATTGCTATGTAGAAACAGGTCCTGAAAATAAACTTTTCGATATAATTTTTAGGATCTGTCACACACATGGAGGCTGATTTGCTGTAGGAGTTCTAGAAATCTTTATCCGATACATTGCTTAAATAATCCCTTCAAGTATCCAATCTTGTGAAAAGCTAATTTCTATTCAGTTTGATATATCCAATCACATACACAGGAAATAAGTAAAAAGGAACTTGCTTTTTGTCAGGATTGGATAATCGATGTGAATATTCATACAATGTATCGAATAAAGATTCTGCAGTTTCTTTATCAGTACATCGAGTCTTATTATATATGCATATAATAAAATGATGCCGATTTACTAAGGGAGTGGAGAATGTTTACACAAATATTCACTTCAGTTACTCAATTCTATATATATTATGTGCAGAGGCTTTCACATGATTGGATAACCTGAAGTGAATATTCATACATTTTGTTTTCAGTGCTGATTTTCCACTCCTTTAGTAGATCAGCCTTGTATAGATAGATCTATATTAGTTTATGTTTTTCTAGAGTAGTTATTAGGTTAGAGGAAATGTTAGATGGTGGTCATAGTGGAATGGGTTTTGGGTACAATCAACTGATGAGTATATTTGGGTGCCCATCACATGCCCTCTTACCTGCACTCTGGACTCTGTTAGGCCGATCCTCAGTGCCAGCTCTTCCCTCATGAATATATCTGGGTAGTGGGTCTTGGCGAAGCTCCTCTCCAGCTCGTTGAGTTGGGCCGGGGTGAAGCGGGTTCGGTGCCTCTTCTGTTTCTGGCTCTGGCTCTGACTCTGCTGCTGGCCCGACTGGTTGGGGTTCTGTTGCTGCTGTTGCTTGTCCGGATCTTTGGAGCTGACGGCCAGGGAGGACTGGTTGGAGCCCACGCTGGTGATGTCTTCTCCGGGCAGCATAGTGGTGCCCTCCACCTGGTCAGAGTTACTGGTCAGATCTCCCGGGTGTACGGGCTCCGACCCTCCGACTCCAAGGCGGCATTTTACCCCCTCACGGTGCCCCAGCAGCTCAGCCGCATCCTTCATCCCTGTATAAGAGAAATAGAGAGGTGATCATGATTGGCACTGGACTGTGCCCACCCGATATCCAATGCCAGATGGCTGCCATACATATAGCACACAGTCATGACAGATCCCTTTATCAGGGCACCCTACAATGCCACATGGTTGTCATACATATAGCACACAGTCAGTTCCCACCATCAGGGCGCCTCCATCTACCTGATACCCAATGCCACATGGCTGCCATACATAAAGCACACAGTCAGATCCCACCATCAGGGCACCCGCATCTACCTGATACCCAATGCCACATGGCTGCCATACCTAAAGCACACAGTCAGATCCCACCATCAGGGCACCCCCATTTACCTGATACCCAATGCCACATGGCTGCCATACATATAGCGCACAGTCAGATCTCACCATCAGGGCGCCCCCATCTACCTAATACCCAATGCCACATGTCTGCCATACATATAGCACACAGGCAGATCCCACCATCAGGGCACCCCATCTACCTGATACCCAATGCCACATGTCTGCCATACATATAGCACACAGGCAGATCTTACCATCAGGGTACCCCATCTACCTGATACCCAATGCCACATGGCTGCCATACTTAAAGCACACATCTAGGGCAGATTCCACCATCAGGGCAGTAGCACACAGCCTGGGCAGATACTAGCATGGCACGGCTTAACTAACACCAACATCTTTGTATATATATATATATATATATATATATATATATGCAGTTTAGGAGCCAGCATCCCTATCGGTCTATCTGCACCATTGCTCAGCCCCCCTGCATGCAAATCCAGTCACCATACATCGGGCTGGTAAGTAAGATTGGCACACACTGGTCACCCAGGTGCCCCTACCAGTAGAACTGGTGAACTTGTGACCATACATTAAGCTGGTAAGGCAGACTGGCACACACTGTTCACCTAGGTGTCTTACAAGTAACCGGTGACCAAAATGACCAAATGTTAAACTGGTAAGGCAGACTGGCACACACTGGTCACCCAGGTGTCCCTACTAGTAGAAACTGTGACCATACATCAGACTGGTCAGGCAGACTGGCATATACTAGTCACCCAGGTGTCTTACATGTAGAAGGGGTGACCATGCATCAGGCTGGTGATGCAGACTGGCATAAACTGGTCACCCAGCCTCACATATTTCCCTGCTTATTTCACACAAAAAAACTCTGCCAATTCCACAAAGTTTCCTAAAAGCAGTCTCTGGGTTGCTTGCAGTGCCCACAGCAAAGTCCACACTTCACTCTCATGCAGGAAGGAGAAGGAGGAAAATACTCAGATCAACAAACAAATAATCTCAAAGCAAGAAAAAAAAAAAAAAAAAACAAGAAAAAAAAACAACCTCCCAAGGTCTGAAGTAAATAGTTATTTCTGGCTAAATTTAATGACATCCTTCTTCCTTGGATGTCCACATTCCATGTATTCAAAGACTGCAGTTAAATCAAATTAAAGTTTAATACTACACAATTACTTTAGAAGGAATTAGCCCATTTAGAGTGCATTAAGGCGGAATCAGGGACAAATTGACGCTTTTTCCTGGGAGGGGAGGAGAAGGGTGGCAAAGACTCACCGAGTCGGGCGTCCAGGAGGTCGGCGTGAGACAGCATCGCGCACCGCTCCAGGGCGAAAGCTTGTCCCCCCCAAATCCTGCCGGCTGCTTAACGATTTCAAAATAAAAATAGATAGATAGATATAGATAAGCTAAATGAAAGAAAATTCGGTTTGTGCTTAAAAAGGGGGTCCCCTGCATTATAATGTCCTTTAGAGAGGCGGGGAGGTGCTTAGTGCTTGGGTGAGCTGCTGAGCGGCTGCCACCGCCGACCAATCACAGAGCGAGCTGCAAATGTCACCGGCTCACCATCCACTGCTGGTCCCCCTGCTGCTGCTACAGGCTGAGTGTGAGTGCAGGAGGTGGGGGGAGGGGAGGGGGTCCTGGGGGTCCTCCCTGCAGCCCCTCTGCCTCTATGGATCCTGACACCTAAGTCCCACAAGCTGTCATCACCTACAACCAATGGTGTCAGCAAACTGGACTTATACCTGGGCTGCCTCTGATACCATCCAAATCTTCACTCCTCTCATCCTAGCTACTGCTACATGGCCACTAATAAAGCAAAACAGTCCCTGGACCCACTACTACAACCCAATGTTATTGCAATATGTTTAACACAACAACAATAATAACAATGATAATAATAATGATAAATATTATTATTACTAATATTGTAATAATAATAATAAAAATGATTATTATTATTACGATTTACACTTACATCAGTTGGTGCTATAATATGCAATTATGGTATGATTATTATTATTACTGACACAACGGTGGTTGCATTACTATTGTTATCATTATTTTATTTGCTATTATTATAATTACTACATTTACATAATTTGGTGCTGTAGATATGTTATTATGCTTATTATTATTGACACAACGGTGGTTGTGTTATTATTATGATTATATTTACTAATATATATATTATTATTTACACTTACATCAGTTTCTACTGCAGATATGTTATTATGCTTCATTTTATTGAAACAACGCTGGTTCTATTATTATTATTATTATTATTATTATTGTTGTTGTTCTATATTATTATTATTATTATTATTATTTACACTTACATCAGTTTCTACTGCAGATATGTTATTATGCTTAATTTTATTGAAATAACGCTGGTTCTATTATTATTATTATTATTATTATTATTATTATTGTTCTATATTATTATTATTACTATTTACACTTACATCAGTTTCTACTGCAGATATGTTATTATGCTTAAATTTATTGACACAACGCTGGTTGTATTATTATTATTATTATTGTTCTATATTATTATTATTATTATTATTATTATTATTATTATTATTTACACTTACATCAGTTTCTACTGCAGATATGTTATTATGCTTAATTTTATTGACACAACTCTGGTTGTATTATTATTATTATTATTATTATTATTATTATTATTGTTCTATATGATTATTATTATTATTTACACTTACATCCGTTTCTACTGCAGATATGTTATTATGCTTCATTTTATTGACACAACGCTGGTTGTATTATTATTATTATTATTTTTGTTCTATATTATTATTATTATTTCTACTGCAGATATGTTATTATGGTATAATGATGACGATGATGATGATTATTATTATTACTATTAATAATAATTTTAATAATGATAATATTGACACAGTAGTGGTTGTATCATTGCTGCTATAATTATCCCCTTGCTGTTATTATTGCTACATTTACACTTATATCAGCTGGTGTATGTTTTATGGTGGTTATTGCTTTGCTCAATATTATTGACGCAATGGTGGTAGTATTAATAGTATTCTTATTATTATTAATAATAATAATAAGAAGAACATAAATAATAATAAGAATAATATTTCTATGTTATATGCTTTAGTATTTTAGAAAAAGATTTTTAATTAAAATAAAAATAAACACAAAAAATGAATTCTATTGTGATCTGTGACAGATCTTTTAAAAGTTGTTTGAGTTCTCCTTGTTTTTGACCACTGAATCGAGATTCCATCAATCAGATTTTGTTACATTTTGCTTCAGTTCACAGCTCTTGTTGTTGGTAACACGAGGAAGGCTCCGGAAGGGTTAAATAAGATCTGATAGATAAAATTTAGCGCATCATTTAACCGCCGCATCTAATGGCCGATAGGCAATCAGCTTCGATACAGACGTCCAAGTTAAACTCCAAGCATTGAAGACACATACAATTCCAGTTGGGTAGTACATGCATGTACTTGGTGGGGGTAGTAGTTGGTAGATGTCAGCTCTTAGGGTGCTTTACATACAATTCATATTGGATCTGCATATATAGGTTTGATGTATAACCACAAAACAACCCCCCCCAAAAAACATGACTTTTTCTATCCTGCACCAGCCTTTCTCCTCTCCCCTCCAGCCCCTAAATCCAGGGCCTTAAGATACTTTGATCCCTATAGCACAACATAAATTTAGATGTTTTCTGTACATTTATTTGTAAAGATTTTACGGTCCGTGTTCACATCCACAAATCCCATTTCACATCACTGATCCTTGTGCTTGTATTAAAACAGATGCAATCCTGGAAAGAAAGTGCGACAATCTCCCCCTGTATTCTTGATGGTAAATCATTGCACAATTTTCTAGCTGAGGTATTTAAGTCCGTCTCCCATCTACAAAGGCGATTTCATGCAGTAAATAGAGGTAAATGTTCTTTATTTTCATTTGAATATGTTAAGAAGAGTGCAGGAGCAATCTCTAGTGCTCCTAACAAGGCAAGTGAACCATCTCTAATGCTCTGATTTTTCAAACCCAGCCAACAACAAAGTTTAGATTAGCAATATATTTCTAACCAGAGTAATTTTCAAGATCATTAGGCATTTATGTAATTAGTGCCAAATCTATAAGCTTTTATTACGATTATTAGAGTAAAATCAGTATAAATTTGTACTAATTTACTACTGTTTAGACTTGGCTGTCAAAGCCAAGAGCTTCTTATTGTAAATGATAAGTGGGGAAATTAAGTGCAAAATTCTGAACCATTTCTGATGGGCTCGCAAACAATCCGTTTCAATTGTGTTTGAGGCAGAGCAGAATGCCCTTTCCAAGTTATCTGAGCTGATGTTTCTTGTCTCTTTCTTTTTATTTGCACAACAAGGAGATAAAAGAGGAAAAACATGGAGCATTGGTGCACAATGCAGGCAGCTATTTACAAGTCTGCGCTTGATTAACATTGATTTTTAATCCCAGAGTGATGCAATTAAGATTATTCATTTAGGACACAAGTATAAAACGGTGGGAAGAGTGGGTGCAGCGTGCAGGCACAGGGGATACTGCACAATGCATTGACTTTTATTTTTCTTTCATTCATTTTTTTTCCCAGTTATTTTGAATGTGATTGTTAATCAGCTAGCTGTGGCACAAAAACCCAGGGATGGACGTGGCAGATGCAGGGGGCTCGTCCCGTTGTCTTCTTGGACAAGAGATGAACAGATAGACAAAGGAGGCGACAGAGCGAGGTCTGTCCACTTTTCTCCCCTATACCAGCCCTGGGCTGCTGCGACACATGTGTGCTTTGGGCTGCATCACGTTCTGTCTTTTTTTTTGCAAGAGCTGAAGTGAGGAGCGCTATGCATGAATTCAGCCAGGGAGCTAAGGGCAGGGGGGCATGGGACTGCCACTACCCACTGGGGTACTTCGTGGACGTGTGGACTGCTACTGGCACACCTGGGAAGGGAGAAGAAAAGGAAAAGACAGAAGAAGAGAGAAAGAAAGCAAAATAATAAATGCCAGGGAAGGGAAGGGTAAAAAGATGGAATGGGATTCGATGGAAAGATAAAGAAATGGAATACTAGGGGAAGAATAGAACAGGGGGAGAGGAAAAAAATAAAAAATATAAAAGTGGGGGAGATGCACCGGAGAAGATTAAAAAAAAAACCCACTGAGGTGGAGAAAAATAAAAAGGAAAGAAAGAGAGCGAGAGGAAGCTGGGCATGAAGGGAATAGAAGGAGTAAACAGACAAGTATGGGGTGGGGGGTTCAGAACAGGAAAGAATATCTGGAAACAGCAAAAAAAATAAAAAAACACAGAGAGCAAATGGGGAGACACAAAAACGGGGAGAAAGAGAGAGGGGGGGGGCAAAAGGAGAAAGAAAGAGAGAGCACAGGGAGAAATAGAGAGAGGGCATAGGGAGAAAGAGAGACAGGACAAAAGGAGAAAGAGAGAGAGAGAGAGCACATGGAGAAATAGAGAGAGAGAGAAAGGGGCAAAGAGAGAAAGAAAGGGGGGGCACAGGGAGAAAGAAAGCGAGAGAGGGAGAGGGCACAGAGATAAAGAGAGAGAGGGCAGGGGGAGTGAAAGAGAGAGAGGGCAAAGGGAAAAAGAGAGAGAGAAAGAGTAGTGGAGAAAGAGAAGACACAGAGAGAAAGGGAGGCAGATAACAGAAAAAGAGAAAGAGCGAGCATGGGGCATAAGGAGAGAGAGAGAGTAAAAGTTAAAGAGGAAGAGAGAGAGAAAGAAGGGAACCACAAACAACGAGAGAGTAGGAGAGAGAGAAAAGAGGGCACATTAAAAAAAAGAAAGAACATAGGGCCCAGGAATAGGATGGGGGTAACAGAGGACACAGGGAAAGGAAGAGATAGTCAGGGCAGACGGCAGAGATCAGAAGGCACAGAAAGAATTGGAAAGAGAGAAAAATGGAGTACAGTAAGAAAGAAAGAAAACAAAGGGTAGAAGGAGAATGAGAGAGAGAGAGAGAGAGAGGACAGGTCACAGGGAGAAAGAGAGAGAGAGAGAGAGTCAAATGAAAGAGAAGAAGGGAGGGCACAGGAAAAAGAGAGGTCAGTGGGCATGGAGAGAAAGAGAACATTGTGCAAAGGAGAAAGAGAGGGCACAATGAGAATGTGAGATGTAAAGAGGCACAGGGTGAGAGAAAACAGAGGGCACAGGGAGAATGAGGGCGAAAGCACACAGGATACCGATACTCAGAGAATGAGAGAGGGGGAACAGAGTACAGGGAGGGAGAGAGAGGGCAAAGAGTGCAGAGCGAGAATGAAAGAGAACACAAAGGGTCCAGAGAGAATGAGAGAACGTGGGTGAACCGAGAGAGAGAGAGAATAGAGGGCACGGGAGAGAGAAAGACAGGAAGGAGGAGGCACAAGGTGTAATAGAGGGGAAAAGGGGCACATGAAGAATGAAAAAGGAGAGAAAAACTATGGGACAGGGACATGACAGTGGCAGAGAACAGAGAGATGGCAGTGGAAGAGAACAGAGATTTGGCAGTGGTAGAGAACATAAAGATGGCAGTGGTAGAGAACAGAGGGATGGCCGTAGTAGATAACAGAGCGATGGCAGTGGTGGGGAACAGAGAGATGGCAGTGCTAGGGAACAGAGAGATGGCAGTGGTGGAGAACAGAGAGATGGCAGTGGTAGGGAACAGAGAGATGGCAGTGGTGGAGAACAGAGAAATGGCAGTGGTGGAGAACAGAGAGATGGTAGTGGTGGAGAACCGAGAGATGGCAGTGGTAGAGAAGAGAGAGGTGGCAGTGGTAGAGAACAGAAGGATAGCAGTGGTAGAGATGGCAGTGGTAGAAAACAGAGAGATGGAAGTGGTAAAGAACAGAGGAATGACAGTGGTAGAGAACAGAGGGATGGCAGTGGTAGAGAACAGAGGGATGGCAGTGGTAGAGAACAGAGAGGTGGCAGTGGAAGAGAACAGAGAGGTGGCAGTGGCAGAGAACAGAGAGGTGGCAGTGATAGAGAACAGAGATGTGGCAGTGGTGGAGAACAGAGAGATGGCAGTGGTAGAGAAGAGAGAGGTGGCAGTGGTAGAGAACAGAGATGTGGCAGTGGTGGAGAACAGAGAGATGGCAGTGGTAGAGAAGAGAGAGGTGGCAGTGGTAGAGAACAGAGAGATAGCAGTGGTAGAGAACAGAGGGATGGCAGTGGTAAAGAACAGAGAGATGGCAGTGGTAGAGAAGAGAGAGGTGTCAGTGGTAGAGAACAGAGAGATAGCAGTGGTAGAGAACAGAGGGATGGCAGTTGTAGAGAAGAGAGAGGTGGCAGTGGTAGAGAACAGAGGGATAGCAGTGGTAGAGACTGCAGTGGTAGAGAACAGAGAGATGGCAGTGTTAGAGAACAGAGAGATGGCAGTGGTAAAGAACAGAGGGATGGCAGTGGTAGAGAAAAGAGAGATGGCAGTGGTAGAGAACAGAGAAATGGCAGTTGTAGAGAACAGAGGGATGGCAGTGGTAGAGAACAGAGAGATGGAAGTGGTAGAGAACAGAGAGGTGGCAGTGGTAGAGAACAGAGAGGTGGCAGTGGTAGAGAACAGAGCGATGGCAGTCGTAGTACTAGTAGAGAACAGAGAGATGGCAGTGGTAGAGAACAGAGCGATGGCAGTGGTAGAGAACAGAGAGGTGGCAGTGGTAGAGAACAGAGGGATGGCAGTGGTAGAGAACAGAGAGATGGCAGTGGTAGAGAACAGAGAGGAGGCAGTGGTAGAGAACAGAGGGATGGCAGTGGTAGAGAACAGAGAGGTGGCAGTGGTAGAGAACAGAGAGGTGGCAGTGGTAGAGAACAGAGAGATGGCAGTGGTAGAGAACAGAGGGATGGCAGTGGTAGAGAACAGAGAGGTGGCAGTGGTAGAGAACAGAGGGATGGCAGTGGTAGAGAACAGAGAGATGGCAGTGGTAGAGAACAGAGGGATGGCAGTGGTAGAGAACAGAGAGATGGCAGTGGTAGAGAACAGAGAGATGGCCGTAGTAGAGAACAGAGGGATGGCAGTGGTAGAGAACAGAGAGATGGCAGTAGTAGAGAACAGAGAGATGCCAGTTGTAGAGAACAGAGAGGTGGCAGTGGTAGAGAACAGAGCGATGGCAGTGGTAGAGAATAGAGAGATAGCAGTGGTAGAGAACAGAGAGATGGCCGTAGTAGAGAACAGAGGGATGGCAGTGGTAGAGAACAGAGAGATGGCAGTAGTAGAGAACAGAGAGATGCCAGTTGTAGAGAACAGAGAGGTGGCAGTGGTAGAGAACAGAGCGATGGCAGTGGTAGAGAATAGAGAGATGGCAGTGGTAGAGAACAGAGAGATGGCCGTAGTAGAGAACAGAGGGATGGCAGTGGTAGAGAATAGAGAGATGGCAGTGGTAGAGAACAGAGAGATGGCAGTGGTAGAGAACAGAGGGATGGCAGTGGTAGAGAACAGAGAGGTGGCAGTGGTAGAGAACAGAGGGATGGCAGTGGTAGAGAACAGAGAGATGGCAGTGGTAGAGAACAGAGAGATGGCCGTAGTAGAGAACAGAGGGATGGCAGTGGTAGAGAACAGAGAGATGGCAGTAGTAGAGAACAGAGAGATGCCAGTTGTAGAGAACAGAGAGGTGGCAGTGGTAGAGAACAGAGCGATGGCAGTGGTAGAGAATAGAGAGATGGCAGTGGTAGAGAACAGAGAGATGGCAGTGGTAGAGAACAAAGGGATGGCAGTGGTAGAGAACAGAGAGGTGGCAGTGGTAGAGAACAGAGGGATGGCAGTGGTAGAGAACAGAGAGATGGCAGTGGTAGAGAACAGAGAGATGGCCGTAGTAGAGAACAGAGGGATGGCAGTGGTAGAGAATAGAGAGATGGCAGTGGTAGAGAACAGAGAGATGGCCGTAGTAGAGAACAGAGGGATGGCAGTGGTAGAGAACAGAGAGGTGGCAGTGGTAGAGAACAGAGGGATGGCAGTGGTAGAGAACAGAGAGGTGGCAGTGGTAGAGAACAGAGGGATGGCAGTGGTAGAGAACAGAGAGATGGCAGTGGTAGAGAATAGAGAGGTGGCCGTAGTAGAGAACAGAGAGATGGCAGTGGTAGAGAATAGAGAGATGGCAGTGGTAGAGAACAGAGAGATGGCCGTAGTAGAGAACAGAGGGATGGCAGTGGTAGAGAACAGAGAGATGGCAGTGGTAGAGAACAGAGGGATGGCAGTGGTAGAGAACAGAGAGGTGGCAGTGGTAGAGAACAGAGAGGTGGCAGTGGTAGAGAACAGAGGGATGGCAGTGGTAGAGAACAGAGAGGTGGCAGTGGTAGAGAACAGAGGGATGGCCGTAGTAGAGAACAGAGAGATGGCAGTGGTAGAGAACAGAGGGATGGCAGTGGTAGAGAACAGAGAGGTGGCAGTGGTAGAGAACAGAGAGGTGGCAGTGGTAGAGAACAGAGGGATGGCAGTGGTAGAGAACAGAGAGGTGGCAGTGGTAGAGAACAGAGGGATGGCCGTAGTAGAGAACAGAGAGATGGCAGTGGTAGAGAATAGAGAGATGGCAGTGGTAGAGAACAGAGAGATGGCCGTAGTAGAGAACAGAGGGATGGCAGTGGTAGAGAACAGAGGGATGGCCGTAGTAGAGAACAGAGAGATGGCAGTGGTAGAGAATAGAGAGATGGCAGTGGTAGAGAACAGAGAGATGGCCGTAGTAGAGAACAGAGGGATGGCAGTGGTAGAGAACAGAGAGATGGCAGTGGTAGAGAACAGAGGGATGGCAGTGGTAGAGAACAGAGAGGTGGCAGTGGTAGAGAACAGAGAGGTGGCAGTGGTAGAGAACAGAGGGATGGCAGTGGTAGAGAACAGAGAGGTGGCAGTGGTAGAGAACAGAGGGATGGCCGTAGTAGAGAACAGAGAGATGGCAGTGGTAGAGAATAGAGAGATGGCAGTGGTAGAGAACAGAGAGATGGCCGTAGTAGAGAACAGAGGGATGGCAGTGGTAGAGAACAGAGTGATGGCAGTGGTAGAGAACAGAGGGATGGCAGTGGTAGAGAACAGAGGGATGGCAGTGGTAGAGAATAGAGAGATGGCAGTGGTAGAGAACAGAGAGATGGCAGTGGTAGAGAACAGAGGGATGGCAGTGGTAGAGAACAGAGAGGTGGCAGTGGTAGAGAACAGAGGGATGGCAGTGGTAGAGAACAGAGAGATGGCAGTGGTAGAGAACAGAGAGATGGCCGTAGTAGAGAACAGAGGGATGGCAGTGGTAGAGAACAGAGAGATGGCAGTAGTAGAGAACAGAGAGATGCCAGTTGTAGAGAACAGAGAGGTGGCAGTGGTAGAGAACAGAGCGATGGCAGTGGTAGAGAATAGAGAGATGGCAGTGGTAGAGAACAGAGAGATGGCAGTGGTAGAGAACAGAGGGATGGCAGTGGTAGAGAACAGAGAGGTGGCAGTGGTAGAGAACAGAGGGATGGCAGTGGTAGAGAACAGAGAGATGGCAGTGGTAGAGAACAGAGAGGTGGCAGTGGTAGAGAACAGAGAGGTGGCAGTGGTAGAGAACAGAGAGATGGCAGTGGTAGAGAACAGAGAGGTGGCAGTGGTAGAGAACAGAGGGATGGCAGTGGTAGAGAACAGAGGGATGGCAGTGGTAGAGAACAGAGAGATGGCAGTGGTAGAGAACAGAGAGATGGCCGTAGTAGAGAACAGAGGGATGGCAGTGGTAGAGAACAGAGAGATGGCAGTAGTAGAGAACAGAGAGATGCCAGTTGTAGAGAACAGAGAGGTGGCAGTGGTAGAGAACAGAGCGATGGCAGTGGTAGAGAATAGAGAGATGGCAGTGGTAGAGAACAGAGAGATGGCAGTGGTAGAGAACAGAGGGATGGCAGTGGTAGAGAACAGAGAGGTGGCAGTGGTAGAGAACAGAGGGATGGCAGTGGTAGAGAACAGAGAGATGGCAGTGGTAGAGAATAGAGAGATGGCCGTAGTAGAGAACAGAGGGATGGCAGTGGTAGAGAACAGAGAGGTGGCAGTGGTAGAGAACAGAGGGATGGCAGTGGTAGAGAACAGAGAGGTGGCAGTGGTAGAGAACAGAGGGATGGCAGTGGTAGAGAACAGAGAGATGGCAGTGGTAGAGAATAGAGAGATGGCAGTGGTAGAGAACAGAGAGATGGCCGTAGTAGAGAACAGAGGGATGGCAGTGGTAGAGAACAGAGTGATGGCAGTGGTAGAGAACAGAGAGGTGGCAGTGGTAGAGAACAGAGGGATGGCAGTGGTAGAGAACAGAGTGATGGCAGTGGTAGAGAACAGAGAGGTGGCAGTGGTAGAGAACAGAGAGATGGCAGTGGTAGAGAACAGAGAGGTGGCAGTGGTAGAGAACAGAGGGATGGCAGTGGTAGAGAACAGAGGGATGGCAGTGGTAGAGAACAGAGAGATGGCAGTGGTAGAGAACAGAGAGATGGCCGTAGTAGAGAACAGAGGGATGGCAGTGGTAGAGAACAGAGAGATGGCAGTAGTAGAGAACAGAGAGATGCCAGTTGTAGAGAACAGAGAGGTGGCAGTGGTAGAGAACAGAGCGATGGCAGTGGTAGAGAATAGAGAGATAGCAGTGGTAGAGAACAGAGAGATGGCCGTAGTAGAGAACAGAGGGATGGCAGTGGTAGAGAACAGAGAGATGGCAGTAGTAGAGAACAGAGAGATGCCAGTTGTAGAGAACAGAGAGGTGGCAGTGGTAGAGAACAGAGCGATGGCAGTGGTAGAGAATAGAGAGATGGCAGTGGTAGAGAACAGAGAGATGGCCGTAGTAGAGAACAGAGGGATGGCAGTGGTAGAGAATAGAGAGATGGCAGTGGTAGAGAACAGAGAGATGGCAGTGGTAGAGAACAGAGGGATGGCAGTGGTAGAGAACAGAGAGGTGGCAGTGGTAGAGAACAGAGGGATGGCAGTGGTAGAGAACAGAGAGATGGCAGTGGTAGAGAACAGAGAGATGGCCGTAGTAGAGAACAGAGGGATGGCAGTGGTAGAGAACAGAGAGATGGCAGTAGTAGAGAACAGAGAGATGCCAGTTGTAGAGAACAGAGAGGTGGCAGTGGTAGAGAACAGAGCGATGGCAGTGGTAGAGAATAGAGAGATGGCAGTGGTAGAGAACAGAGAGATGGCAGTGGTAGAGAACAGAGGGATGGCAGTGGTAGAGAACAGAGAGGTGGCAGTGGTAGAGAACAGAGGGATGGCAGTGGTAGAGAACAGAGAGATGGCAGTGGTAGAGAACAGAGAGGTGGCAGTGGTAGAGAACAGAGAGGTGGCAGTGGTAGAGAACAGAGAGATGGCAGTGGTAGAGAACAGAGAGGTGGCAGTGGTAGAGAACAGAGGGATGGCAGTGGTAGAGAACAGAGGGATGGCAGTGGTAGAGAACAGAGAGATGGCAGTGGTAGAGAACAGAGAGATGGCCGTAGTAGAGAACAGAGGGATGGCAGTGGTAGAGAACAGAGAGATGGCAGTAGTAGAGAACAGAGAGATGCCAGTGGTAGAGAACAGAGAGGTGGCAGTGGTAGAGAACAGAGCGATGGCAGTGGTAGAGAATAGAGAGATGGCAGTGGTAGAGAACAGAGAGATGGCAGTGGTAGAGAACAGAGGGATGGCAGTGGTAGAGAACAGAGAGGTGGCAGTGGTAGAGAACAGAGGGATGGCAGTGGTAGAGAACAGAGAGATGGCAGTGGTAGAGAATAGAGAGATGGCCGTAGTAGAGAACAGAGGGATGGCAGTGGTAGAGAACAGAGAGGTGGCAGTGGTAGAGAACAGAGGGATGGCAGTGGTAGAGAACAGAGAGGTGGCAGTGGTAGAGAACAGAGGGATGGCAGTGGTAGAGAACAGAGAGATGGCAGTGGTAGAGAATAGAGAGATGGCAGTGGTAGAGAACAGAGAGATGGCCGTAGTAGAGAACAGAGGGATGGCAGTGGTAGAGAACAGAGTGATGGCAGTGCTAGTACTAGTAGAGAACAGAGAGGGAGAGGATGAGGAGGGGTGGTGAGAAAATAAAAGATAAGGAGGAAAGGAGAGGGAGAGAAAACAGGCCGTGAGACACAAACGTAAACAGGGAAGAATTGCATTACATCTCCCTATCAGTCGGTATTCAGCACCATAGACAGCTCAGTACTATTTTATCTACTAAACAAAATAGCAGAACACCACTTGCGACATCTATTACAGTAGTAGAGTATACCAATTTACAATGAATTTTACTTCTTGACTATTTTTAAAGGATTTATTGCTTACTTAAAATAAAATGATTAACACGAGGGCTGTCATTTGCTAGCAGTTTCTTGCAAAGGCAGTTTTACATTTGCATCGGTTTGAAATGTCTAGCATCCAGGCCAGCAGTGGAGAGCTGTAGTAGGCAGTGCTATGTGATGGTGCAGGCTGGGAGCGCTGGGTCCAGCGATAAATAATTGTGCAATAGTTACATGTGCGGACACATCAGAGTAATAACAATAAGGTGTTATTAAAGGATGATCAATCTGTGTTACTGGGCGCCCAGTGATTGATAGAGCGCTTCATTTTATGACTTTTCTATTGCTCTTGATTTTTGTGCTAGTATAAACAAACTAAATCATTTCTTTTCAAGGGGGGGGGGGGAGCCCCTCCTGCTCCTACTAGCATCGGTAACAATAAGCGAAGAGAAATGGGAGTCCTGTGAAGAGGGGAGACACTATACAAGCAGAAGAGGACACATGACAGGCTAGTCTTAACCTAGAGAATGCCAGGACAATGCAAGCCTACCAGCCTGGGCACCGGACCTCAGAGGGTTAATAATGCAGAACCCAAATTAAACCGTGTGTACTAATATAATAATACATTTAAAACATGTCCACAAACATTTTATATATATATATATATATATATATATATATATATATATATATATATATATACATACATACAAAAATGGTGTGGTGTGGTATGTTTACATAATGTATTTTCATATATGTATGTATATATCTATATATATCTATAGATAGATATATATATATATATATATATATATATATATATATATATATATATATATAGATATATACATATATATATCTATAGATATAGATATATATATCTATATCTATATCTATAGATAGATAGATAGATAGATAGATAGATAGATAGATAGATAGATAGATAGATAGATAAATTGTGCACACATGCACAGCCTTCCTCTCCATACCATTGTGGTTGTTTAGGAATGATGAGAGAAGCAAAGAGAATAACTGAATAGCCACAAATGATCAAAATGAAAGAAACGTCCTCCAAAAATCGGTTTAAAGCAAAGTAAAAGGATTTTCTATGACGGATGCAGTGATTTTTGCTCCATAAATAGGTTTTAGATTGTAACACACATGTAGAACTGGAACAATGGGAACTACCAGAAAATATATTGGCCGGCCTCTAATACAATTTATTTAGACAGTTTACCTCTCATAAAAATAGAGATTGAATTTTGTACAAGAGTATCTGCCAGGGACCTGGCTCAAGGAAATCAGATTTTTTTTCCACTCCTTTTCTTTTCTATTTTTGTTCAATTTTAACTAAGTACATATAATGTTTTAAAATAGATATAAATCCATTGGCACTTCTTGCTCTGACCCCGAACATGGCTCAGGCAGCTGCTGAAAGTGTCTGCTGCAAAATATCCCATAACAAGCCCTCATCTTAACCCTCTCCTGACTACTGCTCACATCATCATCCCTGTCCACTTCATTGCAATGAACGTGATGATGATAGATAAATATGTCATGCCATGTGTCTGCCATCTATCAATACCCAGTGTTCATTATATATATATGTTTTTTATATATATATATATATATATATATATATAAATATGTGTGTATATCTATCTATCTATCTATATATACATATATATATATATCTATTTACATATATATATATATATATATAAAAATATAGAGATATATATATATATATGTGTGTGTGTGTGTGTGTGTTAGTATGTTCAGGTGTGTGAATAACTGAATAACAACAATCTTTTACTATGCTATTTTAAAGTAGTATATGAATTATACAGTCACATTCATATTAATAATATTATAAACCATGTAATATAAATATCAAACATAAACATATATGCTGTTGTGAATAGCACTGTTTAATTTTTATGCTATTAAGTTAATTCTAAGTACTATTTATGTATTATACTACAAGTATACTACTATAGTAAAAGTTGAGTACTAGCTATTTGTATTAATAGATGAGTGTACAATATGTACATTAAATCATGCATTATATGGCTATAGATGTATTGTTTATCCATATTTTATAGGATTTTTGCATTCTGAATCTTATCATTGCCTTGCACACTGTGATAGGTCTCAGGTGTTTGAGTTACATTATAGATTGTGTGTTCTTTTATATTTGGAAGAAGTACATGACATATATGGATATATATATTACATGACATTTGTCTATGTGTATATCAGTGTGTATAGCCCTGTACAGTTCACACACACATTACTGTAGACGGAAACATGGAAGCAAACATAATGGTATTATTTTGTACTTGTTTTGAGAGGGAAAACGCTAACAGCTAAATGAAATTAAAACAAGCATCCTGATATTCAGGCACTGATTATTCACATGGCAGGTCTCCTGTGCTAAATTGTTCATTTTAAGCAGACCCTCCAGCCCCCCTTCCATAATTAAAGATCTAACATTTTCCTATTTCTAGCTTGATGACAATAATCAATTTTAATTCGCTTTAAATGACACTCAATGCACTTGTGTGATTGCTATTTGCTTGCAGAAAGGCATAGAGGCTGGAGAGGAGAGCCGCCTTGTGCTGCTTTATCCAAGGACAGTCAGTGGGTTCCCCTGCGGTGCACCTACAGTGTACACATGTGTATGACCTGGATGGACATGCGCTGCCATGGCACCTTATCTCTACCACCCTACCCGGCCAGGATCACCCTCACCCTGCCTCTCCTAAGGGTGGATGGGGGCTGGAGCCGTCAGCAGCAATCCTTTTCCTAAGAACTGAAAGGTTGTCTTATTCCAGATCATTCCCATTACAGTTATGACAGCTTGTCTTCTTCCTTGGCAAATAGTAAAGATGTTTTATCCTGCAACCCAGGACTGAGCCAAGGATGATGTGTGTGCGACTCTATGTATTTGTGTTCCTTATTATCTGTACATACATCTGTTCTATGTATCTGTTCAGATGTATGCTGCACTTAATATGAATCCACATAAGGTGTCTGATTATGAATGTTTTCTCCCAGGATTCACACAACCTTGGATTCACACATATTTATTCAATTGTTTCCAATCAGAAAAGTGTGTAGTTGAGTGAGGAACCATATTTATGTGTGTGTATATATATATTATATACAGTATATACTATTATTTATTTTATTTTACTATTATTATTACTTTTTTTTTTTTATGTGTTTATTTTTTGCAATCCTCACGTGCACGTGTACATAAATATTATATACTGAGTTGGAAAGTGTACATAGATAACAGACAGACAGGTAGATGGATGGGGTGGCTCAGTAAATGAGTCATTTTCATTAAGTTTTAGGCAACTTTTTTGTTTTCTTGTGTTTCATATATTTTCTATTTCTATATCCTCTCTCCCTCCAATGTCATCCATGTAACCTGCATGAAATGACTGTTTGTATAGTCTGCATCACTGTGCTTTATTGGAAAATAAAAGGGAAGATCATTTAAACTATGTATGTATAGGAATATATGTAACACAACTAATATCTGGGCCAGCCTTTGTCCTTGTGATATGCACTCTGTGCACTTGGTGTATAGATAAATAATGAGAATCAATGGTTGGGATTTAGCTGGGGCCCATTAACAAGATATGGATGTATAGAGAGTATCAGCTGTCATCTGTGTGCAGCAAGCAATGTATTGCCTTATGTACAGCAATTCTCTCCTGTCTGATCCCTCAGCAGGCAGCCTCATCTCAGCAATTGCACAGGTAGAAGGCATTCAGACACAGGCACACTTCCTCTGAACAGCCTCTGAAGTTAGTTGCTTTTCTGATTTCTATTTACACAAGATACATAATCATATATCAGTTATTCAGTTTGGTGACAAGTCTGGTAATTGGAATAAAGAGGGAACATCTCAACCTTATCACTCTCCAGACCCACAGAAAGCACTAATAAGACTGCATCAATCTTATCCAGCAAATAAATAAAATAGACAAACAAACAAATTCTCCTCCAACAAGTTAATGTGGTGTATCTGAGTGGAAAGTAGATATTTTCACGCGTTCTGGAGATGAGGAGTGACTTTTAATAAAATCAGAAGAAAAACAAATGTAATTCTGTAAGCAATTTCAGAGATCAGCCTTCCCCTTCCCTCAGGAGAAGCAGACAGCTTCACACAACAGTCCTAGCCCAGTACACTTAACCCCTTCATTGCTACACAGCTTCACACAACAGTCCTAGCCCAGTACACTTAACCCCTTCATTGCTACACAGCTTCACACAACAGTCCTAGCCCAGTACACTTAACCCCTTCATTGCTACACAGCTTCACACAACAGTCCTAGCCCAGTACACTTAACCCCTTCCCTGCTACACAGCTTCACACAACAGTCCTAGCCCAGTACACTTAACCCCTTCCCTGCTACACAGCTTCACACAACAGTCCTAGCCCAGTACACTTAACCCCTTCCCTGCTACACAGCTTCACACAACAGTCCTAGCCCAGTACACTTAACCCCTTCCCTGCTACACAGCTTCACACAACAGTCCTAGCCCAGTACACTTAACCCCTTCATTGCTACACAGCTTCACACAACAGTCCTAGCCCAGTACACTTAACCCCTTCATTGCTACACAGCTTCACACAACAGTCCTAGCCCAGTACACTTAACCCCTTCATTGCTACACAGCTTCACACAACAGTCCTAGCCCAGTACACTTAACCCCTTCATTGCTACGCAGCTTCACACAACAGTCCTAGCCCAGTACACTTAACCCCTTCCCTGCTACGCAGCTTCACACAACAGTCCTAGCCCAGTACACTTAACCCCTTCCCTGCTACGCAGCTTCACACAACAGTCCTAGCCCAGTACACTTAACCCCTTCCCTGCTACGCAGCTTCACACAACAGTCCTAGCCCAGTACACTTAACCCCTTCCCTGCTACGCAGCTTCACACAACAGTCCTAGCCCAGTACACTTAACCCCTTCATTGCTACGCAGCTTCACACAACAGCCCTAGCCCAGTACACTTAACCCCTTCCCTGCTACGCAGCTTCACACAACAGTCCTAGCCCAGTACACTTAACCCCTTCCCTGCTACGCAGCTTCACACAACAGTCCTAGCCCAGTACACTTAACCCCTTCCCTGCTACGCAGCTTCACACAACAGTCCTAGCCCAGTACACTTAACCCCTTCATTGCTACGCAGCTTCACACAACAGTCCTAGCCCAGTACACTTAACCCCTTCATTGCTACACAGCTTCACACACCAGTCCTAGCCCAGTACACTTAACCCCTTCACTGCTACACAGCTTCACACAACAGCCCTAGCCCAGTACACTTAACCCCTTCACTGCTACGCAGCTTCACACACCAGTCCTAGCCCAGTACACTTAACCCCTTCACTGCTACGCAGCTTCACACAACAGTCCTAGCCCAGTACACTTAACCCCTTCACTGCTACGCAGCTTCACACAACAGTCCTAGCCCAGTACACTTAACCCCTTCACTGCTACGCAGCTTCACACAACAGTCCTAGCCCAGTACACTTAACCCCTTCACTGCTACGCAGCTTCACACAACAGTCCTAGCCCAGTACACTTAACCCCTTCACTGCTACGCAGCTTCACACAACAGTCCTAGCCCAGTACACTTAACCCCTTCCCTGCTACGCAGCTTCACACAACAGTCCTAGCCCAGTACACTTAACCCCTTCCCTGCTACGCAGCTTCACACAACAGCCCTAGCCCAGTACACTTAACCCCTTCACTGCTACGCAGCTTCACACAACAGCCCTAGCCCAGTACACTTAACCCCTTCACTGCTACGCAGCTTCACACAACAGTCCTAGCCCAGTACACTTAACCCCTTCACTGCTACGCAGCTTCACCCAACAGCCCTAGCCCAGTACACTTAACCCCTTCACTGCTACGCAGCTTCACCCAACAGCCCTAGCCCAGTACACTTAACCCCTTCACTGCTACGCAGCTTCACCCAACAGCCCTAGCCCAGTACACTTAACCCCTTCACTGCTACGCAGCTTCACCCAACAGCCCTAGCCCAGTACACTTAACCCCTTCCCTGCTCCGCAGCTTCACCCAACAGCCCTAGCCCAGTACACTTAACCCCTTCACTGCTACGCAGCTTCACACAACAGCCCTAGCCCAGTACACTTAACCCCTTCCCTGCTCCGCAGCTTCACACAACAGCCCTAGCCCAGTACACTTAACCCCTTCACTGCTACGCAGCTTCACACAACAGCCCTAGCCCAGTACACTTAACCCCTTCCCTGCTACGCAGCTTCACACAACAGCCCTAGCCCAGTACACTTAACCCCTTCCCTGCTACGCAGCTTCACACAACAGCCCTAGCCCAGTACACTTAACTCCTTCCCTGCTACGCAGCTTCACACAACAGCCCTAGCCCAGTACACTTAACCCCTTCCCTGCTACGCAGCTTCACACAACAGCCCTAGCCCAGTACACTTAACCCCTTCCCTGCTACGCAGCTTCACCCAACAGCCCTAGCCCAGTACACTTAACCCCTTCCCTGCTACGCAGCTTCACACAACAGCCCTAGCCCAGTACACTTAACCCCTTCACTGCTACGCAGCTTCACACAACAGCCCTAGCCCAGTACACTTAACCCCTTCACTGCTACGCAGCTTCACCCAACAGCCCTAGCCCAGTACACTTAACCCCTTCACTGCTACGCAGCTTCACCCAACAGCCCTAGCCCAGTACACTTAACCCCTTCACTGCTACGCAGCTTCACCCAACAGCCCTAGCCCAGTACACTTAACCCCTTCACTGCTACGCAGCTTCACCCAACAGCCCTAGCCCAGTACACTTAACCCCTTCACTGCTACGCAGCTTCACCCAACAGCCCTAGCCCAGTACACTTAACCCCTTCACTGCTACGCAGCTTCACCCAACAGCCCTAGCCCAGTACACTTAACCCCTTCCCTGCTCCGCAGCTTCACCCAACAGCCCTAGCCCAGTACACTTAACCCCTTCACTGCTACGCAGCTTCACACAACAGCCCTAGCCCAGTACACTTAACCCCTTCCCTGCTACGCAGCTTCACACAACAGCCCTAGCCCAGTACACTTAACCCCTTCCCTGCTACGCAGCTTCACACAACAGCCCAGCCCAGTACACTTAACCCCTTCCCTGCTACGCAGCTTCACACAACAGCCCAGCCCAGTACACTTAACCCCTTCCCTGCTACGCAGCTTCACACAACAGCCCTAGCCCAGTACACTTAACCCCTTCCCTGCTACGCAGCTTCACACAACAGCCCAGCCCAGTACACTTAACCCCTTCCCTGCTACGCAGCTTCACACAACAGCCCTAGCCCAGTACACTTAACCCCTTCCCTGCTACGCAGCTTCACACAACAGCCCTAGCCCAGTACACTTAACCCCTTCCCTGCTACGCAGCTTCACACAACAGCCCTAGCCCAGTACACTTAACCCCTTCCCTGCTACGCAGCTTCACACAACAGCCCTAGCCCAGTACACTTAACCCCTTCCCTGCTACGCAGCTTCACACAACAGCCCTAGCCCAGTACACTTAACCCCTTCCCTGCTACGCAGCTTCACACAACAGCCCTAGCCCAGTACACTTAACCCCTTCCCTGCTACGCAGCTTCACACAACAGCCCTAGCCCAGTACACTTAACCCCTTCCCTGCTACGCAGCTTCACACAACAGCCCTAGCCCAGTACACTTAACCCCTTCCCTGCTACGCAGCTTCACACAACAGCCCTAGCCCAGTACACTTAACCCCTTCCCTGCTACGCAGCTTCACACAACAGCCCTAGCCCAGTACACTTAACCCCTTCCCTGCTACGCAGCTTCACACAACAGCCCTAGCCCAGTACACTTAACCCCTTCCCTGCTACGCAGCTTCACACAACAGCCCTAGCCCAGTACACTTAACCCCTTCCCTGCTACGCAGCTTCACACAACAGCCCTAGCCCAGTACACTTAACCCCTTCCCTGCTACGCAGCTTCACACAACAGCCCTAGCCCAGTACACTTAACCCCTTCCCTGCTACGCAGCTTCACACAACAGCCCTAGCCCAGTACACTTAACCCCTTCCCTGCTACGCAGCTTCACACAACAGCCCTAGCCCAGTACACTTAACCCCTTCCCTGCTACGCAGCTTCACACAACAGCCCTAGCCCAGTACACTTAACCCCTTCCCTGCTACGCAGCTTCACACAACAGCCCTAGCCCAGTACACTTAACCCCTTCCCTGCTACGCAGCTTCACACAACAGCCCTAGCCCAGTACACTTAACCCCTTCCCTGCTACGCAGCTTCACACAACAGCCCTAGCCCAGTACACTTAACCCCTTCCCTGCTACGCAGCTTCACACAACAGCCCTAGCCCAGTACACTTAACCCCTTCCCTGCTACGCAGCTTCACACAACAGCCCTAGCCCAGTACACTTAACCCCTTCCCTGCTACGCAGCTTCACACAACAGCCCTAGCCCAGTACACTTAACCCCTTCCCTGCTACGCAGCTTCACACAACAGCCCTAGCCCAGTACACTTAACCCCTTCCCTGCTACGCAGCTTCACACAACAGCCCTAGCCCAGTACACTTAACCCCTTCCCTGCTACGCAGCTTCACACAACAGCCCTAGCCCAGTACACTTAACCCCTTCCCTGCTACGCAGCTTCACACAACAGCCCTAGCCCAGTACACTTAACCCCTTCCCTGCTACGCAGCTTCACACAACAGCCCTAGCCCAGTACACTTAACCTTTTCCCTGCTACGCAGCTTCACACAACAGCCCTAGCCCAGTACACTTAACCCCTTCCCTGCTACGCAGCTTCACACAACAGCCCTAGCCCAGTACACTTAACCCCTTCCCTGCTACGCAGCTTCACACAACAGCCCTAGCCCAGTGCACTTAACCCCTTCCCTGCTACGCAGCTTCACACAACAGCCCTAGCCCAGTACACTTAACCCCTTCCCTGCTACGCAGCTTCACACAACAGCCCTAGCCCAGTACACTTAACCCCTTCCCTGCTACGCAGCTTCACACAACAGCCCTAGCCCAGTACACTTAACCCCTTCCCTGCTACGCAGCTTCACACAACAGCCCTAGCCCAGTACACTTAACCCCTTCCCTGCTACGCAGCTTCACACAACAGCCCTAGCCCAGTACACTTAACCCCTTCCCTGCTACGCAGCTTCACACAACAGCCCTAGCCCAGTACACTTAACCCCTTCCCTGCTACGCAGCTTCACACAACAGCCCTAGCCCAGTACACTTAACCCCTTCCCTGCTACGCAGCTTCACACAACAGCCCTAGCCCAGTACACTTAACCCCTTCCCTGCTACGCAGCTTCACACAACAGCCCTAGCCCAGTACACTTAACCCCTTCCCTGCTACGCAGCTTCACACAACAGCCCTAGCCCAGTACACTTAACCCCTTCACTGCTACGCAGCTTCACACAACAGTCCTAGCCCAGTACACCTAACCCCTTCACTGCTACGCAGCTTCACACAACAGTCCTAGCCCAGTACACTTAACCCCTTCACTGCTACGCAGCTTCACACAACAGTCCTAGCCCAGTACACCTAACCCCTTCACTGCTACGCAGCTTCACACAACAGTCCTAGCCCAGTACACTTAACCCCTTCACTGCTACGCAGCTTCACACAACAGTCCTAGCCCAGTACACTTAACCCCTTCACTGCTACGCAGCTTCACACAACAGTCCTAGCCCAGTACACTTAACCCCTTCACTGCTACGCAGCTTCACACAACAGTCCTAGCCCAGTACACTTAACCCCTTCACTGCTACGCAGCTTCAAACAACAGTCCTAGCCCAGTACACCTAACCCCTTCACTGCTACGCAGCTTCACACAACAGTCCTAGCCCAGTACACCTAACCCCTTCCCTGCTACGCAGCTTCACACAACAGTCCTAGCCCAGTACACCTAACCCCTTCCCTGCTACGCAGCTTCACACAACAGTCCTAGCCCAGTACACCTAACCCCTTCACTGCTACGCAGCTTCACACAACAGTCCTAGCCCAGTACACTTAACCCCTTCACTGCTACGCAGCTTCACACAACAGTCCTAGCCCAGTACACTTAACCCCTTCACTGCTCCGCAGCTTCACACAACAGTCCTAGCCCAGTACACTTAACCCCTTCACTGCTCCGCAGCTTCACACAACAGTCCTAGCCCAGTACACTTAACCCCTTCCCTGCTCCGCAGCTTCACACAACAGCCCTAGCCCAGTACACTTAACCCCTTCACTGCTACGCAGCTTCACACAACAGCCCTAGCCCAGTACACTTAACCCCTTCACTGCTACGCAGCTTCACACAACAGCCCTAGCCCAGTACACTTAACCCCTTCCCTGCTACGCAGCTTCACACAACAGCCCTAGCCCAGTACACTTAACCCCTTCCCTGCTACGCAGCTTCACACAACAGCCCTAGCCCAGTACACTTAACCCCTTCACTGCTACGCAGCTTCACACAACAGCCCTAGCCCAGTACACTTAACCCCTTCACTGCTACGCAGCTTCACACAACAGCCCTAGCCCAGTACACTTAACCCCTTCACTGCTACGCAGCTTCACCCAACAGCCCTAGCCCAGTACACTTAACCCCTTCACTGCTACGCAGCTTCACCCAACAGCCCTAGCCCAGTACACTTAACCCCTTCACTGCTACGCAGCTTCACCCAACAGCCCTAGCCCAGTACACTTAACCCCTTCACTGCTACGCAGCTTCACCCAACAGCCCTAGCCCAGTACACTTAACCCCTTCACTGCTACGCAGCTTCACCCAACAGCAATAGCCCAGTACACTTAACCCCTTCACTGCTACGCAGCTTCACCCAACAGCCCTAGCCCAGTACACTTAACCCCTTCACTGCTACGCAGCTTCACCCAACAGCCCTAGCCCAGTACACTTAACCCCTTCACTGCTACGCAGCTTCACCCAACAGCCCTAGCCCAGTACACTTAACCCCTTCACTGCTACGCAGCTTCACCCAAAAGCCCTAGCCCAGTACACTTAACCCCTTCACTGCTACGCAGCTTCACCCAACAGCCCTAGCCCAGTACACTTAACCCCTTCACTGCTACGCAGCTTCACCCAACAGCCCTAGCCCAGTACACTTAACCCCTTCACTGCTACGCAGCTTCACCCAACAGCCCTAGCCCAGTACACTTAACCCCTTCACTGCTACGCAGCTTCACCCAACAGCCCTAGCCCAGTACACTTAACCCCTTCACTGCTACGCAGCTTCACCCAACAGCCCTAGCCCAGTACACTTAACCCCTTCACTGCTACGCAGCTTCACCCAACAGCCCTAGCCCAGTACACTTAACCCCTTCACTGCTACGCAGCTTCACCCAACAGCCCTAGCCCAGTACACTTAACCCCTTCCCTGCTACGCAGCTTCACCCAACAGCCCTAGCCCAGTACACTTAACCCCTTCCCTGCTACGCAGCTTCACCCAACAGCCCTAGCCCAGTACACTTAACCCCTTCCCTGCTACGCAGCTTCACCCAACAGCCCTAGCCCAGTACACTTAACCCCTTCCCTGCTACGCAGCTTCACCCAACAGCCCTAGCCCAGTACACTTAACCCCTTCCCTGCTACGCAGCTTCACACAACAGCCCTAGCCCAGTACACTTAACCCCTTCCCTGCTACGCAGCTTCACACAACAGCCCTAGCCCAGTACACTTAACCCCTTCCCTGCTACGCAGCTTCACACAACAGCCCTAGCCCAGTACACTTAACCCCTTCCCTGCTACGCAGCTTCACACAACAGCCCTAGCCCAGTACACTTAACCCCTTCCCTGCTACGCAGCTTCACACAACAGCCCTAGCCCAGTACACTTAACCCCTTCCCTGCTACGCAGCTTCACACAACAGCCCTAGCCCAGTACACTTAACCCCTTCCCTGCTACGCAGCTTCACACAACAGCCCTAGCCCAGTACACTTAACCCCTTCCCTGCTACGCAGCTTCACACAACAGCCCTAGCCCAGTACACTTAACCCCTTCCCTGCTACGCAGCTTCACACAACAGCCCTAGCCCAGTACACTTAACCCCTTCCCTGCTACGCAGCTTCACACAACAGCCCTAGCCCAGTACACTTAACCCCTTCCCTGCTACGCAGCTTCACACAACAGCCCTAGCCCAGTACACTTAACCCCTTCCCTGCTACGCAGCTTCACACAACAGCCCTAGCCCAGTACACTTAACCCCTTCCCTGCTACGCAGCTTCACACAACAGCCCTAGCCCAGTACACTTAACCCCTTCCCTGCTACGCAGCTTCACACAACAGCCCTAGCCCAGTACACTTAACCCCTTCCCTGCTACGCAGCTTCACACAACAGCCCTAGCCCAGTACACTTAACCCCTTCCCTGCTACGCAGCTTCACACAACAGCCCTAGCCCAGTACACTTAACCCCTTCCCTGCTACGCAGCTTCACACAACAGCCCTAGCCCAGTACACTTAACCCCTTCCCTGCTACGCAGCTTCACACAACAGCCCTAGCCCAGTACACTTAACCCCTTCCCTGCTACGCAGCTTCACACAACAGCCCTAGCCCAGTACACTTAACCCCTTCCCTGCTACGCAGCTTCACACAACAGCCCTAGCCCAGTACACTTAACCCCTTCCCTGCTACGCAGCTTCACACAACAGCCCTAGCCCAGTACACTTAACCCCTTCCCTGCTACGCAGCTTCACACAACAGCCCTAGCCCAGTACACTTAACCCCTTCCCTGCTACGCAGCTTCACACAACAGCCCTAGCCCAGTACACTTAACCCCTTCCCTGCTACGCAGCTTCACACAACAGCCCTAGCCCAGTACACTTAACCCCTTCCCTGCTACGCAGCTTCACACAACAGCCCTAGCCCAGTACACTTAACCCCTTCCCTGCTACGCAGCTTCACACAACAGCCCTAGCCCAGTACACTTAACCCCTTCCCTGCTACGCAGCTTCACACAACAGCCCTAGCCCAGTACACTTAACCCCTTCACTGCTACGCAGCTTCACACAACAGCCCTAGCCCAGTACACCTAACCCCTTCACTGCTACGCAGCTTCACACAACAGTCCTAGCCCAGTACACTTAACCCCTTCACTGCTACGCAGCTTCACACAACAGTCCTAGCCCAGTACACTTAACCCCTTCCCTGCTACGCAGCTTCACACAACAGTCCTAGCCCAGTACACTTAACCCCTTCACTGCTCCGCAGCTTCACACAACAGTCCTAGCCCAGTACACTTAACCCCTTCACTGCTCCGCAGCTTCACACAACAGTCCTAGCCCAGTACACTTAACCCCTTCACTGCTCCGCAGCTTCACACAACAGTCCTAGCCCAGTACACTTAACCCCTTCACTGCTCCGCAGCTTCACACAACAGTCCTAGCCCAGTACACTTAACCCCTTCACTGCTCCGCAGCTTCACACAACAGTCCTAGCCCAGTACACTTAACCCCTTCCCTGCTCCGCAGCTTCACACAACAGTCCTAGCCCAGTACACTTAACCCCTTCCCTGCTCCGCAGCTTCACACAACAGTCCTAGCCCAGTACACTTAACCCCTTCCCTGCTCCGCAGCTTCACACAACAGTCCTAGCCCAGTACACTTAACCCCTTCCCTGCTCCGCAGCTTCACACAACAGTCCTAGCCCAGTACACTTAACCCCTTCCCTGCTCCGCAGCTTCACACAACAGTCCTAGCCCAGTACACTTAACCCCTTCCCTGCTCCGCAGCTTCACACAACAGCCCTAGCCCAGTACACTTAACCCCTTCCCTGCTACGCAGCTTCACACAACAGCCCTAGCCCAGTACACTTAACCCCTTCCCTGCTCCGCAGCTTCACACAACAGCCCTAGCCCAGTACACTTAACCCCTTCCCTGCTACGCAGCTTCACACAACAGCCCTAGCCCAGTACACTTAACCCCTTCCCTGCTACGCAGCTTCACACAACAGCCCTAGCCCAGTACACTTAACCCCTTCCCTGCTACGCAGCTTCACACAACAGCCCTAGCCCAGTACACTTAACCCCTTCCCTGCTACGCAGCTTCACACAACAGTCCTAGCCCAGTACACTTAACCCCTTCCCTGCTACGCAGCTTCACACAACAGTCCTAGCCCAGTACACTTAACCCCTTCCCTGCTACGCAGCTTCACACAACAGTCCTAGCCCAGTACACTTAACCCCTTCCCTGCTACGCAGCTTCACACAACAGTCCTAGCCCAGTACACTTAACCCCTTCCCTGCTACGCAGCTTCACACAACAGTCCTAGCCCAGTACACTTAACCCCTTCCCTGCTACGCAGCTTCACACAACAGTCCTAGCCCAGTACACTTAACCCCTTCCCTGCTACGCAGCTTCACACAACAGTCCTAGCCCAGTACACTTAACCCCTTCCCTGCTACGCAGCTTCACACAACAGTCCTAGCCCAGTACACTTAACCCCTTCACTGCTACGCAGCTTCACACAACAGTCCTAGCCCAGTACACTTAACCCCTTCCCTGCTACGCAGCTTCACACAACAGTCCTAGCCCAGTACACTTAACCCCTTCACTGCTACGCAGCTTCACACAACAGTCCTAGCCCAGTACACTTAACCCCTTCACTGCTACGCAGCTTCACACAACAGTCCTAGCCCAGTACACTTAACCCCTTCACTGCTACGCAGCTTCACACAACAGTCCTAGCCCAGTACACTTAACCCCTTCACTGCTACGCAGCTTCACACAACAGTCCTAGCCCAGTACACTTAACCCCTTCACTGCTACGCAGCTTCACACAACAGTCCTAGCCCACTACACTTAACCCCTTCACTGCTACGCAGCTTCACACAACAGTCCTAGCCCAGTACACTTAACCCCTTCACTGCTACGCAGCTTCACACAACAGTCCTAGCCCAGTACACTTAACCCCTTCACTGCTACGCAGCTTCACACAACAGTCCTAGCCCAGTACACTTAACCCCTTCACTGCTACGCAGCTTCACACAACAGTCCTAGCCCACTACACTTAACCCCTTCACTGCTACGCAGCTTCACACAACAGTCCGAGCCCACTACACTTAACCCCTTCACTGCTACGCAGCTTCACACAACAGTCCGAGCCCAGTACACTTAACCCCTTCACTGCTACGCAGCTTCACACAACAGTCCTAGCCCACTACACTTAACCCCTTCACTGCTACGCAGCTTCACACAACAGTCCTAGCCCACTACACTTAACCCCTTCACTGCTACGCAGCTTCACACAACAGTCCTAGCCCACTACACTTAACCCCTTCACTGCTACGCAGCTTCACACAACAGTCCTAGCCCACTACACTTAACCCCTTCACTGCTACGCAGCTTCACACAACAGTCCTAGCCCACTACACTTAACCCCTTCACTGCTACGCAGCTTCACACAACAGTCCTAGCCCTCTACACTTAACCCCTTCACTGCTACGCAGCTTCACACAACAGTCCTAGCCCTCTACACTTAACCCCTTCACTGCTACGCAGCTTCACACAACAGTCCTAGCCCAGTACACTTAACCCCTTCACTGCTACGCAGCTTCACACAACAGCCCTAGCCCAGTACACTTAACCCCTTCACTGCTACGCAGCTTCACACAACAGCCCTAGCCCAGTACACTTAACCCCTTCACTGCTACGCAGCTTCACACAACAGCCCTAGCCCAGTACACTTAACCCCTTCCCTGCTACGCAGCTTCACACAACAGCCCTAGCCCAGTACACTTAACCCCTTCACTGCTACGCAGCTTCACACAACAGCCCTAGCCCAGTACACTTAACCCCTTCACTGCTACGCAGCTTCACACAACAGCCCTAGCCCAGTACACTTAACCCCTTCCCTGCTACGCAGCTTCACACAACAGCCCTAGCCCAGTACACTTAACCCCTTCACTGCTACGCAGCTTCACACCACAGCCCTAGCCCAGTACACTTAACCCCTTCCCTGCTACGCAGCTTCACACCACAGTCCTAGCCCAGTACACTTAACCCCTTCACTGCTACGCAGCTTCACACAACAGCCCTAGCCCAGTACACTTAACCCCTTCACTGCTACGCAGCTTCACACAACAGCCCTAGCCCAGTACACTTAACCCCTTCACTGCTACGCAGCTTCACACAACAGCCCTAGCCCAGTACACTTAACCCCTTCACTGCTACGCAGCTTCACACAACAGCCCTAGCCCAGTACACTTAACCCCTTCACTGCTACGCAGCTTCACACAACAGCCCTAGCCCAGTACACTTAACCCCTTCCCTGCTACGCAGCTTCACACAACAGCCCTAGCCCAGTACACTTAACCCCTTCACTGCTACGCAGCTTCACACCACAGTCCTAGCCCAGTACACTTAACCCCTTCCCTGCTACGCAGCTTCACACCACAGTCCTAGCCCAGTACACTTAACCCCTTCCCTGCTACGCAGCTTCACACAACAGTCCTAGCCCAGTACACTTAACCCCTTCACTGCTACGCAGCTTCACACAACAGCCCTAGCCCAGTACACTTAACCCCTTCACTGCTACGCAGCTTCACACAACAGCCCTAGCCCAGTACACTTAACCCCTTCACTGCTACGCAGCTTCACACAACAGTCCTAGCCCAGAACACTTAACCCCTTCACTGCTACGCAGCTTCACACAACAGTCCTAGCCCAGTACACTTAACCCCTTCCCTGTTACGCAGCTTCAGACAACAGTCCTAGCCCAGTACACTTAACCCCTTCCCTGCTACGCAACTTCAGACAACAGTCCTAGCCCAGTACACTTAACCCCTTCCCTGCTACGCAGCTTCAGACAACAGTCCTAGCCCAGTACACTTAACCCCTTCACTGCTACGCAGCTTCACACAACAGTCCTAGCCCAGTACACTTAACCCCTTCACTGCTACGCAGCTTCACACAACAGTCCTAGCCCAGTACACTTAACCCCTTCCCTGCTACGCAGCTTCACACAACAGTCCTAGCCCAGAACACTTAACCCCTTCACTGCTACGCAGCTTCACCCAACAGCCCTAGCCCAGTACACTTAACCCCTTCCCTGCTACGCAGCTTCACCCAACAGCCCTAGCCCAGTACACTTAACCCCTTCCCTGCTACGCAGCTTCACCCAACAGCCCTAGCCCAGTACACTTAACCCCTTCCCTGCTACGCAGCTTCACCCAACAGCCCTAGCCCAGTACACTTAACCCCTTCCCTGCTACGCAGCTTCACACAACAGCCCTAGCCCAGTACACTTAACCCCTTCCCTGCTACGCAGCTTCACCCAACAGCCCTAGCCCAGTACACTTAACCCCTTCCCTGCTACGCAGCTTCACACAACAGCCCTAGCCCAGTACACTTAACCCCTTCCCTGCTACGCAGCTTCACACAACAGCCCTAGCCCAGTACACTTAACCCCTTCCCTGCTACGCAGCTTCACACAACAGCCCTAGCCCAGTACACTTAACCCCTTCCCTGCTACGCAGCTTCACACAACAGCCCTAGCCCAGTACACTTAACCCCTTCCCTGCTACGCAGCTTCACACAACAGCCCTAGCCCAGTACACTTAACCCCTTCCCTGCTACGCAGCTTCACACAACAGCCCTAGCCCAGTACACTTAACCCCTTCCCTGCTACGCAGCTTCACACAACAGCCCTAGCCCAGTACACTTAACCCCTTCCCTGCTACGCAGCTTCACACAACAGCCCTAGCCCAGTACACTTAACCCCTTCCCTGCTACGCAGCTTCACACAACAGCCCTAGCCCAGTACACTTAACCCCTTCCCTGCTACGCAGCTTCACACAACAGCCCTAGCCCAGTACACTTAACCCCTTCCCTGCTACGCAGCTTCACACAACAGCCCTAGCCCAGTACACTTAACCCCTTCCCTGCTACGCAGCTTCACACAACAGCCCTAGCCCAGTACACTTAACCCCTTCCCTGCTACGCAGCTTCACACAACAGCCCTAGCCCAGTACACTTAACCCCTTCCCTGCTACGCAGCTTCACACAACAGCCCTAGCCCAGTACACTTAACCCCTTCCCTGCTACGCAGCTTCACACAACAGCCCTAGCCCAGTACACTTAACCCCTTCCCTGCTACGCAGCTTCACACAACAGCCCTAGCCCAGTACACTTAACCCCTTCCCTGCTACGCAGCTTCACACAACAGCCCTAGCCCAGTACACTTAACCCCTTCCCTGCTACGCAGCTTCACACAACAGCCCTAGCCCAGTACACTTAACCCCTTCCCTGCTACGCAGCTTCACACAACAGCCCTAGCCCAGTACACATAACCCCTTCCCTGCTACGCAGCTTCACACAACAGCCCTAGCCCAGTACACTTAACCCCTTCCCTGCTACGCAGCTTCACACAACAGCCCTAGCCCAGTACACTTAACCCCTTCCCTGCTACGCAGCTTCACACAACAGCCCTAGCCCAGTACACTTAACCCCTTCCCTGCTACGCAGCTTCACACAACAGCCCTAGCCCAGTACACTTAACCCCTTCCCTGCTACGCAGCTTCACACAACAGCCCTAGCCCAGTACACTTAACCCCTTCCCTGCTACGCAGCTTCACACAACAGCCCTAGCCCAGTACACTTAACCCCTTCCCTGCTACGCAGCTTCACACAACAGCCCTAGCCCAGTACACTTAACCCCTTCCCTGCTACGCAGCTTCACACAACAGTCCTAGCCCAGTACACTTAACCCCTTCCCTGCTACGCAGCTTCACACAACAGTCCTAGCCCAGTACACTTAACCCCTTCACTGCTACGCAGCTTCACACAACAGTCCTAGCCCAGTACACCTAACCCCTTCACTGCTACGCAGCTTCACACAACAGTCCTAGCCCAGTACACTTATCCCCTTCCCTGCTACGCAGCTTCACACAACAGCCCTAGCCCAGTACACCTAACCCCTTCACTGCTACGCAGCTTCACACAACAGTCCTAGCCCAGTACACTTAACCCCTTCACTGCTACGCAGCTTCACACAACAGTCCTAGCCCAGTACACTTAACCCCTTCCCTGCTACGCAGCTTCACACAACAGTCCTAGCCCAGTACACTTAACCCCTTCACTGCTCCGCAGCTTCACACAACAGTCCTAGCCCAGTACACTTAACCCCTTCACTGCTCCGCAGCTTCACACAACAGTCCTAGCCCAGTACACTTAACCCCTTCACTGCTCCGCAGCTTCACACAACAGTCCTAGCCCAGTACACTTAACCCCTTCACTGCTCCGCAGCTTCACACAACAGTCCTAGCCCAGTACACTTAACCCCTTCCCTGCTCCGCAGCTTCACACAACAGTCCTAGCCCAGTACACTTAACCCCTTCCCTGCTCCGCAGCTTCACACAACAGTCCTAGCCCAGTACACTTAACCCCTTCCCTGCTCCGCAGCTTCACACAACAGTCCTAGCCCAGTACACTTAACCCCTTCCCTGCTCCGCAGCTTCACACAACAGTCCTAGCCCAGTACACTTAACCCCTTCCCTGCTCCGCAGCTTCACACAACAGTCCTAGCCCAGTACACTTAACCCCTTCCCTGCTCCGCAGCTTCACACAACAGCCCTAGCCCAGTACACTTAACCCCTTCCCTGCTACGCAGCTTCACACAACAGCCCTAGCCCAGTACACTTAACCCCTTCCCTGCTCCGCAGCTTCACACAACAGCCCTAGCCCAGTACACTTAACCCCTTCCCTGCTACGCAGCTTCACACAACAGCCCTAGCCCAGTACACTTAACCCCTTCCCTGCTACGCAGCTTCACACAACAGCCCTAGCCCAGTACACTTAACCCCTTCCCTGCTACGCAGCTTCACACAACAGTCCTAGCCCAGTACACTTAACCCCTTCCCTGCTACGCAGCTTCACACAACAGTCCTAGCCCAGTACACTTAACCCCTTCCCTGCTACGCAGCTTCACACAACAGTCCTAGCCCAGTACACTTAACCCCTTCCCTGCTACGCAGCTTCACACAACAGTCCTAGCCCAGTACACTTAACCCCTTCCCTGCTACGCAGCTTCACACAACAGTCCTAGCCCAGTACACTTAACCCCTTCCCTGCTACGCAGCTTCACACAACAGTCCTAGCCCAGTACACTTAACCCCTTCCCTGCTACGCAGCTTCTCACAACAGTCCTAGCCCAGTACACTTAACCCCTTCCCTGCTACGCAGCTTCACACAACAGTCCTAGCCCAGTACACTTAACCCCTTCCCTGCTACGCAGCTTCACACAACAGTCCTAGCCCAGTACACTTAACCCCTTCACTGCTACGCAGCTTCACACAACAGTCCTAGCCCAGTACACTTAACCCCTTCCCTGCTACGCAGCTTCACACAACAGTCCTAGCCCAGTACACTTAACCCCTTCACTGCTACGCAGCTTCACAGAACAGTCCTAGCCCAGTACACTTAACCCCTTCACTGCTACGCAGCTTCACACAACAGTCCTAGCCCAGTACACTTAACCCCTTCACTGCTACGCAGCTTCACACAACAGTCCTAGCCCACTACACTTAACCCCTTCACTGCTACGCAGCTTCACACAACAGTCCTAGCCCAGTACACTTAACCCCTTCACTGCTACGCAGCTTCACACAACAGTCCTAGCCCACTACACTTAACCCCTTCACTGCTACGCAGCTTCACACAACAGTCCTAGCCCACTACACTTAACCCCTTCACTGCTACGCAGCTTCACACAACAGTCCTAGCCCAGTACACTTAACCCCTTCACTGCTACGCAGCTTCACACAACAGTCCTAGCCCAGTACACTTAACCCCTTCACTGCTACGCAGCTTCACACAACAGTCCTAGCCCAGTACACTTAACCCCTTCACTGCTACGCAGCTTCACACAACAGTCCTAGCCCAGTACACTTAACCCCTTCACTGCTACGCAGCTTCACACAACAGTCCTAGCCCACTACACTTAACCCCTTCACTGCTACGCAGCTTCACACAACAGTCCGAGCCCACTACACTTAACCCCTTCACTGCTACGCAGCTTCACACAACAGTCCTAGCCCACTACACTTAACCCCTTCACTGCTACGCAGCTTCACACAACAGTCCTAGCCCACTACACTTAACCCCTTCACTGCTACGCAGCTTCACACAACAGTCCTAGCCCACTACACTTAACCCCTTCACTGCTACGCAGCTTCACACAACAGTCCTAGCCCACTACACTTAACCCCTTCACTGCTACGCAGCTTCACACAACAGTCCTAGCCCTCTACACTTAACCCCTTCACTGCTACGCAGCTTCACACAACAGTCCTAGCCCTCTACACTTAACCCCTTCACTGCTACGCAGCTTCACACAACAGTCCTAGCCCAGTACACTTAACCCCTTCACTGCTACGCAGCTTCACACAACAGCCCTAGCCCAGTACACTTAACCCCTTCACTGCTACGCAGCTTCACACAACAGCCCTAGCCCAGTACACTTAACCCCTTCACTGCTACGCAGCTTCACACAACAGCCCTAGCCCAGTACACTTAACCCCTTCCCTGCTACGCAGCTTCACACAACAGCCCTAGCCCAGTACACTTAACCCCTTCACTGCTACGCAGCTTCACACAACAGCCCTAGCCCAGTACACTTAACCCCTTCACTGCTACGCAGCTTCACACAACAGTCCTAGCCCAGTACACTTAACCCCTTCCCTGCTACGCAGCTTCACACAACAGCCCTAGCCCAGTACACTTAACCCCTTCACTGCTACGCAGCTTCACACCACAGTCCTAGCCCAGTACACTTAACCCCTTCCCTGCTACGCAGCTTCACACCACAGTCCTAGCCCAGTACACTTAACCCCTTCACTGCTACGCAGCTTCACACAACAGCCCTAGCCCAGTACACTTAACCCCTTCACTGCTACGCAGCTTCACACAACAGCCCTAGCCCAGTACACTTAACCCCTTCACTGCTACGCAGCTTCACACAACAGCCCTAGCCCAGTACACTTAACCCCTTCACTGCTACGCAGCTTCACACAACAGCCCTAGCCCAGTACACTTAACCCCTTCACTGCTACGCAGCTTCACACAACAGTCCTAGCCCAGTACACTTAACCCCTTCCCTGCTACGCAGCTTCACACAACAGCCCTAGCCCAGTACACTTAACCCCTTCACTGCTACGCAGCTTCACACCACAGCCCTAGCCCAGTACACTTAACCCCTTCCCTGCTACGCAGCTTCACACCACAGTCCTAGCCCAGTACACTTAACCCCTTCCCTGCTACGCAGCTTCACACAACAGTCCTAGCCCAGTACACTTAACCCCTTCACTGCTACGCAGCTTCACACAACAGCCCTAGCCCAGTACACTTAACCCCTTCACTGCTACGCAGCTTCACACAACAGCCCTAGCCCAGTACACTTAACCCCTTCACTGCTACACAGCTTCACACAACAGTCCTAGCCCAGAACACTTAACCCCTTCACTGCTACGCAGCTTCACACAACAGTCCTAGCCCAGTACACTTAACCCCTTCCCTGTTACGCAGCTTCAGACAACAGTCCTAGCCCAGTACACTTAACCCCTTCCCTGCTACGCAGCTTCAGACAACAGTCCTAGCCCAGTACACTTAACCCCTTCCCTGCTACGCAGCTTCAGACAACAGTCCTAGCCCAGTACACTTAACCCCTTCACTGCTACGCAGCTTCACACAACAGTCCTAGCCCAGTACACTTAACCCCTTCACTGCTACGCAGCTTCACACAACAGTCCTAGCCCAGTACACTTAACCCCTTCCCTGCTACGCAGCTTCACACAACAGTCCTAGCCCAGAACACTTAACCCCTTCACTGCTACACAGCTTCACACAACAGTCTTAGCCCAGAACACTTAACCCCTTCACTGCTACACAGCTTCACACAACAGTCCTAGCCCAGTACACTTAACCCCTTCACTGCTACACAGCTTCACACAACAGTCCTAGCCCAGTACACTTAACCCCTTCCCTGTTACGCAGCTTCAGACAACAGTCCTAGCCCAGTACACTTAACCCCTTCCCTGCTACGCAGCTTCAGACAACAGTCCTAGCCCAGTACACTTAACCCCTTCCCTGCTACGCAGCTTCACACAACAGTCCTAGCCCAGTACACTTAACCCCTTCACTGCTACGCAGCTTCACACAACAGTCCTAGCCCAGTACACTTAACCCCTTCCCTGCTACGCAGCTTCAGACAACAGTCCTAGCCCAGTACACTTAACCCCTTCCCTGCTACGCAGCTTCACACAACAGTCCTAGCCCAGTACACTTAACCCCTTCACTGCTACGCAGCTTCAGACAACAGTCCTAGCCCAGTACACTTAACCCCTTCCCTGCTACACAGCTTCACACAACAGTCCTAGCCCAGTACACTTAACCCCTTCACTGCTACACAGCTTCACACAACAGTCCTAGCCCAGTACACTTAACCCCTTCCCTGCTACACAGCTTCACACAACAGTCCTAGCCCAGTACCCTTAACCCCTTCACTGCTACACAGCTTCACACAACAGTCCTAGCCCAGTACACTTAACCCTTTCACTGCTACACAGCTTCACACAACAGTCCTAGCCCACTACACTTAACCCTTTCACTGCTACACAGCTTCACACAACAGTCCTAGCCCAGTACACTTAACCCCTTCACTGCTACGCAGCTTCACACAACAGTCCTAGCCCAGTACACTTAACCCCTTCCCTGCTACGCAGCTTCAGACAACAGTCCTAGCCCAGTACACTTAACCCCTTCCCTGCTACGCAGCTTCACACAACAGTCCTAGCCCAGTACACTTAACCCCTTCACTGCTACGCAGCTTCACACAACAGTCCTAGCCCAGTACACTTAACCCCTTCCCTGCTACACAGCTTCACACAACAGTCCTAGCCCAGTACACTTAACCCCTTCACTGCTACACAGCTTCAGACAACAGTCCTAGCCCAGTACACTTAACCCCTTCCCTGCTACACAGCTTCACACAACAGTCCTACCCCAGTACCCTTAACCCCTTCACTGCTACACAGCTTCACACAACAGTCCTAGCCCACTACACTTAACCCTTTCACTGCTACACAGCTTCACACAACAGTCCTAGCCCAGTACACTTAACCCCTTCACTGCTACACAGCTTCACACAACAGTCCTAGCCCAGTACACTTAACCCCTTCACTGCTACACAGCTTCACACAACAGTCCTAGCCAAGTACACTTAACCCTTTCACTGCTACACAGCTTCACACAACAGTCCTAGCCCAGTACACTTAACCCCTTCACTGCTACACAGCTTCACACAACAGTCCTAGCCCAGTACACTTAACCCCTTCACTGCTACGCAGCTTCACACAACAGCCCTAGCCCAGTACACTTAACCCCTTCACTGCTACGCAGCTTCACACAACAGCCCTAGCCCAGTACACTTAACCCCTTCACTGCTACACAGCTTCACACAACAGTCCTAGCCCAGAACACTTAACCCCTTCACTGCTACGCAGCTTCACACAACAGTCCTAGCCCAGTACACTTAACCCCTTCCCTGTTACGCAGCTTCAGACAACAGTCCTAGCCCAGTACACTTAACCCCTTCCCTGCTACGCAGCTTCAGACAACAGTCCTAGCCCAGTACACTTAACCCCTTCCCTGCTACGCAGCTTCAGACAACAGTCCTAGCCCAGTACACTTAACCCCTTCACTGCTACGCAGCTTCACACAACAGTCCTAGCCCAGTACACTTAACCCCTTCACTGCTACGCAGCTTCACACAACAGTCCTAGCCCAGTACACTTAACCCCTTCCCTGCTACGCAGCTTCACACAACAGTCCTAGCCCAGAACACTTAACCCCTTCACTGCTACACAGCTTCACACAACAGTCTTAGCCCAGAACACTTAACCCCTTCACTGCTACACAGCTTCACACAACAGTCCTAGCCCAGTACACTTAACCCCTTCACTGCTACACAGCTTCACACAACAGTCCTAGCCCAGTACACTTAACCCCTTCCCTGTTACGCAGCTTCAGACAACAGTCCTAGCCCAGTACACTTAACCCCTTCCCTGCTACGCAGCTTCAGACAACAGTCCTAGCCCAGTACACTTAACCCCTTCCCTGCTACGCAGCTTCACACAACAGTCCTAGCCCAGTACACTTAACCCCTTCACTGCTACGCAGCTTCACACAACAGTCCTAGCCCAGTACACTTAACCCCTTCCCTGCTACGCAGCTTCAGACAACAGTCCTAGCCCAGTACACTTAACCCCTTCCCTGCTACGCAGCTTCACACAACAGTCCTAGCCCAGTACACTTAACCCCTTCACTGCTACGCAGCTTCACACAACAGTCCTAGCCCAGTACACTTAACCCCTTCCCTGCTACACAGCTTCACACAACAGTCCTAGCCCAGTACACTTAACCCCTTCACTGCTACACAGCTTCAGACAACAGTCCTAGCCCAGTACACTTAACCCCTTCCCTGCTACACAGCTTCACACAACAGTCCTAGCCCAGTACCCTTAACCCCTTCACTGCTACACAGCTTCACACAACAGTCCTAGCCCAGTACACTTAACCCTTTCACTGCTACACAGCTTCACACAACAGTCCTAGCCCACTACACTTAACCCTTTCACTGCTACACAGCTTCACACAACAGTCCTAGCCCAGTACACTTAACCCCTTCACTGCTACACAGCTTCACACAACAGTCCTAGCCCAGTACACTTAACCCCTTCCCTGCTACGCAGCTTCAGACAACAGTCCTAGCCCAGTACACTTAACCCCTTCCCTGCTACGCAGCTTCAGACAACAGTCCTAGCCCAGTACACTTAACCCCTTCCCTGCTACGCAGCTTCACACAACAGTCCTAGCCCAGTACACTTAACCCCTTCACTGCTACGCAGCTTCACACAACAGTCCTAGCCCAGTACACTTAACCCCTTCACTGCTACACAGCTTCACACAACAGTCCTAGCCCAGTACACTTAACCCCTTCCCTGCTACGCAGCTTCACACAACAGTCCTAGCCCAGTACACTTAACCCCTTCACTGCTACGCAGCTTCACACAACAGTCCTAGCCCAGTACACTTAACCCCTTCACTGCTACACAGCTTCACACAACAGTCCTAGCCCAGTACACTTAACCCCTTCCCTGCTACGCAGCTTCACACAACAGTCCTAGCCCACTACACTTAACCCTTTCACTGCTACACAGCTTCACACAACAGTCCTAGCCCAGTACACTTAACCCCTTCACTGCTACACAGCTTCACACAACAGTCCTAGCCCAGTACACTTAACCCCTTCCCTGCTACGCAGCTTCACACAACAGTCCTAGCCCAGTACACTTAACCCCTTCCCTGCTACGCAGCTTCAGACAACAGTCCTAGCCCAGTACACTTAACCCCTTCCCTGCTACGCAGCTTCACACAACAGTCCTAGCCCAGTACACTTAACCCCTTCACTGCTACGCAGCTTCACACAACAGTCCTAGCCCAGTACACTTAACCCCTTCCCTGCTACACAGCTTCACACAACAGTCCTAGCCCAGTACACTTAACCCCTTCACTGCTACACAGCTTCAGACAACAGTCCTAGCCCAGTACACTTAACCCCTTCCCTGCTACACAGCTTCACACAACAGTCCTAGCCCAGTACCCTTAACCCCTTCACTGCTACACAGCTTCACACAACAGTCCTAGCCCACTACACTTAACCCTTTCACTGCTACACAGCTTCACACAACAGTCCTAGCCCAGTACACTTAACCCCTTCACTGCTACACAGCTTCACACAACAGTCCTAGCCCAGTACACTTAACCCCTTCACTGCTACACAGCTTCACACAACAGTCCTAGCCAAGTACACTTAACCCTTTCACTGCTACACAGCTTCACACAACAGTCCTAGCCCAGTACACTTAACCCCTTCACTGCTACACAGCTTCACACAACAGTCCTAGCCCAGTACACTTAACCCCTTCACTGCTACACAGCTTCACACAACAGTCCTAGCCAAGTACACTTAACCCCTTCACTGGTACACAGCTTCACACAACAGTCCTAGCCCAGTACACTTAACCCCTTCACTGCTACACAGCTTTACACAACAGTCCTAGCCCAGTACACTTAACCCCTTCACTGCTACACAGCTTTACACAACAGTCCTAGCCCAGTAAACTTAACCCTTTCACTGCTACACAGCGTCACACAACACAACAGTCCTAGCCCAGTACACTTAACCCTTTCACTGCTACACAGAATACACAGCTTCACACAACAGTCCTAGCCCAGTACACTTAACCCCTTCACTGCTACACAGCTTCACACAACAGTCCTAGCCCAGTACACTTAACCCCTTCACTGCTACACAGCTTCACACAACAGTCCTAGCCAGTACACTTAACCCCTTCACTGCTACACAGCTTCACTAAACAGTCCTATCCCAGTACACTTAACCCTTTCACTGCCACACAGCTTCACACAACAGTCCTAGCCCAGTACACTTAACCCCTTCACTGCTACACAGCTTCACACAACAGTCCTAGCCCAGTACACTTAACCCCTTCACTGCTAAACAGCTTCACACAACAGTCCTAGCCCAGTACACTTAACCCCTTCACTGCTACACAGCTTCACACAACAGTCCTAGCCCAGTACACTTAACCCCTTCACTGCTACACAGCTTCACACAACAGTCCTAGCCCAGTACACTTAACCCCTTCACTGCTACACAGCTTCACACAACAGTCCTAGCCCAGAACACTTAACCCCTTCACTGCTACACAGCTTCACACAACAGTCCTAGCCCAGTACACTTAACCCCTTCACTGCTACATAGCATACACAGCTTCCCACAACAGTCCTTTCCACACTTAACCCTTTCATTGCTACACACCTTCGCACAACAGTCCTAGCCCAGTACACTTAACCCCTTCACTGCTACATAGCTTCACACAACAGTTCTAGCCCAGTACACTTAACCCTTTCACTGCTACACAGCATACACAGCTTCATACAACAGTCCTTTCCACACTTAACCCCTTCACTGCTACACAGCTTCACACAACAGTCCTAGCCCAGTACACTTAACCCCTTCACTGCTACATAGCTTCACACAACAGTTCTAGCCCAGTACACTTAACCCTTTCACTGCTACACAGCATACACAGCTTCATACAACAGTCCTTTCCACACTTAACCCCTTCCCTGCTACACAGCTTCACACAACAGTCCTAGCCCAGTACCCTTAACCCCTTCACTGCTACACAGCTTCACACAACAGTCCTAGCCCAGTACACTTAACCCTTTCACTGCTACACAGCTTCACACAACAGTCCTAGCCCAGTACACTTAACCCCTTCACTGCTACACAGCTTCACACAACAGTCCTAGCCAAGTACACTTAACCCTTTCACTGCTACACAGCTTCACACAACAGTCCTAGCCCAGTACACTTAACCCCTTCACTGCTACACAGCTTCACACAACAGTCCTAGCCCAGTACACTTAACCCCTTCACTGCTACACAGCTTCACACAACAGTCCTAGCCCAGTACACTTAACCCCTTCACTGCTATACAGCTTTACACAACAGTCCTAGCCCAGTACACTTAACCCTTTCACTGCTACACAGCTTCACACAACAGTCCTAGCCCAGTACACTTAACCCCTTCACTGCTACACAGCTTCACACAACAGTCCTAGCCCAGTACACTTAACCCCTTCACTGCTACACAGCTTTACACAACAGTCCTAGCCCAGTACACTTAACCCCTTCACTGCTACGCAGCTTCACACAACAGTCCTAGCCAAGTACACTTAACCCTTTCACTGCTACACAGCTTCACACAACAGTCCTAGCCCAGTACACTTAACCCCTTCACTGCTACACAGCTTCACACAACAGTCCTAGCCCAGTACACTTAACCCCTTCACTGCTACACAGCTTCACACAACAGTCCTAGCCCAGTACACTTAACCCCTTCACTGCTACACAGCTTCACACAACAGTCCTAGCCAGTACACTTAACCCCTTCACTGCTACACAGCTTCACACAACAGTCCTAGCCCACTACACTTAACCCCTTCACTGCTACACAGCTTCACACAACAGTCCTAGCCCAGTACACTTAACCCCTTCACTGCTACACAGCTTCACACAACAGTCCTAGCCCAGAACACTTAACCCTTTCACTGCTACACAGCGTCACACAACAGTCCTAGCCCAGTACACTTAACCCTTTCACTGCTACACAGCATACACAGCTTTACACAACAGTCCTAGCCCAGTACACTTAACCCCTTCACTGCTACACAGCTTTACACAACAGTCCTAGCCCAGTACACTTAACCCCTTCACTGCTACACAGCTTTACACAACAGTCCTAGCCCAGTACACTTAACCCTTTCACTGCTACGCAGCTTCACACAACAGTCCTAGCCCAGTACACTTAACCCCTTCACTGCTACACAGCTTCACACAACAGTCCTAGCCAGTACACTTAACCCCTTCACTGCTACACAGCTTCACACAACAGTCCTATCCCAGTACACTTAACCCTTTCACTGCCACACAGCTTCACACAACAGTCCTAGCCCAGTACACTTAACCCCTTCACTGCTACACAGCTTCACACAACAGTCCTAGCCCAGTACACTTAACCCCTTCACTGCTAAACAGCTTCACACAACAGTCCTAGCCCAGTACACTTAACCCCTTCACTGCTACACAGCTTCACACAACAGTCCTAGCCCAGTACACTTAACCCCTTCACTGCTACACAGCTTCACACAACAGTCCTAGCCCAGAACACTTAACCCCTTCACTGCTACACAGCTTCACACAACAGTCCTAGCCCAGTACACTTAACCCCTTCCCTGCTACACAGCTTCACACAACAGTCCTAGCCCAGTACACTTAACCCCTTCCCTGCTACACAGCTTCACACAACAGTCCTAGCCCAGTACACTTAACCCCTTCCCTGCTACACAGCTTCACACAACAGTCCTAGCCCAGTACACTTAACCCCTTCCCTGCTACACAGCTTCACACAACAGTCCTAGCCCAGTACACTTAACCCCTTCCCTGCTACGCAGCTTCACACAACAGTCCTAGCCCAGTACACTTAACACTTTCACTGCTACGCAGCTTCACACAACAGTCCTAGCCCACTACACTTAACCCTTTCACTGCTACGCAGCTTCACACAACAGTCCTAGCCCAGTACACTTAACCCCTTCACTGCTACGCAGCTTCACACAACAGTCCTAGCCCAGTACACTTAACCCCTTCACTGCTACGCAGCTTCACACAACAGTCCTAGCCCAGTACGCTTAACACTTTCACTGCTACGCAGCTTTACACAACAGTCCTAGCCCAGTAAACTTAACCCTTTCACTGCTACACAGAATACACAGCTTCACACAACAGTCCTAGCCCAGTACACTTAACCCCTTCACTGCTACACAGCTTCACACAACAGTCCTAGCCCAGTACACTTAACCCCTTCACTGCTACACAGCTTCACACAACAGTCCTAGCCAGTACACTTAACCCCTTCACTGCTACACAGCTTCACACAACAGTCCTAGCCCACTACACTTAACCCTTTCACTGCCACACAGCTTCACACAACAGTCCTAGCCCAGTACACTTAACCCTTTCACTGCTACACAGCGTCACACAACAGTCCTAGCCCAGTACACTTAACCCTTTTATTGCTACACAGCTTCAAACAACAGTCCTAGCCCAGTACACTTAACCCCTTCACTGCTACACAGCTTCACACAACAGTCCTAACCCAGTACACTTAACCCTTTTACTGCTACACAGCTTCACACAACAGTCCTAGCCCAGTACACTTAACCCTTTCACTGCTACATAGCATACACAGCTTCCCACAACAGTCCTTTCCACACTTAACCCTTTCATTGCTACACACCTTCGCACAACAGTCCTAGCCCAGTACACTTAACCCCTTCACTGCTACAGAGCTTCACACAACAGTTCTAGCCCAGTACACTTAACCCTTTCACTGCTACACAGCATACACAGCTTCATACAACAGTCCTTGCCACATTTAACCCCTTCACTGCTACACAGATTCACACAACAATCCTAGCCCAGCACACTTAACCCTTTCACTGCTACACAGCATACACAGCTTCCCACAACAGTCCTTTCCACACTTAACCCCTTCACTGCTACACAGCTTCACACAACAGTCCTAGCCCAGTACACTTAACCCCTTCCCTGCTACACAGCTTCACACAACAGTCCTAGCCCAGTACCCTTAACCCCTTCACTGCTACACAGCTTCACACAACAGTCCTAGCCCAGTACACTTAACCCTTTCACTGCTACACAGCTTCACACAACAGTCCTAGCCCAGTACACTTAACCCCTTCACTGCTACACAGCTTCACACAACAGTCCCAGCCCAGTACACTTAACCCCTTCACTGCTACACAGCTTCACACAACAGTCCTAGCCCAGTACACTTAACCCCTTCACTGCTACACAGCTTCACACAACAGTCCTAGCCAAGTACACTTAACCCTTTCACTGCTACACAGCTTCACACAACAGTCCTAGCCCAGTACACTTAACCCCTTCACTGCTACACAGCTTCACACAACAGTCCTAGCCCAGTACACTTAACCCCTTCACTGCTACACAGCTTCACACAACAGTCCTAGCCAAGTACACTTAACCCCTTCACTGCTACACAGCTTTACACAATAGTCCTAGCCCAGTACACTTAACCCCTTCACTGCTATACAGCTTTACACAACAGTCCTAGCCCAGTAGACTTAACCCCTTCACTGCTACACAGCTTCACACAACAGTCCTAGCCCAGAACACTTAACCCTTTCACTGCTACACAGCGTCACACAACAGTCCTAGCCCAGTACACTTAACCCTTTCACTGCTACACAGCATACACAGCTTTACACAACAGTCCTAGCCCAGTACACTTAACCCCTTCACTGCTACACAGCTTTACACAACAGTCCTAGCCCAGTACACTTAACCCCTTCACTGCTACACAGCTTCACACAACAGTCCTAGCCCAGTACACTTAACCCCTTCACTGCTACACAGCTTCACACAACAGTCCTAGCCCAGAACACTTAACCCTTTCACTGCTACACAGCGTCACACAACAGTCCTAGCCCAGTACACTTAACCCCTTCACTGCTACACAGCTTCACACAACAGTCCTAGCCCAGAACACTTAACCCCTTCACTGCTACACAGCTTCACACAACAGTCCTAGCCCAGTACACTTAACCCTTTCACTGCTACACAGCATACACAGCTTTACACAACAGTCCTAGCCCAGTACACTTAACCCCTTCACTGCTACACAGCTTTACACAACAGTCCTAGCCCAGTACACTTAACCCCTTCACTGCTACACAGCTTCACACAACAGTCCTAGCCCAGTACGCTTAACACTGACACTGCTACGCAGCTTTACACAACAGTCCTAGCCCAGTAAACTTAACCCTTTCACTGCTACACAGCGTCACACAACACAACAGTCCTAGCCCAGTACACTTAACCCCTTCACTGCTACACAGCTTCACACAACAGTCCTAGCCAGTACACTTAACCCCTTCACTGCTACACAGCTTCACACAACAGTCCTATCCCAGTACACTTAACCCTTTCACTGCCACACAGCTTCACACAACAGTCCTAGCCCAGTACACTTAACCCTTTCACTGCTACACAGCGTCACACAACAGTCCTAGCCCAGTACACTTAACCCTTTCACTGCTACACAGCATACACAGCTTCACACAACAGTCCTAGCCCAGTACACTTAACCCCTTCACTGCTACACAGCTTCACACAACAGTCCTAGCCCAGAACACTTAACCCTTTCACTGCTACACAGCATACACAGCTTCATACAACAGTCCTTGCCACATTTAACCCCTTCACTGCTACACAGATTCACACAACAATCCTAGCCCAGCACACTTAACCCTTTCACTGCTACACAGCATTCACAGCTTCCCACAACAGTCCTTTCCACACTTAACCCCTTCACTGCTACACAGCTTCACACAACAGTCCTAGCCCAGTACACTTAACCCCTTCTCTGCTACACAGCTTCACACAACAGTCCTAGCCCAGTACCCTTAACCCCTTCACTGCTACACAGCTTCACACAACAGTCCTAGCCCAGTACACTTAACCCTTTCACTGCTACACAGCTTCACACAACAGTCCTAGCCCACTACACTTAACCCTTTCACTGCTACACAGCTTCACACAACAGTCCTAGCCCAGTACACTTAACCCCTTCACTGCTACACAGCTTCAGACAACAGTCCTAGCCCAGTACACTTAACCCCTTCACTGCTACACAGCTTCACACAACATTCCTAGCCAAGTACACTTAACCCTTTCACTGCTACACAGCTTCACACAACAGTCCTAGCCCAGTACACTTAACCCCTTCACTGCTACACAGCTTCACACAACAGTCCTAGCCCAGTACACTTAACCCCTTCACTGCTACACAGCTTCACACAACAGTCCTAGCCAAGTACACTTAACCACTTCACTGCTACACAGCTTCACACAACAGTCCTAGCCCAGTACACTTAACCCCTTTCACTGCTACACAGCATACACAGCTTCACACAACAGTCCTTGCCACATTTAACCCCTTCACTGCTACACAGATTCACACAACAATCCTAGCCCAGCACACTTAACCCTTTCACTGCTACACAGCTTCACACAACAGTCCTAGCCCACTACACTTAACCCCTTCACTGCTACACAGCATACAGAGCTTCACACAACAGTTCTAGCCCAGGACACTTAACCCCTTCACTGTTACACAGCATAAACAGCTTTACACAACAGTCCTAGCCCAGTAAACTTAACCCTTTCACTGCTGCACAGCATACACAGCTTCACACAACAGTCCTAGCCCAGTACACTTAACCCTTTCACAGCATACACAGCTTCACACAACAGCCCTAGCCCAGTACGCTTAACCCCTTCACTGTTACACAGCATAGGCAGCTTTACACAACAGTCCTAGCCCAGTAAACTTAACCCTTTCACTGCTACACAGCATACACAGCTTCACACAACATTCCTAGCCCAGTACAATTAACCCTTTCACTGCTACACAGCTTCACACAACAGCCCTAGCCCAGTACGCTTAACCCCTTCACTGTTACACAGCATAGGCAGCTTTACACAACAGTCCTAGCCCAGTAAACTTAACCCTTTCACTGCTACACAGCATACACAGCTTTACACAACAGTACTAGTCCAGTACACTTAACCCTTTCACTGTTACACAGCTTCACACAACAGTCCTAGCCCAGTACACTTAACCCCTTCACTGCTACACAGCTTATCACAACAGTCCCAGCCCAGTACACTTAACCCTTTCACAGCATACACAGCTTCACACAAAATTCCTAGTCCAGTACACTTAACCCCTTCACTGCTACACAGCTTCACACAACAATCCTAGCCCAGTACACTTAACCCTTTTACTGCTACACAGCTTCACACAACAGTCCTAGCCCAGTACACTTAACCCTTTCACTGCTACACAACTTCACACAACAGTCCTAGCCCAGTACACTTAACCCCTTCACTGCTACGCAGCTTCACACAACAGTCCTAGCCCACTACACTTAACCCCCTCACTGCTACACAGCATACACAGCTTCACACAACAGTCCTAGCCCACTACACTTAACCCCTTCACTGCTACACAGCTTCACACAAAATTTCTAGCCCAGTACAATTAACCCCTTCACTGCTACACAGCATAAACAGCTTTACATAACAGTCCTAGCCCAGTACACTTAACCCTTTCACTGCTACACAGCTTCACACAACACTCTTAGCCCAGTACACTTAACCCCTTCACTACTACACAGCTTCACACAACAGTCCTAGCCCAGTACACTTAACCCCTTCACTGCTACACAGCTTCACACAACAGTCCTAGCCCAGTACACTTAACCCTATCACTGCTACACAGCATACACATCTTCACACAACAGTCCTAGCCCACTACACTTAGCCCCTTCACTGCTACTTGTTTATAAAAGTCTTAAATAACATAATGAAGAGAATCAGAATGAGAGTTGTCATACAGTATATATATATATATATATATATATATATATATATGTAGCACACAAACCTTTTTCTCGCCTGGCTCACTTGCAAGTCAAGGCACACCGTACTATATGCCCGTCCTTGGCACTTAGGACAGAGCATGCCCAGGGCCTCCGCATCCCTGCACGTATAAAGCGCGAAGCGGCCCCTAGGCTTGAGCCGAATCCTTGTATCCATCAGGGGGGCAGCAAAAGAAACAACGTCCATGGCTGTGGCAGGTGGGAACATCCGTGGTCCCAATGAAACAGAACTCCATGGGGCGGCAGACATGTTGCTTCTTTACTAGTACAGCTCGTACTGTCCTTTGGTGCCAAACTGCCACGTGTAACACAAGTTGGCCGGGGCTCCTCCCCTCCTTCTCTTTCTGCACGTAGCTCGCGGGCTTTTCTATACTTCAGACACACCCACAAACTACGCAGTTAGGAAATCCAGCATAGGTCTTGGCCTGTATCTCCATTTCTCTTACAAGTGACGCAGTTCACTTTTTTTCGAAATGGTCGGGCTCCTCAGAATCACACCGGGGAAAAACATAATGTCCAGCTTCAGGGGTAGCTGCAAAGCACATAATCCCGGACTCGAGCCCCCACGTGTAGCACACAAACCTTTTTCTCTCCTGGCTCACTTGCAAGTCAAGGCACACCGTGCCATATGCCCATACCCTCCTGTTTGAAGAGGTAAAGCGGTGTTCACAATTTTGGGTCTTTCAGCGAGTTACCTTCCTCCACTGGTTCTCTTCCCCAGAGTATGGGGTCAAGTCTCTATTTCTTCCCCAAAGAAACAATGTCCAGAACACTTTAACTCCAACAGAGAGTTTATTTTCTATTTTTGCTGCGTAGTAGATAGAGACAGATAGATGAAATAAGGAATAGTATGAGATTAGATCCAGGCACAATCAGTAACCTCGTCGCCACTCGATCCCGAGTGGGTTTAGCTCACCCGGATAGTCCTCTCTCACAGTCCTAGCAGCCGGTGTGGAGCTCAAACTGTTCTGTCACCATATCCCCTCCAGGGACAGGCACAGGAAATCCTCTAACCTCTGTAGACTTTTAAGAACAGGATAATGCCAATGTGCACTCTACAGGTTAGTCCTCCCAAACACGGAATCCTTCCCTCTGACAGGTCACCAGGCCTCTCCCGAGACAGCAATCTTCCATTACTCATCTCCTCAGTGGGACTGATCCTCCCCTGGCTTCCTCTCGGTCAGAGCGGGTACCCACACCCGGGCACCCTGGGACTCCAATGGGCGAATTGTAGACCCAGTTAAAGGTACTGGGCCTACCTGGAACGTTGCAGCCTCGGGCCAAAGGTGCCCAAGACCTCTCAGCCAGCCACCGCACCCCTGAGGGGCACACCCCTCTGGCTCCTCCACTCCACTCCGCTCCAACTCCCAACTTCCAACTTCCACTAAAGATGGCGTCTGCCCCTTATGTACCCTCTCTCGGCTTGCACAGCAGGCCGACCACGCCCACTGTACCGCCATTGAGAGAGGACACCCTAAGGCCAGCAATGCCACCCCCTGGCTCAACCCTGACCTGATATGGCAGCGCCACCTACAGGCCACAGGGAACTGCACACCAGGCAGCATCACATAGGCAGAAGCAAATACTTACCAATCAAAATTATCCGAGCCTGGCTACCAGCTCAGACCAACCCCTAAATTTAGACACATAACATCCCTAAAAAGTAAATGCCCGCTACATATATATATGTATAAAGGGGTGTAAATAAAGGCCTGCAGAACACCCACTCAGCGCCAGATCAAACCCACAGACCTCTAAGCAGTACAAACAGAGATAAAAAATGGTAAAAATATTTTCCAATAAAAAAACACTGAGCAGCCGTTTAAAAATGAAAAGAAAAATAAAACCACGGTATAAGAATAAAACAGTTCAGTCTCTGTGATATTAAAATACACAAAACAGCGCTTAAAAATCAATAATGATAGACTAGTGGAAAAAACACTAAATAAAGAAAGTCTTAGGCCTCGTACACATGACCGATTTTCTCGGCAAGAACCAGCAAGAAACTTGCTGGCAGAGAGGTCTTGCCGAGTAAATCGGTCGTGTGTACGCTGCTAGCGTGTTTCTCGTTGAGAAAACCGACAAGAAACCTTGACGAGAAAATAGAGAACCTGCTCTCTATTTTCTCGTCGAGATTCTCCTCGGCATGTTTCTCGACGAGAAAAGTGAGTGTGTGTACACTTACCTGTCCGCCCGGAAGCCCGCGCATGTTCGAAATGAGTTCGACGCATGCGCGGTAGCTTCCTAGGCATACGTAGGGTATACCAAGATGGCGGCGACGGCATCGAATGTGACGAGCGCATGCTCGACGTAGTCGATGACGTCACCGCGTACACTCCTTTCAAAGAACCGCGGGTTCTTTGAAACGAGCGTGTGTACACTCGGCCGGGACAAGTTTCTTGTCCAAGAATCTCGTCGAAAAAAACAACATGTTTTTTTCAACGAGAATCTCGGCCGTGTGTACGAGGCCTAAGATGTAGTCAAGGTGATGTAAACAATCCAAAGTGCTGAATGGTGTCTTAGTAGTAATCCTAGCGTGCACCTTCCACCAGGGAGAAACAATAATCTCAATCCACCTCGTTAAGCACTCTCCCCAAGGGGGTTAAACTCACCAGAAGATTAAAAAATCAGAGCCTTAAGCAGATACACCAGCCACTTTTCCACGGACCATCACCAGCAGGCGGGGACAGCAGGCAAAGGAGCTCCACACAAGGTCATAAAAACAAGGAACAGCAATATAGTGTAATCCTGTTTAATATTCCCAAGTAGCCCATACACTGAAAGCCCCCTTAAACCTATCTACGTACATCAAATCACAAAAAATTAGCATAAAAGTGACCCCAGAGGGCGCTATCACCAGATCCAGCTGTCCATGGAGAGCAGGCGAATCCTTGCAGACACTGCAGCACCTTCCTAGTAGGAGAGCAGAGTGTGTGAAGCGCACACGTCACTTCCGGGTTAGCGGGGATGTCGTGGGTCACGCTCTGACACGGCGTTTCGTCAAACGACTTCAACAGAGAGCATTTACACGCATTGATTTTTAAGCGCTGTTTTGTGTATTTAAATATCACAGAGACTTATACCGTGGTTTTATATATATATATATATATATATATATATATATATATATATATATATATATTTAAAACTTAAAGCGGAATTCCAGGCTAAAATGAAAGTAGCTCTAGAACAATTGAGTAATTTTTTTATTTTCTTGTATTTCTCTATCTGGACTTCCATCCTACCTATCCACAGCAAGGTACGTCATCTTTGCATTTACATTGGCCCCTTCTCCGTCCCCCTGCTGCCTTCTAGGACCTGTGTGTGTCCCAGAAGATAATAGGGACATTCAGAAAGCACAGCGTGACTCGCACATGCGCAGTAGGAAACCGACTGTGAAGCCTGAAGATGTGATCGACGAACGGCTTCAGGGGGCTGACATCATAGGATCTCTAGAAAGGTAAGTGTCCTTATGTTAAAAGTCAGCAGCTTCATTATTTGTAGCTGCTGATTTTTACATTTTTAGTTTAGAGGCTGGAACTCCGCTTTAAAAAAAAAGTAAGAAACACACTTGTATACAATAACAAACAAGCTGTTTAGCCTGTACACTGAATCTGAAAGGTATGGTAGTACTAGATAGATAGAGACAAGCAAAGGCACATAGTCCAGTCACTCAGTGCAGAGGCTTTAAAATGTCATTGCAGAACTGAAATAACCATGGACAATCTACTTAACATTGTAAGTACCACATGTGGAAACACAGTAGGGCTTATTTACTAAAGTAAATGAGCAAGAGCAGGGATAAATCATTATGGTATTCTTGCATGGTTGGCTGGTATGAGCATGCAGCAATCCCTTAACCGATCTATCTGGATGTACACAGATGTTCAATGTGTATGATGCAGTCCTAGTTTGCTATGTACACTGAATATACAAATAACGTTTGCTTAGAGCATTCTGGGCCTCCCAGTAGCTTTTATTCCATAACTATTCCATTGTCACATGGAAAAAACACCAGCTCCTATCCTCCAACCATTTCATGACCACGTATGGAAAGAAACAACCCAGCTCCAATCATCTACTCATTTTATTAGCACATGTGGAAACATACTTTTCTCTGCAACATTTTATTAACCGAATGTAGAAACACAGCAACTCCTACCCAGTGGTGGCCCATCCATTAGGAGCATAGGGGCGCCCCCCCACCTAATCCATGCATACAGCCCCTAATCCCCATGCAGGGCACCGGACGCATGGATTTTAATTTTTTTTTTCTTTTGAAACACGTGATTAGAGCTGGAGGCTCTAATTGGCTTCAAAAAGGGTGTGCTTGGGGTGCAGAGCACTGCGCCCTAAGCCCACCCACTTGTGTGATATTTGAAAATTAATATTGGCTAATGTCTTCCTCCTTCTCCTTCTGGCCATTAAGGACACGGGTCCTGAGACCTTATGGGCAGAGAGTTTTAGGACGGGTCTCAGGACCTACCTCCTGTTCGGTCGGGGAGGAGAAACATCGGCCCCGGTAGCAGCAGTTTTTTCAAGGAGTCCTACCCCAGATTCAGTAGTGCACCGTCACCTCATCTTCCTCCCCGCACCACTAGGTTTGGAAGAGAGATGTCTTTCCTCAGATACGACTCCATTACCATTATGACAAGGCTGTAAGGTAAGGCCATAGAGCGCGTGAGAGGGGGGGTGGCGGTAGTGCGAGAGGATCACTGCTTTGACTGAGAGCCGGGGGGTTGGGGTGCTAGTGCGAGTGAGGGGGCCAGGACTGTTTGCCGCCCGCCCCCCCCCCCCCCAAAAAAAAAAATTTGACCACCAGTCACCACTGCTCCTCTCTAGTGATGAGCCGAACACCCCCGGGTTCGGTTCGCACCATGACCCGCGAACGGACCAAAAGTTCGCACGAATATTAGAACCCTATTAAATACAATGGATGTGAACGTTCGGATTCTAAAGTGCTAATTATAACGACTATTATCCATGTTATTGTCCGAAACAGAGTTTGGGAACCCGGCTTCTGCACCAGGGGACATGTATCAATGCAAAAATAAGTTTTAAAAACGGACGTTTTCCGGGAGCAGTCATTTTAATGATGCATAAAGTGAAAAAAAAAAGTCAAATATTCCTTTAAATATTGTACCTGGGGGGTGTCTAAAGTATGCCTGTGAAGTGCCACGTGTTTCCCGTGTTTAGAACTGTCCCTGCACAAAATAACATTTCTAAATGGGAAAAAAGTCATTTAAAACTGCTTGCGGCTTTAATGCAATGTCTGGTCCCGGTAATATGGATGAAAATCTTTAGGAAAAATGGCATAGCTACCCCATCAACCCCCCCCCCCTACCCCAGCCCATTACCCATTACCAGCCCCTTTGGGTCTTGTATGGATATTAAGGGGAACCCCGCACACAAAATAAAAAAGGACCTATATACTCTAAACAGCCGTATACAAGACAGGGACTGTAGGTTTGTTCTTATGTAGAATCTGTTTATAATTTTGAACAGCTGCATTGTTTAAGTGGAGCTCCATGGCAAATTCCTTTTTTTTAGCTTTTTGTAAAACATAGGGAACGGTTATCACCCCTGTCACATTTTTTCTGCTGTCTGTGCCCCTGTTCAGAACATTTCACCTCACTTTGCGTCCCAATGACAACTGTTTTTGAAATGTGGTGTTTTTATTGAAACAAGGATTGGTGATAAAGCATCAGTAGAGAGGAGACACCTTTCTCCCATATTAATTCTTAAAGGAGAGAATTTTCCTTCCAAGGGGTAGATTTCCTCTCACTTCCTGTTGTCTTCTTCCGTTTGCAAGTAGTAGTAGTTTGTAAGTTGGATGTTTGAAAGTAGGGGCCTTCCGTTTATACTCTGCAGAAATTGGCCCCTTAGGTGTTGGTGTTGGCACAACACTGAAAGCACTCACAGTCATTCTTGGTGGGTGCTGGAACGCCCTGCTGTCAAGTATAATATCAGGAATTGTAATAACATATAATTGTTGATCAGTGGTAGTAAAAATTGGGCCTTTGATGGTGGTGCTGGTGCCACAACACTGTAAGGCCTGACAGTTACTCTTGGTGGGCGCAGCAATGGTCCCTGCTGTGAATTATTAGATCAATAATTATAATTGCATGCCCCTGTTGAACAGGGGCTGAAAAATTGGGCCTTTGGTGGTGGTGGTGGTGGTGGTGGTGATGGTGGTGCTGGTGCCACAACACTGTAAGGCCTGACAGTTACTCTTGGTGGGCGCAGCAATGGTCCCTGCTGTGAATTATTAGATCAATAATTATAATTGCATGCCCCTGTTGAACAGGGGCTGAAAAATTGGGCCTTTGGTGGTGGTGGTGGTGGTGATGGTGGTGCTGGTGCCACAACACTGTAAGGCCTGACAGTTACTCTTTGTGGGCGCAGCAATGGTCCCTGCTGTGAATTATTAGATCAATAATTATAATTGCATGCCCCTGTTGAACAGGGGCTGAAAAATTGGGCCTTAGGCACTGGTGGCACAACACTGCAACCCCTCACAGATACTGTACTTGGAGCACAGCAATGAGGCCTGTTGCAAAGTATTGCATCAAAATTTTTAATTACACGCCCCTGTTAAACAGGGGCTGAAAAATTGGGCCTTAGCCACTGGTGGCGTCACCCATAAACCAAAATGATCTTCCAAGCTATCATCGTTAATCGTATCATTGAGGAGGAGGAGGAGGATAGCCAGTCAACATAACAGCACAGGCACTCAGCATCAGCATCAGTCTTGAAGGGATGTGACATTTTAAAATCAATTAGTCTGTTATATCAGCATCTGGTGTGTGGTAGCTGGTGGTGATCCAAGACTGGTTCATCTTGATGAAAGTCAGTCGATCAACCGAGTCGGTGGACAGGCGCACCCTGTGATCCGTGACAAATCCTCCAGCAGCACTGAATGTGCGTTCTGAAAGAACGCTGGATGCAGGACAGGACAGTAGCTCAATTGCATACTGTGCAAGCTCTGGCCAGTGATCCATCCTCAAGACCCAGTAAGCCAGAGGATTTTCGGTGGGGAAGGTGTCCAAGTCTGACCTTGCCCTTAGGTATTCCTGGACCATGTATATCAGACGCTGGCGATGGTTGCTGGAACCGATCATACTTTGGGGCTGTGGACTAAAGAATTGTCTGAACGCATCGGTCAGACGGCCACCTTCCCCACCGCTCCTTCTTTGACTGCCCGAAGCCTCAGCAACTCGTTGTCCAGGACCAGGAGTTTGTAACCTCACAGTCTCTGGGAACGCGTTGCACAGACCTTTCTGCAAGGCCTCCCGGAGTTGTCTCATCCTCTGCTCCCTCTGCGACGGTACGATAAGGTCCGCAACCTTACCCTTGTACCGTGGATCAAGGAGAGTGGCCAGCCAGTAATGGTCCCTCTCCTTGATCCGAAGAATACGAGGATCCTTCCGCAGACTTTGCAGGATCAGGGAGGCCATGCAGCGTAGGTTAGCTGAGGCATTCAGTCCGGAGTCCTCTGGGTCACTAAGGACGACATGATCCGCAGCCACCTCCTCCCAGCCACGTACAAGTCCACTGGTTTCTTGGGACTGTAAATCATCCCTAAAAGACTGCTGCTGATGATGCTGAGTGCCAGCCTCCACCTCCATGCTGACACAATCCTCCTCCTCCTCCTCCTCTTCCTGTGCGATGGGTGGGACAGAAGGAACACTGTCTGGGTAAAGGGGGCCTTGAGAGGCAAGGAAGTCCTCCTCTTCCTGCCTCTGTTCTGCCTCAAGTGCCCTGTCCATTATTCCACGCAGCGTGTGCTCCAACAGGTGGACAAGAGGTACAGTGTCACTGATGCATGCACTGTCACTGCTCACCATCCTCGTGGCCTCCTTAAATGGTGCCAGGACAGTGCATGCATCCCTGATCATGCCCCACTGGCGTGGTGAAAAAAACCCGAGCTCCCCTGACCCTGTCCTGGTGCCGTAGTCGCACAGGTACTCATTGATGGCCCTCTGCTGCGTGTGCAGCCGCTGCAGCATGGCCAACGTTGAGTTCCACCTGGTGGGCATGTCACATATAAGGCGGTTCTTGGGCAGGTTCAACTCCTTTTGAAGCTCAGCCAGGCGAGCACTGGCATTATAAGATCTGCGGAAATGCACACAACTTTCCTGGCCTGCCTCAGGACATCCTGTAAGCCCGGGTACCTGCCCAAGAACCGCTGCACCACCAGGTTAAGGACGTGAGCCATACAGGGCACATGGGTCAGTTGTCCCTGTCGGAGGGCGGAGAGGAGGTTGGTGCCATTGTCGCAAACCACCATTCCTGGCTTAAGCTGGCGTGGCGTCAACCACCTCTCGGCCTGCCCCTGCAGAGCAGACAGGACCTCTGCCCCAGTGTGGCTCCTGTCCCCCAAACACACCAGCGCAAGCACGGCATGGCATCTTTTTGCCTGCGTACTTGCGTAGCCCCTTGAACGCCTACGGAGCACCGCTGGTTCCGAGGACAAACCACAGGAAGAGGCCATGGAGGAAGAAGAAGAGCAGGGGTGGAGGAGAGAGGTGTGTCACAACCAGTAGTAGCATTTTGGAGGCGTGGCGGTGGAACAACCTCCAACACTACTGCACCTTGTCCTGCATCCTTCCCAGCTGCCAAAAGAGTGACCCAATGGGCCGTGAAAGAAAGGTAACGTCCCTGTCCATGCCTGCTGGACCATGAGTCAGCGGTAATATGCACCTTACCGCTGACCGCCCTGTCCAGCGAGGCCAAGACATTGCCTTCCACATGCCTGTGGAGAGCTGGAATAGCCTTCCATGCGAAAAAGTGGCGTTTGGGAACCTGCCACTGAGGAACCGCACATTGCACAAACTCACGGAAGGGGGCCGAGTCTACCAACTGAAAAGGCAGCAGTTGAAGCGCTAGCAATTTAGCCAAGCTAGCATTCAACCGCTGGGCATGTGGATGGCTGGGAGTGAACTTCTTTTGACGGTCCAGCAGCTGGGGCAGGGAAATTTGCCTGCTAGAATCGGACGTCGGTGTACTGCTAGCAGAGTGCCCGCAAGTACTTGGCTGTGACACACCTAATTCTACACCTTCATTCCTCTCAGAGCAGGTTTCAGAGAGGACTGAAGGTATACTGGGGTTGGAGATCCCAGCTGATGCGGTGCAAGAAGAGGTCAGCTTTGTTCTTTGGTGTGGGTCTTTAAGGTAGGCTTGCCAACGAGCTGCATGGCAGGTCAACATATGTCTGATCAAGCATGTGGTGCCCAAGCGGCTGATGTTTTGGCCACGCGATATACGCTTGAGACATATGTTGCAAACAGCAGCTGTGCGATCTGATGCACTCGCCTCAAAAAAGGCCCACACCAAAGAACTTTTTGAATGACGGGCAGAGGCAGCGCCCTGCACAGGCGGAGCTCTGTGGTGTGATTCCGTCGGTGTGCTGCCCATACGCTGGCCACTCAAGGGCATCCTGCCTCGTTGGAGATGTGCCTCCTCCTCATCCTCCTCCTCCTCCTCCTCCTCTCTCCTATTAGGCACCCACGTGGAGTCAGTGACCTCATCATCCCCTCCCTCCTCATCACTGGAGCCAATCTGGCAGTATGCTGCAGCTGCTGGAGCATGACTGCCAGATTGGTGTCCTTCTTGAGCATCCCCTCTCTCTGCTCTCATGCTGCTGCCTTCCTCTAGCTGGGTATCATCATCAGATCCTTCCAAACGCTGGGCATCCTCCTGGAGCATGTACCCAACACTGTGCTCAAACAGTTCGGGGGACTCCTCAGGAGGAGGGCATGGTGGGTCTAGGGAAGGATTGACTAATGAAGATAATGATACCAGAGAAGAGGACGCTTTGGCAGCTGCTTTGCCAGTACCCTGAGCCTGGGTGAGAGAGGATGAGGAGGATGAGGTGGGCTTGGTCATCCACTCTACCAAGTCTTCGGCATGATGTGGCTCAACATGTCCAGCTGCCGAAAACAAGGACAAGCGTGTCCCATGGCCATGTGCTGATGACAATGCACCGCGTACACGACCAGCACTGTTGCCCCCAGACACAGAGCCTGCTTGCCCTCTTTTTTTGCCTCCTGACTGTCTGCCTCTCCTTGGTTGCCTTCCAGACATTTTAATGGATGGCCTGCAGGGAGATGGGAAAAACAGCAATAAGGGCTACCTTCAGGTGTATATTGTGCAGGAGGCTTAGCAACAATGACACTGACACTGTCCCCTGCCTATCCTTCTCTGTCCCTAAACACAAGGATTGAAAATATGGTTCAGCAAAAAAGTTTTAGAACAGAATAGCACACTGACACTTTCCCTCACTGTCCTACTCTGTCCCTCCCTACAAACAAGATTTAGCACAGAATAGCACGCTGATAATTTCTACGAGTGTCCTTCTCTGTCCCTCAACTCAAGGATTGAAAATATGGAACAGCAAAATTGGTTTAGAACAGAATAGCACACTGTCAGTTTCACTCACTGTACCTCTCTGTCCCTCAACTCAAGGATTGAAAATATGGAACAGCAAAATTGGTTTAGAACAGAATAGCACACTGTCAGTTTCACTCACTGTACCTCTCTGTCCCTCAACTCAAGGATTGAAAATATGGAACAGCAAAATAGTTTTAGAACAGAATAGCACACTGACACTTTCCCTCACTGTCCTACTCTGTCCCTCCCTACAAACAAGATTTAGCACAGAATAGCACACTGATAATTTCTACGAGTGTCCTTCTCTGTCCCTTAACTCAAGGATTGAAAATATGGAACAGCAAAATTGGTTTAGAACAGAATAGCACACTGTCAGTTTCACTCACTGTACCTCTCTGTCCCTCAACTCAAGGATTGAAAATATGGAACAGCAAAATAGTTTTAGAACAGAATAGCACACTGACACTTTCCCTCACTGTCCTACTCTGTCCCTCCCTACAAACAAGATTTAGCACAGAATAGCACACTGATAATTTCTACGAGTGTCCTTCTCTGTCCCTCAACTCAAGGATTGAAAATATGGAACAGCAAAATTGGTTTAGAACAGAATAGCACACTGTCAGTTTCACTCACTGTACCTCTCTGTCCCTCAACTCAAGGATTGAAAATATGGAACAGCAAAATTGGTTTAGAACAGATTAGCACACTGTCAGTTTCACTCACTGTACCTCTCTGTCCCTCAACTCAAGGATTGAAAATATGGAACAGCAAAATTGGTTTAGAACAGAATAGCACACTGTCAGTTTCACTCACTGTACCTCTCTGTCCCTCAACTCAAGGATTGAAAATATGGAACAGCAAAATTGGTTTAGAACAGAATAGCACACTGTCAGTTTCACTCACTGTAACTCTCTGTCCCTCAACTCAAGGATTGAAAATATGGTTCAGCAAAATAGTTTTAGAACAGAATAGCACACTGACACTTTCCCTCACTGTACCTCTCTGTCCCTCAACTCAAGGATTGAAAATATGGAACAGCAAAACTGGTTTAGAACAGAATAGCACACTGTCAGTTTCACTCACTGTACCTCTCTGTCCCTCAACTCAAGGATTGAAAATATGGAACAGCAAAATTGGTTTAGAACAGAATAGCACACTGTCAGTTTCACTCACTGTACCTCTCTGTCCCTCAACTCAAGGATTGAAAATATGGAACAGCAAAATTGGTTTAGAACAGAATAGCACACTGTCAGTTTCACTCACTGTACCTCTCTGTCCCTCAACTCAAGGATTGAAAATATGGAACAGCAAAATTGGTTTAGAACAGAATAGCACACTGTCAGTTTCACTCACTGTACCTCTCTGTCCCTCAACTCAAGGATTGAAAATATGGAACAGCAAAATAGTTTTAGAACAGAATAGCACACTGACACTTTCCCTCACTGTCCTACTCTGTCCCTCCCTACAAACAAGATTTAGCAAGATTTAGCAAGATTTAGCACAGAATAGCACACTGTGGGGCGTGTACTAAACCCCATCAGCAATAATTGGCCACAGGCATCCTGCCTGTGGCCAATCATTGCTCTCCTCGCTGCCGGCGCTGTGATTGGCCAAGCATGCGGGGTCACAGTGCATGCTTGGCCAATCACAGCGCCTGGATGACACTGCGATGGCGTAGTGCATTGTGGGCCGTTCGCGTCACTCGAATTTGGCGCGAACGGCCCAAATCGTTCGATCTTCGTCGAACGATCGAACAGCCGATGTTCGAGTCGAACGTATGTTCGACTCGAACACGAAGCTCATCCCTACTCCTCTCCTATCCATATCATTAAAACATGTGTATGCACACCAGCTCCTATTTACTATATCCATTTCATGACCATATGTGGAAACACACCAGCTCCTATTCACTATATATTCAATACAGGTGATACTCAAAAAATTAGAATATCGTGCAAAAGTTCATTTATTTCACTAATGCAACTTAAAAGGTGAAACTAATATATGAGATAGACTCATTACATGCAAAGCGAGATAGTTCAAGCCGTGATTTGTCATAATTGTGATGATTATGGCTTACAGCTCATGAAAACCCCAAATCCACAATCTCAGAAAATTAGAATATTACATGCAGTCAATAAAACAAGGATCGTACATAGAACAATATCGGACCTCTGAAAAGTATAAGCATGCAAATGTACTCAGTACTTGGTTTGGGCCCCTTTTGCAGCAATTACTGCCTCAATGCGGCGTGGCATGGAAGCGATCAACCTGTGGCACTGCTGAGGTGTTATGGAAGACCAGGATGCTTCAATAGTGGCCTTCAGCTCTTCTGCATTGTTCGGTCTCATGTCTCTCATCTTTCTCTTGGCAATGCCCCATAGATTCTCTATGGGGTTCAGGTCAGGCGAGTTTGCTGGCCAACCAAGCACAGTAATCCCACAGGCATTGAACCAGGTTTTGGTGCTTTTGGCAGTGTGGGCAGGTGCCAAATCCTGCTGGAAAATTAAGTCAGTATCCCCATAGAGCTCGTCTGCGGAAGGAAGCATGAAGTGCTCCAGAATCTCCTGGTAGGTGGCTGCAGTGACCCCGGACTAAATGAAGCACAGTGGACCAACACCAGCAGATGACATGGCTCCCCAAATCAACACAGACTGTGGAAACTTCACACTGGACTTCAAGCATCTTGCAGTGTGTGCCTCTCCATTCTTCCTCCATACTCTGGGTCCTTGGTTTCCAAATGAGATGCAAAATTAGCTGTCATCAGAAAAGAGGACTTTGGACCACTGAGTAACAGACCAGGTCTGTTTTTCTTTAGCCCAGGTAAGACGCTTCTGACGTTGTTTGTTGTTCAGGAGTGGCTTGACAAGAGGAATACGACATTTGAAGCCCATGTCCAGGATCCGTCTGTGTGTTGTGGCTCTTGATGCACTGACTCCAGCCTCAGTCCACTCCTTGTGAAAGTCCCCAACACTTTTGAATGGCCTTTTCCTGACAATCCTCTCCAGGCTGCGGTCATCCCTGCTGCTTGTGCACCTTTTTCTTCCACACTTTTCCCTTCCACATAACTTTCTATTAATGTGCTTTGATACAGCACTTTGGGAATATCAAACTTCTTTTGCAATTACCTTTTGAGGCTTTCCCTCCTTATGGAGGGTGTCAATGATGGTTTTCTGCACAACTGTCAGGTCAGCAGTCTTTCCCATGATTGTGATTCCTACTGAACCAGACTGAGAGACAATTTAAAGGCTCAGGAACCCTTTGCAGGTGTTATGGCTTAATTAGCTGATTAGAGTGGGACACTTTGAGCCTAGAATATTGCACCTTTTCACAATATTCTGAGATTGTGGATTTGGGGTTTTTATGAGTTGTAAGCCATAATCATCACAATTATGACAAATCACGGCTTGAACTATCTTGCTTTGCATGTAATGAGTCTATCCCATATATTAGTTTCACCTTTTGTCACCTTAGTTTCACCTTTTAAGTTGCATTATTGAAATAAATGAACTTTTGCATGATATTCTAATTTTTCGAGTATCACCTGTATATCTGTTTCTTGTGGAAAACAGCAGATCATACCCTTTATATCTATTTCATGACCACAGGTGGAAAAACACCAACTCCTATTTACTATATCTATTTCATTATCATACATAGAAACACAGCATTCCATGACCACATGTAGAAAAAATGATCTCACATTCTTTATATCCATTTCATTATCACATGTTGAAACACACTACCTCCTATACTCTATTTCCCTACCACATGTGGAAATACACCACCTCTTATCCTCTATATCCATTTTATTATCCATGCGAGAACACAGCACATCATATTCATATACATAGTCAGGTTGAAAAAAGACACTAGTCCATCTAGGAAATAGAAAACCCCCATATACACAATCCTATATAGTTGATCCAGAAGAGGGAAAAAACAAAAAAACAATAATGCATGATCCGATTTGCTCCAGTGGGGGAAAAATAATAATTTTTGATTCCACAGGAGGCAATCGGATATTCCCTGGATCAACTACCTTTGGTGTTATTACCTCTAAATGTTAGTACTCAGTTATGTTTAATCCATTTAGGAATGCATCCAGCTCTTTCTTAAAACAATTTACTGAGCTGGTGAGAGCTAGTTGAGGGAGTCTATTCCACATTTCCACACCTCTTACTGTGAAGAAGCCTTTCTGTATGCAAAGGTTAAATCTATTTTTCTTCAGACATAAAGAGGTTTATTTACTAAAACTGGAGAGTGCAAAATCAAGCTCACTTCTGCAAAGAAACCAATCAGCTTCCAGATTTTATTGCCAACGCTTAATTGAACAAGCTAAGGTTAGAAGCTGATTGGTTTCTCTGCAGAAGTGAGACAGATTTTGCACTCTCCAACTTTAGTAAATAAACCCCAAAGAGTGCCCCCTTGTTCTCTGTAATGACATGAAAGTGAATACCTCTACATCAAGTTGACTATATGGACCACTTTTGTATTTATACATGTTGATCATATCCCCCCTTAATCTCCTGTTCTCTAGAGAAAATAAATCCAGTTCCTCTAATCTTTCCTCATAGCTGAGCTCCTCCATGCCTCTTATCAGTTTGGTTGCCCTTCTCTGCACTTTCTCCAGTTCTCCGATATACTATTTGTGAACTGGTGCCCAAAACTGAACTGCATATTCCAGATGAGGTCTTACTAATGATTTGTACAGGGGAAAAATTATACCTCTCTCTCTGCAGTTCATACCACTTTTAATACAAAGAAGTATTTAGAAATTGCAGCTTGACATTGCATACTATAAGTCTATGATCTACCAGAACACCCAGATCCTTCTCCACGATTGACCCCCCCCCCCCCCCAGCTTTTCTCCTCCTAGAATGTATGATGCATGCATATTCTTAGCCCTCAAGTGCAGTACTTTGCATTTATCAATAATAAACCTCATTTGCTACACAGTTGCCCAATTAAATAGAGCATTGAGGTCAGCTTGTAAATTGGACACAACCTGTAAGAACGTAATTCTATTGCATAGCTTAGTGTCATCTGCAAAGACTGAAATAGTACTTTTAATCCCAGACCGTGTATTAATTATAAATGTATTAAAAAGTAAGGGTCCCAACACTGAACCTTGGGGTACACCACTGATAACCTTGGAAGAAGGAAAGGTACCCCTAGGGGCTTTGTGTTGCAATGTTAAGTAAAGATGATCATAGAATGAGGTTCATAAAAAAGTACAAATTTTATTGAACTAATACAAAAAGGTATATAAAGTGTAAGCAGCCATCTGATAGGAACCAAGACATGAGCTCAATAGGACATCAATAAAAGCAAAAACATATATATAAAAACAACCAATGAAGATAGTACGGCATTATACATAGTTACTAGGGACGCAAGACCCCAACGCGTTTCGACCTTTAGTAGTAGCGGTCTTCTTCAGGGGGAGACAAGATTTGCGAGCATAGGTTCTATAATGGAGTATATACATATCAGTGAGAAATTGTTGCTAAAAAACAATCAATAAACAGAAATAAAACACACATATACGCCTATTGGGTATACATGTGTGTTCACGTGTATATGATTCATACATGTAGAAGCAGTAATCATAAGTACAAATATAAAATACATACCAAGGTGAATGCCAGGAGCCGTGAACCAAGGTCAGCTGGCGGCCCCACTGCCGGGAGCAAATTCTCCCAAAATTCCAGACAGGAAAGGGAGAGGGTCAGGTGGTGCCATGGACCAAGCTGCAGAGCGAGGAAAAACCACCCTCAGGCCTATGGGAGGTCGCAACCTGCGACCCCACATTGCGGAAGGAGTGGAGGCCGGTAGAGGGCGGGGCGGCGAGGGCGGCCGTGAGTGCAGGGAAAGAAAGAGGGAGGCCGGACAGGCCAAGGCACACACCACCAAATGGAAAAATGAATATCCCTGTAGAGAATATATGAAAAATAAAAAATATATGATATATAGTATTTTGAGAGAATATACAGATAAATAATGCTTTGAAAAGTGCAGTACCCCACTAAGAGTGGGGAAGATATAAAGTGAGACGAGATAGTGGGAAAATCGAAGTATGAAGTGAAACAACAATGTATAAAGAAAAAATTTGAGTTAACATAGTCATCAATAAGAAGGAACCTGTGGTGGACTAATAATGTATGTTGTTGTTGTTATGGTGAAGTGCAAAGGAGAATATACAGAAACGATGTAATAAGAAGACATGAGATCGAAGCAAAAAATCAAGAAATAGTGAAAAACAGTGTGAAAGTGAAACGGATGTGAAGGGATGGGGATGGGAGTGTGTATGTGAGTGTGTTGGGGTTGGGCATGTCTAGTGTGAAGTGAAAAATAAAGAAAAAAGGAGAAAGAAAGAGGAGGGGAAAGATACTAAAATGGTGTGTGAGTGAAAATGAAATGGATATAAAAATCAAAAAATAATGTGAATGTTGGTGTATAACAGTGAGTGGGAAAAAGAAAGGGGGGGGGGGGGAGAGAAAAATAGAAATACACTGATAACCTTAGACCATTCAGAGTATGAATCATTTTTTTTAACATGAGGAAGAGTATGAATCATTAACCACTACTCTTTGATAACGGTTTTCTATCCATTTACAAACTTAAAGCAGAGGTCCGCCTCAAAAAAAAAAAATTAAAACCCAGCAGCTACAAATACTGCAGACTTTTATTAAATGGAAACTTACCTGTCCAGGGTGGCCGCGATGTCGGCAGCCGAAGCCGAGCAATCGCTCGGCTCTCGGCTGCCCCCGCCGCCATCCTCGGAGAGGGAATCATGAAATGAAGCATTGCGGCTTCACTTCCCGGTTCCCTACTGCGCATGCGCGAGTCGCGCAGCGCGTCCTAACTGGTCCCCGCTATCTTCTGGGACCTGTGTGTTTCCCAGAAGACAGCGGGGGGGGGGGGCGAGAAGTGACGTAGACCTCCGCAGATTCTGCGGGGGTCTATGCCCGGAAGTGGGTGCAAATACCTGAATTATACAGGTATCTGCACCCCCTCCCCCCTGAAAGGTGCCAAATGTGACACCGGAGGGGGGGAGGGTTCCTGAAAAGCGGATGTTCCATTTTTGTGTGGACCTCCGCTTTAATTTTCTAAGCCTGTAGATTTTACCTTACACATTAGCCGTGTGTGGGGAACTGTGTCAAACGCTTTTGCCAAATCCAGATTTGATATATCCACAGCCACTCCTTTGTCTACGTTTTTGCCTACCTCCTCATAAAAATAAATCATATTTGTTTGACAACTTCTCTTTTCATGAATCAATGCTATTGATTGAGTACCTTCACGACTATAGAAGTTAAACTAACCTGTCTGTAGTTACTTGGTACAGACTTTGAACCACATTGTTCTCACTCTACTCCAGCGGTACCATGCCCGTCATTAAAGCGTTTCTAAACAATGGCTTCGATATTTCAGAGCTCAACTTCTTCAGGACCCTTGAGTGTAAGTCATCTGGTCCAGGTGCTTTATTCACCATTATTTTGTCTAAATGTTTATGGACTATGTCACTTTTGAGCCATTGTGGATCAACTGGGCTATGTCAATATCATTCCCAATAACCACTTGCTGACCACCCCATGCAGATATACTGCTGCAGGGTGGTCACTCAGCGCTGGATCAAGTATCTGGTACATTATCAGCGCTTCCGGGTTGTGCTTTGATTTGTTACAGCACAAGCCAAACACTGAGTCCCGGCCAGTGATTGATCACTGGGACCCACTGATTGCCTCCATCATTCACGGAAGGGAGCTCTGTGTTGTAAACAACACAGAGCTCTGAACGCTGACAGGCAATCTTGCTGTTTTTTTATTCCCTTCAAAGCGGAGAAAAAGACAGCAAGATCGCTTAGTAAAAGCAGCACATAACACACACATTACACATTGTTAGGCACACATTTAACCCCTTGATCATGTCTAAATGTTAAACCCTTCCCAGGCAGCATCATTAGTACAGTGAAAGTGTATAGTATTAGCACTGATCACTGTATTAGTGTCACTAGTGATGTCAGTGCCAGTTAGTCAGTTAGTGTACCCCCAGCCAGCATCAGCTAGTGTCAGATTATCCGCCACACTATCACAGTCCCGCTTTAAGTGGCTGATCGCCACCATTACTAGTATAAAAATAAATTAAATAAAAATGTAGTATCTTTACCAGACGCTATAACTTTTCCGCAAACCAAATAATCTAGACTTATTGTGATTTTTTTTTTTTTTTTTTTTACCAAAGACATGTAGCAGATTACATTTTGGCCTAAATTCATAAAGAAATTTGATTTTGTAAATTTTTTATTGGATATGTTTTATAGCAGAAAGTAAAAAATATTGTTTGTTATTTTTTTCCAAATTTTCTGTCTTTTTTCATTTATATTGCAAAAAATAAAAACCCGGTGGTGATCAAATACCACCAAAAGAAAGCTCTATTTGTGTGAAAAAATTATAAAAATTTCATTTGCATACAGTGTTGCACAACCACGCAATTACCAATTATTTTAGCCGAATAGCAAAAAATGGCCTGGTCATGATGGGGGTAAAATCTTTGGGCGGTCAAGTGGTTAAAGGACAAGTTCACCTTTTTTAACATGTTACATGTTACACCCATATTCAGGGTGTAACATGTTACAAATCCATTGGCCCCCGCACCTCCCTGGCCCCGATGATGTCACAGGCGGTGGGGGATCTTTTCCTCCCACTCTCTGCGAGAATCTTCAAAGAACGTGGCCGTGCGGAGCTCTGCCTCCCCAGCCACGGTACTCATTCACAGAGTTCTGTGAATTGAAATCTACAAGGTTCGGCAGCCTTTGCGGCTGTCGGCTTGTAGTTCTCAATGAACTACCACAGTGCTGTTGAGCACTGTGGTAGTTCATTAATGTTTCCTGTTAATGTGTAACGGCTTGGCTGTACGATGTATGGCCAAACAGCTTGCGTACAGAGCCTGCAAGAGTCCTGCATTGCACCCACGAGCTGCTGATCATGGGTGCAATGCTTTCCAGGCTCTCAATAAAATAAAATAAAAAAATGCACATTTTTTTTCCTGCAAAAAGATGTGCATTTTATATTATTTTTTTAAAAAGGTGAACTTATCCTTTGAGGACTTGAGCTCCCCATTTTGCTTTGTATACACAGAGCTGAAGAAGGTATTTAATAAATATGCCTTTTCTTTGTCCCCAGTTACCAACTCTAATTTACCTTGTAAAGGGCCTACATGCTCAGACCAAACCTTTTTACTAGGGCTGTGGAAATTAACTATTAATTCCTCGATTAATCGATACATTTTTTTTGATCGATCAAAATTCTTTTGATTGGTACTCACCTCTCCACCGGCTTCCGGGTCTTCAGGGAGTTCCGTCGGAGATCTGGTGATGTGACGGACACCGGCGGGGCTTGCCGTGTCCATCTGAAGGGCTCCTTTGCTGTGCCTTCATATCTGCATGCCGGCGGGACCTTACTATCTGCCACACGCAAGGGCTGTTACACTTCCCTCTATCACTTCCCTCTATCAACCTGGGATTCTACAGCCACCCACTGGGAGTTGTGATAGTTCCCTTCACGGGACATCTACATGCCGACGGACTGATGTTAACCCCTCCTCATCTGGATTCAGCAGTGGTATCGTTGTACACATTTTTATACTAGTATCATATTTAGCTACATGTTTTTATGACTGATATTGCTGCCATTTGGTATTACTCGCACCATTTTTACAGTTTATGTAGCTACATCGATTTTATCTCCAGTGCAATATTTATTTTGTTACCTACTTGAAGACTATAAAAGTTTTAATGCTATTCCCATCAAGCGCTGCCTTTGTGTGTTTTTGTATCCTGCTATAAATTTTTCCAGTGGTTGGTAGCTGCATTGGGAATCAGCCTGCAAGGAGATCAGCTAAAAGTAGATGGCTCTGTATGTACGTTATAATTAATTGAAATTAGTCGATTAATTGATTTAAAAAAAATCTATTAATCGAACAAGAAAATTTTAATCAGTAACAGCCCTACTTTTTACTGTTAACACGATTTTTGGGGGGTTTATCCTACTCTTTTTTGCAACCTGTTGTTCGCTTTTTAACTTTTGCGGTATTCATTTCCTTTTTACATATTCTGTTATATTCTTTGTAACTTTTAAATGATGATAGTGTTCCTTCATTTTTATATTTTTTCAATCCTCTTTTTCATATTATGTACAGCTATTTTAACTTTGGTTGTGAGTAGGGATGAGCTCGGTGTTCGAGTCGAACATAGGTTCGACTCGAACATCGGCTGTTCGCGCGTTCGGCGAACAACGAACGATTTGGGCCGTTCGTGCCAAATTCGAGTGACGCGAACGGCCCACAATACACTGCGCCATCGCAGTGTAATCCCGGGGCTGTGATTGGCCAAGCATGCACTGTGACCCTACATGCTTGGCCAATCACAGCGCCGGCAGCGAGGAGAGCAATGATTGGCCACAGGCAGGATGCCTGTGGCCAATTATAGCTGAGGGGGTTTAGTACACGCCCCACACTATAAAAGGCCGCCAGCACGGCGGCCTTGTGTAGTGTGTTCCGGAGCAGGGAAAGTGAAGGATAGGCAGGGACAGTGTCAAATCTTGTCAAATCTATTCTTTGCTAAACCTTGTGTGTAGGGACAGGGAAGGATAGGCAGGGAGAGTGTCAGTGTCATATTCTTTGCTAAACCTTGTGTGTAGGGAGAGAGAAGGATAGGCAGGGAGAGTGTCAGTGTCATATACTTTGATAAACCTTGTGTGCAGGGAGAGAGAAGGATAGGCAGGGGACAGTGTCAGTGTCATATTCTTTGCTAAACCTTGTGTGCAGGGAGAGAGAAGGATAGGCAGGGAGAGTGTCAGTGTCATATACTTTGATAAACCTTGTGTGCAGGGAGAGAGAAGGATAGGCAGGGGACAGTGTCAGTGTCATTGTTGCTAAGCCTCCTGCACATTATACACCTGAAGTTAGCCCATATTGCTGCTTTTTCCTGGTGTGTTACACCAACAGGATTTTGCGGCACTTACAGCGGGTGGAGTGTACCTCCTGACCATATTACACCTTAACTTAGCCTGTATTGCTGCTTTTTCCTGGTGTGTTACACCAACAGGATTTTGCGGCACTTACAGCGGGCGGAGTGTACCTCCTGACCATATTACACCTTAACTTAGCCTGTATTGCTGCTTTTTCCTGGTGTGTTACACCAACAGGATTTTGCGGCACTTACAGCGGGCGGAGTGTACCTCCTGACCATATTACACCTTAACTTAGCCTGTATTGCTGCTTTTTCCTGGTGTGTTACACCAACAGGATTTTGCGGCACTTACAGCGGGCGGAGTGTGCCTCCTGACCATATTACACCTTAACTTAGCCTGTATTGCTGCTTTTTCCTTGTGTGTTACACCAACAGGATTTTGCGGCACTTACAGCGGGCGGAGTGTACCTCCTGACCATATTACACCTTAACTTAGCCTGTATTGCTGCTTTTTCCTGGTGTGTTACACCAACAGGATTTTGCGGCACTTACAGCGGGCGGAGTGTACCTCCTGACCATATTACACCTTAACTTAGCCTGTATTGCTGCTTTTTCCTGGTGTGTTACACCAACAGGATTTTGCGGCACTTACAGCGGGCGGAGTGTACCTCCTGACCATATTTCACCTTAACTTAGCCTGTATTGCTGCTTTTTCCTGGTGTGTTACACCAACAGGATTTTGCGGCACTTACAGTGGGCGGAGTGTGCCTCCTGACCATATTACACCTTAACTTAGCCTGTATTGCTGCTTTTCTCATTTCCCTACAGGCCATTAGAATGTCTGGAAGGCAAACAAGGAGAGGCAGTCAGTCACGAGGCAGTCAGGAGCCAAAAAAGAGGGCAAGCAGGCTCTGTGTCTAGAGACAACAGTGCTGGTCGTGGACGCGGTGCATCGCCATCAGCACGTGGCCATGGGACACGCTTGTCCTTCTTTTCGGCAGCTGGACGTGTTGAGCCGCATCATGCCGAAGACTTGGTAGAGTGGATGACCAAGCCCTCCTCATCCTCCTCATCCTCTCTCACCCAGGCTCAGGGTACTGGCAAAGCAGCTGCCAAAGCGTCCTCTTCCCTGGTATCAATGTCATCATCAGTCACTCCTTCCCTAGACCAACCATGTCCTCCTGAGGAGTCCCCCGAACTGTTTGAGCACAGTGTTGGGTACATGCTCCAGGAAGATGCCAAGCATTTCGAAGGGTCTGATGATGATACCCAGCTAGAGGAAGGCAGTAGCGTGAGAGCAGAGAGAGGGGATGCTCAAGAAGGACACCAATCTGGCAGTCATGTTCCAGCAGCTGCAGCATACTGCCAGATTGGCTCCAGTGATGAGGAGGGAGGGGATTATGAGGTCACTGACTCCACGTGGGTGCCTAATAGGAGAGAGGAGGAGGAGGAGGAGGAGGATGAGGAGGAGGCACATCTCCAACGAGGCAGGATGCCCTCGGGGGGCCAGCGTAAGGGCAGTAGACATGTGCATTCGTTTTCGTCCGAATGCATTTTCGTCCGAATTTCAGCTATTTTCGTTATCGTTTTAACAAACGAAAACGAAAGCACAGAATCCGAAAACCGAAAGATCCGACATAAACAAATGCTTTATTTTCGTTTTCGTTGCTACAACAGTTCGATATAGATAGGAGATTCGACGTGACGCTGACAATAACAATCTGTGTCTATCGAACCTGTGGTCGAATGTGCCTAACCTTAACTCTATTAGTCCAAGATTATTCTACATAGGAGAGAAAAGATTCAACATTATAGAGAGAAAAGATTCGACATAGGAGAGAAAAGATTCGACATAGGAGAGAAAAGATTCGACATAGGAGAGAAAAGATTCGACATTATAGAGAGAAAAGATTCGACATAGGAGAGAAAAGATTCGACATAGGAGAGAAAAGATTTGTTATTATAGAGAGAAAAGATTCGACATAGAGAGAAAATAGGATTTTTATAACAGCTTACCTGTAAAATCCTTTTCTTGGAGTACATCACGGGACACAGAGCGACATAGTCATTACTAATGGGTTATATAGTTACCGTCAGGTGCTGGCACTGGCAACTTCCAAAACCGGAAGTACCCTCCCCTATATAAGCCCCTCCCATCCGGGAGCACCTCAGTTTTGTAGCAAAGCAATAAGTGTCCCCAAAGAGGGGCGGGAGCTCTGTGTCCCGTGATGTACTCCAAGAAAAGGATTTTACAGGTAAGCTGTTATAAAAATCCTATTTTCTTTCTCGTACATCACGGGACACAGAGCGACATAGTCATTACTAATGGGATGTCCTAAAGCAATGCCAAATGAGGGGGGGGATACACCATATATAAGCTGAGCGCTATCAGACATGAGGATCTTTTGCGGCCTGCAACACACTGCGCCCAAAGGCGACATCCTCCTGACTTCTAACGTCCACCTGGTAGGACCTAGTAAACGTGTGTACCGAAGACCATGTTGCGGCCTTACAGATTTGAGCCAGGGAGGCCTGGTGATGCACTGCCCATGAAGTTCCAACTGCTCTCGTGGAGTGCGCTCTAACTTTGAACGGAGGCGGTCTCCTTCTCAAGCCATAAGCTTGCATAATGACCTGTCGAATCCACTTGGCTAAAGTAGATTTTGACGCTGCCTGACCCTTTCTGGGGCCTTCCGGCAGAATAAACAAAGTATCCGTTCTGCGAATCTGAGCAGTGGCTTTTAGATAAGCTTTAACTGCTCTTACTACATCCAAAGAATGCAATAACTTTTCCTCTACCGAAGTAGGTTTGGGGAAAAAAGAAGGAAGAACCACATCTTGGTTCAAATGAAACCTCGATACCACCTTAGGAAGAAAGGCTGGATGAGGACGTAACACTACTCTGTCCTTATGGATAACCAGATATGGCTCCCTACAGGACATAGCTGCTAATTCCGATACTCTTTTAGCCGAACAAATGGCTACTAGAAAAATCAATTTCCTGGTGAGAAGCACCAAGGAAATATGCTGTAATGGTTCAAATGGTTGTTTCTGTAGAACCGACAGAACCAAGTTTAGATCCCATGAACATATGGGAATATTAACCGGAGGCCTAATACGCATCACTCCTTGTATAAAGGCTTTGACTAGTGAATGCGAAGCCAAGGGCCTTTGAAAAAATATTGACAAGGCCGAAATCTGACCCTTGATAGTACTCAAGGCAAGCTTCCTATCTACAGCCCACTGTAGGAAGTCCAGAATCCTACCTATTACGTACTTATGTGGATGCCATTTCTTGGCCTCACACCACGCGATGTACGCCTTCCAGATTTTATAGTAGATCTGCCTGGATACCGGCTTCCTGGCATTGATCATGGTAGATACCACAGCATTAGAGAGCCCTCTCTTTTTTAGAATGTGGGCTTCAATAGCCAGGCCGTCAAACCTAGGGCTGGTAAGGAAGGGTGGTATATCGGTCCTTGCGAAAGCCGGACGACGTGGGAGAGTCCAAGGACTCCCCACTGAAATTTTACAATCTCCGCGTACCACGCTCTTCGGGGCCACGCTGGAGCCACCGGAATCACTGGTTTCTTTTCTGCCCTGATTCTGCGGAGTAATCGAGGTAACCATTGTGGCGGTGTGAATGCATATATCAGCTTGAACTGATCCCCAGGGAACACTAGGGCATCCGAGCCGCAAGCTAGGGGATCCCTTGTCCGAGAGACAAACCTATCCCCCTTTGCGTTGAATCTGGATGCTAGAAGATCTACATCCGATGTTCCCCACCGCTGACATATTGTCCAGAAAACCTCGGGGTGAAGGGACCCTTCCTCTGGGCCTAATTGCTGGCGACTTAGAAAGTCCACCTTCCAATTCTCCACTCCTGGAATGAATACCGCAGATATGGCTGGGACATATTTTTCCTGCCCATTTCAGGATGTAATTTACTTCCCTCTGGGCTGCACGACTCCTGGTGCCCCCCTGATGATTGATATATGCCACTGCTGTGGCATTGTCTGATTGAATTCTGACAGGGGACCCTTGGAGTTTGGATGTCCATGCTACTAGGGCATACCGGGCTGCTCGTATCTCTAAGAGATTGATGGGCAGGGCCTTTTCTGCATCCGACCATCTGCCCTGGAGAGACTATTGCTCCAGTACTGCTCCCCAGCCTATAAGGCTGGCATCTGTAGTGACCACCTTCCAAGAAATCGGACTGAAGGATTTCCTTTTTTCCAGATTCTGGGGAACCCACCACCAACGGAGGCTCTTGCGAACGGAAGGGGACAAGGACATTGTAAGTCTAGGGCCTGAACTTTTTTGTTCCAGGCTGACAGTATGGCCCCTTGCAAATTCCTTGAATGGAATTGACCGTAGGGTACTGCTTCGAATGATGCCACCATTTTTCCCAGCAGCCTCATATACAGGCGTATGGACGGCTGTCTTTTTTGTACCCACTAAGTGGATCAAATCTTTCAAAGACAACACCTTTCCTCGAGGCAAGAATATTTTTCTCTGGCCTGAATCCAACCTTAGCCCCAAGTATTCCAGACTTTTGACTGGTTTTTAGGGCTGACTTGTCTCGGTTGATAATCCAACCGTGAGATTCCAGATACTTGATCGTCTTGTGAACGACCACGTCTAGTTTTTTCACTGAGTGGTCTATCAGCAACAAGTCATCCAGATATGCCATTATCATTACACCTTGTGTTCTTAGATTGGCCAATAAAGGGCCAGAATTTTTGTGAACACTCTTGGTGCTGTGGCCAAACCGAAGGGTAAGGCTCTGAACTGAAAATGGCGCCCTTCTACTGCAAAGCGTAGAAATTTTTGGTGGACTGGAAAGATGGGAATGTGCAGATAAGCATCTTTGATGTCGATCGTGGCTAACCAATCCTCCCCTTGTAGGGCAGTGGCCACCGATCGGATCGACTCCATCGGAAAGTCCTGATATACAGGAATTTGTATAGCCCTTTTAGAATTAATATGGGCCTCCCGTCCGCGTTTGCTTCGGGACTGTAAAGAGGTTTGAGTAAAACCCGAACCCTCATTCTTCCAGGGGAACCTCCATAATTACTCCTTGGAGCAATAGTTGTTCTAGTGCCAACAGGAGGGACTCTCTCTTCCGGGGATCCCTTGGCACGTTTGACCTCAAAATGGGAAGGAGGAGAGTCTTTTAACTCCAAACTGTATCCCAAACCTACTGCGGAGAGCACCTATCTGTCTTGATCGTGTCCCGCCAGGTCTCTTTGCGAACAACTGGAGTCCTCCCCCCACCCGACTGAGTGGGGGCTTCAATGAATTTAACTTTGGGGGAGGTTTTGTACCTCCCCTGACCCAGGGTTTCTCATTACCCTGCTACTGTCCCTGTTTTTTACCCCCGGGATTTGACCGAGGAGGCCGTCGGAACTGTTACACAGCCGATGCCCCAGGGACTGGAGAAGCAGGCCTCTTAAAGAGGGACCTCTAACTCTGCTTTTAACCGGCAAGAGCGTATTTTTACCGCTGGAAATTTTCTGGATATATTTGTCCAGGTTTTCCCTGAATAAGCGTTCACCATGAAATGGGACGCTAACCAGCCATTCTTTACAGGGAGCTTCAGCAGACCAGTTTCTGAGCCATAGGAGCCTACGCATATGTACTATAGACAGCGTAAGGCGGGAGGCCTGATGGACTGAATCCTCTATGGCGTCAACCGCAAAGCCTAAGGCTCTAGGTAGATCAGCTAGGGCAAAGCCTGCTGATCTGTCAAGTCCCTCAAGACCTGTTTCAACTGATCCTTCACTGCTTAGCAGACCCCAATAGCTGCTACTGCTGGTTGTATCACCAAGCAGATTTTCATAAGGACTCCAATCTTTTATCTATTGGGTTCTTGAACATTTGGACATTATCCACTGGACATGTCAGTGATTTATACATACAAGAGATGGCTGCGTCCACTGTAGGGACCTTCCATTTTTTTTTTTTTTTTTTTTTGATGAACTTATCCTCCATGGGATAGACCACCGGAAATCTCTTGGGGGAATAAATATTTTCTCAGGACGTTCCCAATCCTGGTAAATGAGCCCTTTCAGTAAAGGGTGAAGTGGAAAAGAACAAACAGTCTGGGGGCTTCTAGCGACCCCAACGAGGATACAGTAGTGGTTGATGGTTCCGCAAGGTGCATTTTTAAATGCTGATCGGACCATGTTAGTCAGAGACTGAACCCATAATCTTTCAGCTTGAGATGCTGAGAAAAGGTTCCCCCACTGTTGATTCCTCTATAACAGAATCAACCTTATCCTGATCCCCTTCAGGCAGGTCGATCCCTGTATGGGACTGTTGCTCTGCTAACAGGCACTCTGAAGGAGGAGACGGAGATCGGGCGTGCTTTCCCTGACAGGGAGGCAGCGATAAATTTTGACAATCTCTCTCTAATCCTCCCAGAGCTGAGGAAAAAACCTCCTCTGTTACATACACAGGAGCAGGTGACTGAGGACAGCCACAGTACCAAGTACCCCTGCGGGGTCTCTACGGTCACTTACCTCTGAACTTCAGGGGAGACTGGTGCAGCAGGAGTATGCCCAAGATCCTCAGAGCCCGATGAGACCCCCTTCGCTTCCTGGAAGATTCAGTTCTGGAGCTACTGGACGGCATATTCCTAAGCCTAAAGCTGAGGTATTCCAGCCGTAATACACCACTTTTACTGAGAATAGTCTAGCACAATTGCTGCTATATCACAGTTGGTGTCTACTAATGTGCCTTTCTAGGGGATGCCTGTATCAACCGCTTGCTGTATGCCTTTAAATGTTGCCAGCTCTGTCTCTGTACTTCATAGCTAGCTTACTGCAATAATGTGGCTTTTTAAAAACCTGCTGGGACGCCCGCACATGCGCAGAAGCGCTGCGGCGCGCACAGAGCGTCATCCCCCAGGCCCCGCCCCTTCCAGGGACAGGAGCCAGGGCCCCCTTTGCCGCAGGCCGGGGGATAGACGAACACTGCAACATGGCAGAGGAAACAGTTTCCTGTAGGAGAACTCACCAGCTGCCTGGACTAAGAAACTAGTCCATATGACAAGAAAAACATTCCACAGCGGCCTCTAGTGGACAAACACAGGTACCGCAGTTTAATATACTAAACATATATATAAAAAAACATTCTTTTTTTTTTTTTTTTTTCTTGACCACCATTAAAAATTATTACATTTTTTTTAGTAGTTACAGGCATGCACAGATATTAGCGGGAATACCGTTAGGTAACAGACAGAAAGACAAATTAGGCTTGGGGGTCCCCCAATAGAACCAAGTTCCTGGGGGCCCCCACTTACCTGTTCCCCGCCGCAGGACTTTGTTTGGTCCACAAAAGCCCAAACTTCACCTATCACGGCAGGCATTGTAATCAAACCTTCAGGGACCGGGTTCCCAAGGATTCCACTCCCCTGGACCTGTATAGCACCCTGCACAGAAAACATCTTGGTCGTGGGTATGACCAGAGCTCTGGATCCCAGGGTCCAGCTCTCCTAAGAGAAGCATTACAGGCAGAACCTTGCTCTTCTCTGCAAGGCCCGGGTACCGACCGTTTAGCTATGAAGCTTTTTTGGTCGGATCCGGAATAGCTTACTGAGGCCCAAAAGAACCTGTACGCAAGCTCAGTGAAAAACACATGTTTCTTCTTGGCCAACACCTTAGACACTGGCAAAAAACTGAGGTGCTCCCGGATGGGAGGGGCTTATATAGGGGAGGGTACTTCCGGTTTTGGAAGTTGCCAGTGCCAGCACCTGACGGTAACTATATAACCCATTAGTAATGACTATGTCGCTCTGTGTCCCGTGATGTACGAGAAAGAAAAGATCACTGCTGGAATTGGGTGGGGGAAGTAAAATAAAAATAAAGTTGATGATGAATGTTATTGGCTGATTGTAACCAAAGAGGAGGAGCAGTAAAATAGCTAGAATGACGAAGATTCGACAAAGCATCGAAAGTTAGAAGATTTGACGGTGCAGCAAAACTGTACGACGCTGCAATCGTACATTTCCGGTCAAATGCATCCGCCCATAGGCTATAGAAGAATTCTAATGTTGGTTGACTAGTAATAGTAATGAATAAATAGAATTATTACTAGTCATACAACATTAGAATTCTTCTATAGCTTGTGGGCGGAACATTCGACCGGAAATGTATGATTGCAGCGTCGTACAGTTTCACTGCTCCGTCGAATCTTCTTTGAACATTCGATAGACACCATAAGCCTTCAATGACAGATTCAACCTTAATTAATTCAGATTTTCGGACGAATGCAATTTCTAACGAAAAACGAAATAAATAAAAACGAATTTCGGGAGTAACTAAATAATTTTATTTTTCGAACGAAAACGAAATTCCGAAACGAAATATTTCAATGTGCACATGTCTAAAGGGCAGCACACCGACGGAATCACACCGCAGAGCTCCGCCTGTGCAGGGCGCTGCCTCTGCCCGTTATTCAAAAAGTTCTTTGGTGTGGGCCTTTTTTGAGTCGAGTGCATCAGATCGCACAGCTGCTGTTTGCAACATATGTCTCAAGCGTATATCGCGTGGCCAAAACATCACCCGCTTGGGCACCACATGCTTGACCAGACATATGTTGACCTGCCATGCAGCTCGTTGGCAAGCCTACCTTAAAGACCCACACCAAAGAACAGGGCTGACCTCTTCTTGCACCGCATCAGCTGGGATCTCCAACCCCACTATACCTTCAGTCCTCTCTGAAACCTGCTCTGAGAGGAATAAAGGTGTAGAATTAGGTGTGTCACAGCCAAGTACTTGCGGGCACTCTGCTAGCAGTACACTAACGTCCAATTCTAGCAGGCAAATTTCCCTGCCCCAGCTGCTGGACCGTCAAAAGAAGTTCACTCCCAGCCATCCACATGCCCAGCGGTTGAATGCTAGCTTGGCTAAATTGCTAGCGCTTCAACTGCTGCCTTTTCAGTTGGTAGACTCGGCCCCCTTCCGTGAGTTTGTGCAATGTGCGGTTCCTCAGTGGCAGGTTCCCAAACGCCACTTTTTCTCACGGAAGGCGATTCCGGCTCTCTACCGGCATGTGGAAGGCAAAGTCTTGGCCTCGCTGGACAGGGCGGTCAGCGGTAAGGTGCATATTACCGCTGACTCATGGTCCAGCAGGCGTGGACAGGGACGTTACCTTTCTTTCACGGCCCATTGGGTCACTCTTTTGGCAGCTGGGAAGGATGCAGGACTAGGTGCAGTAGTGTTGGAGGTTGTTCCACCGCCACGCCTCCAAAATGCTACTACTGGTTGTGACACACCTCTGTCCTCCACCCCCTCCTCTTCTTCTTCCTCCGTGGCCTCTTCCTGTGCTTTGTCCTCGGAACCAGCGGTGCTCCGTAGGCGTTCAAGGGGCTACGCAAGTACACAGGCAAAAAGATGCCATGCCGTGCTTGCGCTGGTGTGTTTGGGGGACAGGAGCCACACTGGGGCAGAGGTTCTGTCTGCTCTGCAGGGGCAGGCCGAGAGGTGGTTGACGCCACGCCAGCTTAAGCCAGGAATGGTAGTTTGCGACAATGGCACCAACCTCCTCTCCGCTCTCCGACAGGGACAACTGACCCATGTGCCCTGTGTGGCTCACGTCCTTAACCTGGTGGTGCAGCGGTTCTTGGGCAGGTACCCGGGCTTACAGGATGTCCTGAGGCAGGCCAGGAAAGTCTGTGTGCATTTCCGCAGATCTTATAATGCCAGTGCTCGCCTAGCTGAGCTGCAAAAGGAGTTGAACCTGCCCAAGAACCGCCTTATATGTGATATGCCCACCAGGTGGAACTCAATGTTGGCCATGCTGCAGCGGCTGCACACGCAGCAGAGGGCCATCAATGAGTACCTGTGCGACTACGGCACCAAGACAGGGTCAGGGGAGCTCGTTTTTTTTCACCACGCCAGTGGGGCATGATCAGGGATGCATGCACTGTCCTGGCACCATTTGAGGAGGCCACGAGGATGGTGAGCAGTGACAGTGCATGCATCAGTGACACTGTACCTCTTGTCCACCTGTTGGAACATACGCTGCGTGGAATAATGGACAGGGCACTTGAGGCAGAACAGAGGCAGGAAGAGGAGGACTTCCTTGCCTCTCAAGGCCCCCTTTACCCAGACAGTGTTCCTTCTGTCCCACCCATCGCACAGGAAGAAGAGGAGGAGGAGGAGGATTGTGTCAGCATGGAGGTGGAGCCTGACACTCAGCATCATCAGCAGCAGTCTTTTAGGGATGATTTACAGTCCCAAGAAACCAGTGGACTTGTACGTGGCTGGGAGGAGGTGGCTGCGGATCATGTCGTCCTTAGTGACCCAGAGGACTCCGGACCGAATGCCTCAGCTAACCTACGCTGCATGGCCTCCCTGATCCTGCAAAGTCTGCGGAAGGATCCTTGTATTCTTCGGATCAAGGAGAGGGACCATTACTGGCTGGCCACTCTCCTTGATCCACGGTACAAGGGTAAGGTTGCGGACCTTATGTTACCATCGCAGAGGGAGCAGAGGATGAGACAACTCCGGGAGGCCTTGCAGAAAGGTCTGTGCAACGCGTTCCCAGAGACTGTGAGGTTACAAACTCCTGGTCCTGGACAACGAGTTGCTGAGGCTTCGGTCAGTCAAAGAAGGAGCGGTGGGGAAGGTGGCTGTCTGACCGAAGCGTTCAGACAATTCTTTAGTCCGCAGCCCCAAGGTATGATCGGTTCCAGCAACCATCGCCAGCGTCTGATATACATGGTGCAGGAATACCTAGGGGCAAGGTCAGACTTGGACAACTTCCCCACCGAAAATCCTCTGGCTTACTGGGTCTTGAGGATGGATCACTGGCCAGAGCTTGGACAGTATGCAATTGAGCTACTGGCCTGTCCTGCATCCAGCGTTCTTTCAGAACGCACATTCAGTGCTGCTGGAGGATTTGTCACGGATCACAGGGTGCGCCTGTCCACCGACTCTGTTGATCGACTGACCTTCATAAAGATGAACCAGTTTTGGATCACCACCAGCTACCAAACACCTGAAGCTGATATAACAGACTAATTTATTTTCAAATGTCACATCCCTTCAAGATTGATGCTGATGCTGAGAGACTGTCCTGTTATGTTGACTGACTATCCTCCTCCTCCTCAATGATCCGATTGACGATGATAGCTTGGAAGAACATTTTTGTTTCTGGGTGCCGCCACCAGAGGCTAAGGCCCAATTTTTCAGCCCCTGTTTAACAGGGGTGTGTTATTAATTTTTTTTATGCAATGCTTTGCAGCAGGGCTCATTCCTGCACTCCAACTAGAGTATCTGGGAGTGGTTGCAGTGTCGTGGCACCAGCACCAGTGGCTAAGGCCCAATTTTTCAGCCCCTGTTTAACAGGGGCGTGTAATTACAATTTTTGATGCAATACTTTGCAACAGGGCTCATTGCTGTGCTCCAAGTACAGTATCTGTGAGGGGTTGCAGTGTTGAGGCACCAGTGCCTAAGGCCCAATTTTTCTGCCCCTGTTTAACAGGGGCATGTAATTACAATTCTTGATTTAATAATTCACAGCAGGGCCCATTCCTGCGCCCATCAAGACTAACTGTGAGGCCTTACAGTGTTGTGTCAACACCACCACCACCACCACCATCAAAGGCCCAATTTTTCAGCCCCTGTTCAACAGGGGCATGCAATTACAATTCTTGATCTAATAATTCACAGCAGGGCCCATTCATGCGCCCACCAAGAGTAACTGTGAGGGCTCACAGTGTTGTGGCAACACCAACATGTAAGGGGCAAATTTCAGCTGAGTATATACGGCAGGCCCCTACTTTCAAACATCCAACTTACAAACGACTCCTCCTTGCAAACGGAAGGATACAACAGGAAGTGAGAGGAAATCTACCCCTAGGAAGGCAAATTCTCTCCTGTAAGAGTTAATATGGGAAAAAAAGTGTCTCCTCTCCACTGATGCTTTTTCACCAATTCTTGTTTCAATAAAAACCCCAAATTTTCAAAAAACATTTGTCATTAGGACGGAAAGTGAGGTGAACTATTCTGAACAGGTGCACACTGCACAGACAGCAAAACAAATGTTACAGGGGTGATAACCCTTCCCTATGTTTTCCAAAAAGCTTAAAAATAGATTATTTCCCTGGAGCTACACTTAAACAATGTACCTGTTCAAAATTACAAACAGATTCTACATAAGAACAAACCTACAGTCCCTGTCTTGTATGCACCGCCTGTATACAGCTGTTCAGAGTATATAGGGCCTTTTTTATTTTGTGTGCGGGGTTCCCCTTAATATCCATACAAGACCCAAAGGGGCTGGTAATGGGCTGGGGTAGGAGGGGGGGGGGGTGATGGGGTAGCTAACTAGCCATGCCATTTTTCTCAAAGATTTCCATCCATATTGCCAGGACAAGACATGACATTAAAGCCGCAAGCAGTTTTAAATGGCTTTTTTTCCTTTAGAAATGTAATTTTGTGCAGGGACAGTTCTAAACACGGGAAACACGTGGCCGCCACTTCACAGGCATACTTTAGACACCCCCCAGGTACGATATTTAAAGGAATATTTGACTTTTTTTTTTCACTTCATGCATCATTAAAATGACTGCTCCCGAAAAACGGCCGTTTTTAAAACTTCTTTTTGCATTGATACATGTCCCCTGGTGCAGAACCCGGGTTCCCAAACCCTTTTTAGGACAATAACATGCATAATAGTCGTTATAATTAGCACTTTAGATTTTGAATGTTCGCATCCATTGTATTTAATAGGGTTCTAAAGTTTGTGCGAACTTTCAGTCCGTTCGCGGGTTCTGGTGCGAACCGAACCCGGGGGTGTTCGGCTCATCACTAGTTGTGAGCCACTTAGTTTTTTTAGCATTTTAAATGTATTGCTCATGGTAATATATTTTGCAGTGTGTTTGCATACAGCCGATTTGAAGCATTCCCATTTCAGTTCTATGTTCTTCAATGACAACATTCCCTTCATTATATCCAATTTGTTACCCCATATGGTAAAAACCAGCTACCATGTAATATAATTTTTTTAAAACATTGGCTCCTATCTTTTATATTCATTTCACTACCACGTGTGGAAACACACCATCTCTTATTCTCTATATTCATTTCACTACCACATGTGGAACCACACCAACTTCTATCTACTATATCCATTTCCCTACCACAGTTGGAACACACCAACTTCTATTCACTATATCCACTTTTTTTGCTCTATTTGGAAACATACCACCTACAATCCGCTATATTTATTTAAACACATTTTTTCCTATATTCTATACCCATTTTATCAAAAGTGGAACAAAACCAGCTTATATCCAAACTGGTTCCTATCCACGATGACTAAAGTTCAGGTGGCAAATCCAATGAGCATGAGTCCACCATCCTTAACCATACTGGACCACATGCCCTCTACATGAGGAGGATACCTTAGGGAGGCCACTTTCTCACAATCCTGACCCAGTGGTTGCGGGGCTCTGCAGAGATTTACTGGAATCTGGAAGGCCCCTTTAACAATAGATACCGGCCCCCATGTGAATGAGTAAGGGGTACATAGCACCCCTAATCACTCACACAAAAAAGTGAAACGTAAAGAAAAACACACCCAATTTTTGACATGCTCTTTATTGAAAAAAGCAAACAATAGGATTTTTATAACAGCTTACCTGTAAAATCCTTTTCTTGGAGTACATCACGGGACACAGAGCGACATAGTCATTACTAATGGGTTATATAGATACCGTCAGGTGCTGGCACTGGCAACTTCCAAAACCGGAAGTACCCTCCCCTATATAAGCCCCTCCCATCCGGGAGCACCTCAGTTTTGTAGCAAAGCAATAAGTGTCCCCAAAGAGGAGCGGGAGCTCTGTGTCCCGTGATGTACTCCAAGAAAAGGATTTTACAGGTAAGCTGTTATAAAAATCCTATTTTCTTTCTCGTACATCACGGGACACAGAGCGACATAGTCATTACTAATGGGATGTCCTAAAGCAATGCCAAATGAGGGGGGGATACACCATATATAAGCTGAGCGCTATCAGACATGAGGATCTTTTGCGGCCTGCAACACACTGCGCCCAAAGGCGACATCCTCCTGACTTCTAACGTCCACCTGGTAGAACCTAGTAAACGTGTGAACTGAAGACCATGTTGCGGCCTTACAGATTTGAGCCAGGGAGGCCTGGTGATGCACTGCCCATGAAGTTCCAACTGCTCTCGTGGAGTGCGCTCTAACTTTGAACGGAGGCGGTCTCCTTCTCAAGCCATAGGCTTGTATTATGACCTGTCGAATCCACCTGGCTAAAGTAGATTTTGACGCTGCCTGACCCTTTCTGGGGCCTTCCGGCAGAATAAACAAAGTATCCGTTCTGCGAATCTGAGCAGTGGCTTTTAGATAAGCTTTAACTGCTCTTACTACATCCAAAGAATGCAATAACTTTTCCTCTACCGAAGTAGGTCTGGGGAAAAAAGAAGGAAGAACCACATCTTGGTTCAAATGAAACCTCGATACCACCTTAGGAAGAAAGGCTGGCTGAGGACGTAATACTACTCTGTCCTTATGGATAACCAGATATGGCTCTTTACAGGACATAGCTGCTAATTCCGACACTCTTTTAGCCGAACAAATGGCTACTAGAAAAATCAATTTCCTGGTGAGAAGCACCAAGGAAATATGCTGTAATGGTTCAAATGGTTGTTTCTGTAAAACCGACAGAACCAAGTTTAGATCCCATGGACATATGGGAATATTAACCGGAGGACTAATACGCATCACTCCTTGTATAAAGGCTTTGACTAGTGAATGCGAAGCCAAGGGCCTTTGAAAAAATATTGACAAGGCCGAAATCTGACCCTTGATAGTACTCAAGGCAAGCTTCCTATCTACAGCCCATTGTAGGAAGTCCAGAATCCTACCTATTACGTATTTACGTGGATGCCATTTCTTGGCCTCACACCAGGCGATGTACGCCTTCCAGATTCTATAGTAGATCTGCCTGGATACCGGCTTCCTGGCATTGATCATGGTAGATACCACAGCATTAGAGAGCCCTCTCTTTTTTAGAATGTGGGCTTCAATAGCCAGGCCGTCAAACCTAGGGCTGGTAAGGAAGGGTGGTATATCGGTCCTTGCGAAAGCAGGTCCGGACGATGTGGGAGGGTCCAAGGACTCCCCACAGACATTTTTACAATCTCCGCGTACCATGCTCTTCGGGGCCACGCTGGAGCCACCAGAATCACTGGTTTCTTTTCTACCCTGATTCTGCGGAGTAATCGAGGTAACAATTGTGGCGGTGGGAATGCATATATCAGCTTGAACTGATCCCAAGGGAACACTAGGGCATCCGAGCCGCAAGCTAGGGGATCCCTTGTCCAAGAGACAAACCTGTCCACTTTTGTGTTGAATCTGGATGCTAGCAGATCTACATCCGGTGTTCCCCACCGCTGACATATTGTCCGGAAAACCTCGGGATGAAGGGACCATTCCCCTGGGCATAATTGTTGGCGACTTAGAAAGTCCGCCTTCCAATTCTCCACTCCTGGAATGAATACCGCAGATATGGCTGGGACATATCTTTCTGCCCATCTCAGGATGTAATTTACTTCCCTTTGGGCTGCACGACTCCTGGTGCCCCCCTGACGATTGATATATGCCACTGCTGTGGCATTGTCTGATTGAATTCTGACAGGGGACCCTTGGAGTTTGGATGTCCATGCTACTAGGGCATACCGGGCTGCTCGTATCTCTAAGAGATTGATGGGCAGGGCCTTTTCCGCATCCGACCATCTGCCCTGGAGAGACCATTGCTCCAGCACTGCTCCCCAGCCTATAAGGCTGGCATCTGTAGTGACCACCTTCCAGGAAATCGGACTGAAGGATTTCCCTCTTTCCAGATTCTGGGGAACCAACCACCAGCGGAGGCTCTTGCGAACGGAAGGGGACAAGGACATTGGTAAGTCCAGAGCCTGAACTTTTCTGTTCCAGGCTGACAGTATGGCCCTTTGCAACTTCCTTGAATGGAATTGACCGTAGGGTACTGCTTCGAATGATGCCACCATTTTTCCCAGCAGCCTCATGCACAGGCGTATGGATGGCTGTCTTTTTGAACCCACTAAGTGGATCAAATCTCTCAAAGACGACCCCTTTTCTTGAGGCAAGAAAATTTTTCTCTGGTCTGAATCCAGCCTTAGCCCCAAGTATTCCAGACTTTTGACTGGTTTTAGGGCTGACTTGTCTCGGTTGATAATCCAACCGTGATATTCCAGATACTTGATTGTCTCGTGAACAACCACTTCTAGTTTTTCCACTGAGTGGTCTATCAGCAACAAGTCGTCTAGATATGCCATTATCGTTACACCTCATGTTCTTAGATTGGCCAATAATGGGGCCAGAATTTTTGTGAACACTCTTGGTGCTGTGGCCAGACCGAAGGGTAAGGCTCTGAACTGAAAATGGCGCCCTTCTACCGCAAAGCGTAGAAATTTTTGGTGGGCTGGAAAGATGGGAATGTGCAAATAAGCATCTTTGATGTCGATCGAGGCTAACCATTCCTCCCCTTGTAGGGCAGTGGCTACCGACCGGATCGACTCCATCCGGAAAGTCCTGATATGTAGGAATTTGTTTAGCCCTTTTAGATTTAATATGGGCCTCACGTCCCCGTTTGGCTTCGGGACTGTAAAGAGGTTTGAGTAAAACCCGAACCCCCATTCTTCCAGGGGAACCTCTATAATTACTGCTTGGAGCAATAATTGTTCTAGTGCCAACAGGAGGGATCCTCTCTTCTGGGGATCCCTTGGCACGTTTGACCTTATAAAGCGGGAAGAAGGGGAGTTTTTTAACTCCAATTTGTATCCCAGATCTACTGCGGAGAGCACCCATCTGTCTCGGATCGTGTCCCGCCAGGTCTCTGTGAACAACTGAAGTCTTCCCCCCACCCGATTGGGTGGGGGCAACCCTTCATGCATTTGACTTTGGGGGAGGTTTTGTACCTCTCCTGCTCCAGGGCTTCTTGTTACCCTGCAATTGTCCCTGATTTTTACCTCCGGGATTTGACCGAGGAGGCCGTCGGAACTGTTTCACAGCCGATGTCCTAGGGACTGGAGAAGCAGGCCTCTTAAAAGAGGGACCTCTAACTCTATTTTTAACCGGCAAAAGTGTACTTTTACCGCTGGAAATTCTCTGGATATATTTGTCCAGGTCTTCCCCGAATAAGCGTTCACCATGAAATGGGAAGCTGACCAGCAATTTTTTACAGGGAGCTTCAGCAGACCAGTTTTTGAGCCATAGAAGCCTGCGCATATGTACTACAGACAGCGTAAGGCGGGAGGCCTGATGGATTGAATCCTTTATAGCGTCCACCGCAAAGCATAAGGCTCTAGGTAGATCAGCTAGGGCAAGAGCCTGCTGATCTGGCAAGTCTCTTAAGACCTGTTTCAACTGATCCTTCACTGCTTGGCAGACCCCAATAGCTGCCACTGCTGGTTGTGTCACCAATCCTGCTGTAGAAAAAGCAGATTTTAATAAGGACTCCAATTTTTTATCTATTGGGTCCTTGAACATTTGGACATTATCCACCGGACATGTCAGTGATTTATTCACACAAGAGATGGCTGCGTCCACTGTAGGGACCCTCCATTTTCTGATGAACTTATCCTCCATGGGATAGACCACCGGAAATCTCTTGGGGGGAGTAAATATTTTGTCAGGATGCTCCCAATCCTGGTAAATGAGCCCTTCCAGTAAAGGATGGATCGGAAAGGAACAAACAGTCTGGGGAGCTTTTAGCGACCCCAACGAGGAGACAGAAGTGGATGATGGCTCCGCAAGTGGCATTTTAAATGCTGATCGGACCATATTAGTCAGGGACTGAACCCATAACCTTTCAGCATGTGATGCTGAGAACGGCTCTTCCACTGTTGATTCCTCTACAACCGAATCGACCTCATCCTGATCCCCTTCAGGTAGGTCGATCCCTGTATGGGACTGTTGCTCTGTTAACAGGCACTCTGAGGGAGGAGACGGAGATCGGGCGCTTTTCTCCTGTGACAGGGAAGCCGCGATCAATGCTGACAATCTCTCTTCCAGCCCTCCCAGAGCTGAGGAAAAAACCTCCTCTGTTACATACACAGGAGCAGGTGAACTGAGGACAGCCACAGTACCAGGTACTCCTGAGGGTGCTCTACGGTCACTAACCTCTGATTCTTCAGGGGAGACTGGTGCAGCCAAAGCATGCCCAAGATCCTCAGAGCCCGATGGAGACCCCCTATTCCTCCTGGAATTTCTAGTCCCGGAGTTTTTAGACGGCATATTCCTAAGCCACAAAGCTGAGGTATTCCAGCCGAAATACACCAGTTACTGACAATAGTCTAGCATAAATGCTGCTATAAGAAACAGTTGGTGTCTACTAATGTGCCTTTCTAGGGGATGCCTGTATCAACCGCTTGCTGTATGCCTTCTTTAAATGTTGCCAGCTCTGTCTCTGTACCTCATAGCCAGCTCACCACACAAAATTGTGGTTTTTAACATGCTGGAACGCCCGCACATGCGCAGAAGCGCTGCGGCGCGCACAGAGCGTCATCCCCCAGGCTCCGCCCCCTTTCCCGGCTCACCTCTATATATAGAGGCGCGTGCACGCGCACGCGCGCGGCCACGTGCGCCTTCGGCGCTAATTTCGAAAATGGAAACCAGGGACAAGAGCCAGGGCCCCTTTGCCGCAGGCCGGGGGATGGACGAGCATTGCAACATGGCAGAGGAAGCAGTTTCCCACAAGAGAACTCACCATCTGCCTGGACTCGCTCTGATGAAAAGAAACTAGTCCACATGACAAGAAACGTTCCACAGCGGCCTCTAGTGGACAAACACAGGTACCGCAGTCTAATATATTAAATATATATAAAAAAAATTTTTTTTTTTCTTGACCACCATTAAAAATTATTACATTTTTTTAGTAGTTACAGGCATGCACAGAATTTTGCGGGAATACCATTAGGTAACAGACAGAAAGACAAATTAGGCTTGGGGGTCCCCCAATAGAACCAAGTTCCTGGGGGCCCCCACTTACCTGTTCCCCGCCGCAGGACTTTGTTTGGTCCACAAAAGCCCAAACTTCACCTATCACGGCAGGCATTGTAATCAAACCTTCAGGGACCGGGTTCCCAAGGATTCCACTCCCCTGGACCTGTATAGCACCCTGCACAGAAAACATCTTGGTCGTGGGTATGACCAGAGCTCTGGATCCCAGGGTCCAGCTCTCCTAAGAGAAGCATTACAGGCAAAACCTTGCTCTTCTCTGCAAGGCCCGGGTACCGACCGTTTAGCTATGAAGCTTTTTTGGTCAGATCCGGAATAGCTTACTGAGGCCCAAAAGAACCTGTACGCAAGCTCAGTGAAAAACACATGTTTCTTCTTGGCCAACACCTTAGACACTGGCAAAAAACTGAGGTGCTCCCGGATGGGAGGGGCTTATATAGGGGAGGGTACTTCCGGTTTTGGAAGTTGCCAGTGCCAGCACCTGACGGTATCTATATAACCCATTAGTAATGACTATGTCGCTCTGTGTCCCGTGATGTACGAGAAAGAAAAAAAAGTTCCATGATGTACATCCATAGTCAGTCACTTTGTCCAGTGATCCATGTCAATCATGATGAATGATGGCTGATTGTCGATCAACAGACATGTCCAATCCTTTCACTAACTGGTGCCGAATGACATCTCCCAGTCCCCCGCTGCTAAGTGGCAGGGTCTCCTGGATGAATTAATGTGACCATACTTGGTCATTGATGTCATGCTAACCCTAACCATTGCCGGAGATTCACAGCCATTAAATTAATGAGGCCGCATGACATCACTGGTTGCCAAAAATGCATCAGTGAAGCAAGGTATGCAAGGAGGAACTGTAATGTATAGATAGTAACAGTGCAAACACAGCTAATGTACCTGAAGTTCAGCTTCCATTCAAGTACAAAGTCTGGTGTTCAGACAAACTCTTAAACAGCCAAATTTTGAGTTCCTCTCCACTCTATATCCATTTCCCTACCATATGTGGAAACACACCGCTTCCTATCCTCTATATCCATGTGACTACCACATGTAGAAACACACCAGCTCCTATCCAGTATATAAATTTAACACCACATGTGAAAGCACACCAGTTCCTATCCTCTATATCCATTTTATTACCACATGTGGAAACTTCTATCCTCTATATCTATTTTAACACCACATGTGGAAACACACCAGTACAAACAAATGGCAATCACCTCAACCTATAACTGGCCCTTGCAGAAAGGAGCACTTGGTATTAACGTGAACTGTTAGACAAGGACAATTTGGTTTGTTGCAGCTGGAAATTCTTGTTTATTGTTTTTTGACATGCGTCACCCTTCCATGTGCTCCCTGCTGCAAAGGCTTATTAGTTATGGCTTGGGGTGGTTGCCATTTGTTTGTACTGTAGGTAATTGTTGAGGGGACGCACTGGATACCTTTGCTGCCATTGTGCTGTTGCTGGGTATCCAGAATATCCCTGCACCTTTAAGGAGGGGTGGGCTCCCTCTAGGCATACATTACATACATTAATCTATCCCTCATTATTAGGGATGAGCTTCGAGTTCGAGTCAAACTCATGTTCGACTCGAACATTGCCTGTTCGCCCGTTCGCCGAACAGCGAACAAATTGGGGTGTTCGCGGCAAATTCGAAAAATCTATGGGAGAAATCTAAAGTGCTAATTATAAAGGCTTATATGCAAGTTATTGTCCTAAAAAGTGTTTGGGGACCGGGGTCCTGCCCCAGGGGACATGTATCAATGCAAAAATAAGTTTTAAAAAAGGCAGTTTTTTTCGGGAGCAGTGATTTTAATTATGCTTAAAATGAAAAAATAAAAGTGAAATATTCCTTTAAATTTCGTACCTGGGGGGTGTGTATGATATGCATGTAAAGTGGTGCATGTTTCCCGTGCTTAGAACTGTCCCTGCAAAAAATGTCATTTTTGAAAGAAAAAAAGTAATTTAAAACTCACTCGTGGCTATTAATGAATTGTCGGCTCCCGGCAATACATACAAAAGTCATTGATAAAAAAAAAAAAAGCGTGGGGGTTCCCCAGAATTCAATTACCAGGCCCTTCAGGTCTGGAATGGATATTAAGGGGAACCCCGCCGCAAATTTAAAAAAAATTGACGTGGGGTTCCCCCAAATATCCATTCCAGGCCCTTCAGATCTGGCATGGATTTTAAGGGGAACTCCACCCCAAATTTAAAAAAAAAATGGCGTGGAGTCCCCCTAAAAATCCATACCAGACCCCTTATCCGAGCACGCAACCTGGCCGGCCGCAGGGGAAAAGGGGGGGACGAGAGAGCGGCCCCCCTCCCTCCTGAACCGTACAAGGCCACATGCCCTCAACATGGGGAGGATGTCCCCATGTTGATGGGGACAAGGGCCTCATCCCCACAACCCTTGCCCGGTGGTTGTGGGGGTCTGCGGGCGGGGGGCTTATCGGAATCTGGAAGACCCCTTTAACAAAGGGGACCCCCAGATCCCGGCCCCCCCTATGTGAATTGGTAAGGGGTACATTGTACCCCTACCATTTCACGAAGAAAGCGTAAAAAAATGTTTAAAAAAACACACAAACACCTTGAAAAAGTCCTTTATTTAAAAAAAAAAAAACATTCCAGCGGTGAAATCCAGTGTCCCGCGGCGATCCCGATGTCCAGCGCTGTCCTTCATTGGTTGTGCCTGAGCGGACCTGATGGGGAACTCCCTCTCAGTATTTTAAATGTATAGACCCGCCCCTTCTAAAGTTCCCTATCAGGTCCGCTCAGCGGACCAGATGCGGAACATGAGAAGGGGCGGGTCTATACTTGTATTACCAAAGTGAGAGAAGTTCCCCATCAGGTCCGCCCCCTCTGTATGTCGGACCCGCCTACGTCATTGGCTTGAACGGGGAACTTCCTTCACTGTGTAATTTAAATTTACATAGTGAAGGAAGTTCCCCGCTCAAGCCAATGACGTAGGCGGGTCCGACAAACCGAGGGGGCGGACCTGATGGGGGACTGCTCTCACTTTGGTAATACATGTATAGACCCGCCCCTTCTCATGTTCCGCATCTGGTCCGCTGAGCGGACCTGATAGGGAACTTTAGAAGGGGCGGGTCTATACATTTAAAATACTGAGAGGGAGTTCCCCATCAGGTCCGCTCAGGCACAACCAATGAAGGACAGCGCTGGACATCGGGATCGCCGCGGGACACTGGATTTCACCGCTGGAATGTTTTTTTTTTTTTAAATAAAGGACTTTTTCAAGGTGTTTGTGTGTTTTTTTAAACATTTTTTAATCGATACATTTTTTTTGATCGATCAAAATTCTTTTGATTGGTACTCACCTCTCCACCGGCTTCCGGGTCTTCAGGGAGTTCCGTCGGAGATCTGGTGACGTGACGGACACCGGCGGGGCTTGCCGTGTCCATCTGAAGGGCTCCTTTGCTGTGCCTTCATATCTGCATGCCGGCGGGACCTTACTATCTGCCACACGCAAGGGCTGTTACACTTCCCTCTATCACTTCCCTCTATCAACCTGGGATTCTACAGCCACCCACTGGGAGTTGTGATAGTTCCCTTCACGGGACATCTACATGCCGACGGACTGATGTTAACCCCTCCTCATCTGGATTCAGCAGTGGTATCGTTGTACACATTTTTATACTAGTATCATATTTAGCTACATGTTTTTATGACTGATTTTGCTGCCATTTGGTATTACTCGCACCATTTTTACAGTTTATGTAGCTACATCGATTTTATCTCCAGTGCAATATTTATTTTGTTACCTACTTGAAGACTATAAAAGTTTTAATGCTATTCCCATCAAGCGCTGCCTTTGTGTGTTTTTGTATCCTGCTATAAATTTTTCCAGTGGTTGGTAGCTGCATTGGGAATCAGCCTGCAAGGAGATCAGCTAAAAGTAGATGGCTCTGTATGTGCGTTATAATTAATTGAAATTAGTCGATTAATTGATTTAAAAAAAATCTATTAATCGAACAAGAAAATTTTAATCAGTAACAGCCCTACTTTTTACTGTTAACACGATTTTTGGGGGGTTTATCCTACTCTTTTTTGCAACCTGTTGTTCGCTTTTTAACTTTTGCGGTATTCATTTCCTTTTTACATATTCTGTTATATTCTTTGTAACTTTTAAATGATGATAGTGTTCCTTCATTTTTATATTTTTTCAATCCTCTTTTTCATATTATGTACAGCTATTTTAACTTTGGTTGTGAGTAGGGATGAGCTCGGTGTTCGAGTCGAACATAGGTTCGACTCGAACATCGGCTGTTCGCGCGTTCGGCGAACAACGAACGATTTGGGCCGTTCGCGCCAAATTCGAGTGACGCGAACGGCCCACAATACACTGCGCCATCGCAGTGTAATCCCGGCGCTGTGATTGGCCAAGCATGCACTGTGACCCTACATGCTTGGCCAATCACAGCGCCGGCAGCGAGGAGAGCAATGATTGGCCACAGGCAGGATGCCTGTGGCCAATTATAGCTGAGGGGGTTTAGTACACGCCCCACACTATAAAAGGCCGCCAGCACGGCGGCCTTGTGTAGTGTGTTCCGGAGCAGGGAAAGTGAAGGATAGGCAGGGACAGTGTCAAATCTTGTCAAATCTATTCTTTGCTAAACCTTGTGTGTAGGGACAGGGAAGGATAGGCAGGGAGAGTGTCAGTGTCATATTCTTTGCTAAACCTTGTGTGTAGGGAGAGAGAAGGATAGGCAGGGAGAGTGTCAGTGTCATATACTTTGATAAACCTTGTGTGCAGGGAGAGAGAAGGATAGGCAGGGGACAGTGTCAGTGTCATATTCTTTGCTAAACCTTGTGTGCAGGGAGAGAGAAGGATAGGCAGGGAGAGTGTCAGTGTCATATACTTTGATAAACCTTGTGTGCAGGGAGAGAGAAGGATAGGCAGGGGACAGTGTCAGTGTCATATTCTTTGCTAAACCTTGTGTGCAGGGAGAGAGAAGGATAGGCAGGGAGAGTGTCAGTGTCATATACTTTGATAAACCTTGTGTGCAGGGAGAGAGAAGGATAGGCAGGGGACAGTGTCAGTGTCATTGTTGCTAAGCCTCCTGCACATTATACACCTGAAGTTAGCCCATATTGCTGCTTTTTCCTGGTGTGTTACACCAACAGGATTTTGCGGCACTTACAGCGGGTGGAGTGTACCTCCTGACCATATTACACCTTAACTTAGCCTGTATTGCTGCTTTTTCCTGGTGTGTTACACCAACAGGATTTTGCGGCACTTACAGCGGGCGGAGTGTACCTCCTGACCATATTACACCTTAACTTAGCCTGTATTGCTGCTTTTTCCTGGTGTGTTACACCAACAGGATTTTGCGGCACTTACAGCGGGCGGAGTGTACCTCCTGACCATATTACACCTTAACTTAGCCTGTATTGCTGCTTTTTCCTGGTGTGTTACACCAACAGGATTTTGCGGCACTTACAGCGGGCGGAGTGTGCCTCCTGACCATATTACACCTTAACTTAGCCTGTATTGCTGCTTTTTCCTTGTGTGTTACACCAACAGGATTTTGCGGCACTTACAGCGGGCGGAGTGTACCTCCTGACCATATTACACCTTAACTTAGCCTGTATTGCTGCTTTTTCCTGGTGTGTTACACCAACAGGATTTTGCGGCACTTACAGCGGGCGGAGTGTACCTCCTGACCATATTACACCTTAACTTAGCCTGTATTGCTGCTTTTTCCTGGTGTGTTACACCAACAGGATTTTGCGGCACTTACAGCGGGCGGACTGTGCCTCCTGACCATATTACACCATAACTTAGCCTGTATTGCTGCTTTTTCCTGGTGTGTCACACCAACAGGATTTTGCGGCACTTACAGCGGGCGGAGTGTACCTCCTGACCATATTACACCTTAACTTAGCCTGTATTGCTGCTTTTTCCTGGTGTGTTACACCAACAGGATTTTGCGGCACTTACAGCGGGCGGAGTGTGCCTCCTGACCATATTACACCTTAACTTAGCCTGTATTGCTGCTTTTTCCTGGTGTGTTACACCAACAGGATTTTGCGGCACTTACAGCGGGCGGAGTGTACCTCCTGACCATATTTCACCTTAACTTAGCCTGTATTGCTGCTTTTTCCTGGTGTGTTACACCAACAGGATTTTGCGGCACTTACAGCGGGCGGAGTGTGCCTCCTGACCATATTACACCTTAACTTAGCCTGTATTGCTGCTTTTCCCATTTCCCTGCAGGCCATTAGAATGTCTGGAAGGCAAACAAGGAGAGGCAGTCAGTCACGAGGCAGTCAGGAGCCAAAAAAAGAGGGCAAGCAGGCTCTGTGTCTAGAGACAACAGTGCTGGTCGTGGACGCGGTGCATCGCCATCAGCACGTGGCCATGGGACACGCTTGTCCTTCTTTTCGGCAGCTGGACGTGTTGAGCCGCATCATGCCGAAGACTTGGTAGAGTGGATGACCAAGCCCTCCTCATCCTCCTCATCCTCTCTCACCCAGGCTCAGGGTACTGGCAAAGCAGCTGCCAAAGCGTCCTCTTCCCTAGTATCAATGTCATCATCAGTCACTCCTTCCCTAGACCAACCATGTCCTCCTGAGGAGTCCCCCGAACTGTTTGAGCACAGTGTTGGGTACATGCTCCAGGAAGATGCCCAGCATTTCGAAGGGTCTGATGATGATACCCAGCTAGAGGAAGGCAGTAGCGTGAGAGCAGAGAGAGGGGATGCTCAAGAAGGACACCAATCTGGCAGTCATGTTCCAGCAGCTGCAGCATACTGCCAGATTGGCTCCAGTGATGAGGAGGGAGGGGATTATGAGGTCACTGACTCCACGTGGGTGCCTAATAGGAGAGAGGAGGAGGAGGAGGAGGAGGATGAGGAGGAGGCACATCTCCAACGAGGCAGGATGCCCTCGGGGGGCCAGCGTAAGGGCAGTAGACATGTGCATTTGTTTTCGTCCGAATGCATTTTCGTCCGAATTTCAGCTATTTTCGTTATCGTTTTAACAAACGAAAACGAAAGCACAGAATCCGAAAACCGAAAGATCCGACATAAACAAATGCTTTATTTTCGTTTTCGTTGCTACAACAGTTCGATATAGAGAGGAGATTCGACGTGACGCTGACAATAACAATCTGTGTCTATCGAACCTGTGGTCGAATGTGCCTAACCTTAACTCTATTAGTCCAAGATTATTCTACATAGGAGAGAAAAGATTCGACATTATAGAGAGAAAAGATTCGACATAGGAGAGAAAAGATTCGACATAGGAGAGAAAAGATTCGACATAGGAGAGAAAAGATTCGACATTATAGAGAGAAAAGATTCGACATAGGAGAGAAAAGATTCGACATAGGAGAGAAAAGATTTGTTATTATAGAGAGAAAAGATTCGACATAGAGAGAAAAGATCACTGCTGGAATTGGGTGGGGGAAGTAAAATAAAAATAAAGTTGATGATGAATGTTATTGGCTGATTGTAACCAAAGAGGAGGAGCAGTAAAATAGCTAGAATGACGAAGATTCGACAAAGCATCGAAAGTTAGAAGATTCGACGGTGCAGCAACACTGTACGACGCTGCAATCGTACATTTCCGGTCAAATGCATCCGCCCATAGGCTATAGAAGAATTCTAATGTTGGTTGACTAGTAATAGTAATGAATAAATATAATTATTACTAGTCATACAACATTAGAATTCTTCTATAGCTTGTGGGCGGAACATTCGACCGGAAATGTATGATTGCAGCGTCGTACAGTTTCACTGCTCCGTCGAATCTTCTTTGAACATTCGATAGACACCATAAGCCTTCAATGACAGATTCAACCTTAATTAATTCAGATTTTCGGACGAATGCAATTTCTAACGAAAAACGAAATAAATAAAAACGAATTTCGGGAGTAACTAAATAATTTTATTTTTCGGACGAAAACAAAATTCCGAAACGAAATATTTCAATGTGCACATGTCTAAAGGGCAGCACACCGACGGAATCACACCGCAGAGCTCCGCCTGTGCAGGGCGCTGCCTCTGCCCGTTATTCAAAAAGTTCTTTGGTGTGGGCCTTTTTTGAGTCTAGTGCATCAGATCGCACAGCTGCTGTTTGCAACATATGTCTCAAGCGTATATCGCGTGGCCAAAACATCACCCGCTTGGGCACCACATGCTTGACCAGACATATGTTGACCTGCCATGCAGCTCGTTGGCAAGCCTACCTTAAAGACCCACACCAAAGAACAGAGCTGACCTCTTCTTGCACCGCATCAGCTGGGATCTCCAACCCCACTATACCTTCAGTCCTCTCTGAAACCTGCTCTGAGAGGAATAAAGGTGTAGAATTAGGTGTGTCACAGCCAAGTACTTGCGGGCACTCTGCTAGCAGTACACTAACGTCCGATTCTAGCAGGCAAATTTCCCTGCCCCAGCTGCTGGACCGTCAAAAGAAGTTCACTCCCAGCCATCCACATGCCCAGCGGTTGAATGCTAGCTTGGCTAAATTGGTAGCGCTTCAACTGCTGCCTTTTCAGTTGGTAGACTCGGCCCCCTTCCGTGAGTTTGTGCAATGTGCGGTTCCTCAGTGGCAGGTTCCCAAACGCCACTTTTTCTCACGGAAGGCGATTCCGGCTCTCTACCGGCATGTGGAAGGCAATGTCTTGGCCTCGCTGGACAGGGCGGTCAGCGGTAAGGTGCATATTACCGCTGACTCATGGTCCAGCAGGCGTGGACAGGGACGTTACCTTTCTTTCACGGCCCATTGGGTCACTCTTTTGGCAGCTGGGAAGGATGCAGGACTAGGTGCAGTAGTGTTGGAGGTTGTTCCACCGCCACGCCTCCAAAATGCTACTACTGGTTGTGACACACCTCTGTCCTCCACCCCCTCCTCTTCTTCTTCCTCCGTGGCCTCTTCCTGTGCTTTGTCCTCGGAACCAGCGGTGCTCCGTAGGCGTTCAAGGGGCTACGCAAGTACGCAGGCAAAAAGATGCCATGCCGTGCTTGCGCTGGTGTGTTTGGGGGACAGGAGCCACACTGGGGCAGAGGTTCTGTCTGCTCTGCAGGGGCAGGCCGAGAGGTGGTTGACACCACGCCAGCTTAAGCCAGGAATGGTGGTTTGCGACAATGGCACCAACCTCCTCTCCGCCCTCCGACAGGGACAACTGACCCATGTGCCCTGTGTGGCTCACGTCCTTAACCTGGTGGTGCAGCGGTTCTTGGGCAGGTACCCGGGCTTACAGGATGTCCTGAGGCAGGCCAGGAAAGTCTGTGTGCATTTCCGCAGATCTTATAATGCCAGTGCTCGCCTGGCTGAGCTGCAAAAGGAGTTGAACCTGCCCAAGAACCGCCTTATATGTGACATGCCCACCAGGTGGAACTCAATGTTGGCCATGCTGCAGCGGCTGCACACGCAGCAGAGGGCCATCAATGAGTACCTGTGCGACTACGGCACCAAGACAGGGTCAGGGGAGATCGTTTTTTTTTTCACCACGCCAGTGGGGCATGATCAGGGATGCATGCACTGTCCTGGCACCATTTGAGGAGGCCACGAGGATGGTGAGCAGTGACAGTGCATGCATCAGTGACACTGTACCTCTTGTCCACCTGTTGGAACATACGCTGCGTGGAATAATGGACAGGGCACTTGAGGCAGAACAGAGGCAGGAAGAGGAGGACTTCCTTGCCTCTCAAGGCCCCCTTTACCCAGACAGTGTTCCTTCTGTCCCACCCATCGCACAGGAAGAAGAGGAGGAGGATTGTGTCAGCATGGAGGTGGAGCCTGACACTCAGCATCATCAGCAGCAGTCTTTTAGGGATGATTTACAGTCCCAAGAAACCAGTGGACTTGTACGTGGCTGGGAGGAGGTGGCTGCGGATTATGTCGTCCTTAGTGACCCAGAGGACTCCGGACCGAATGCCTCAGCTAACCTACGCTGCATGGCCTCCCTGATCCTGCAAAGTCTGCGGAAGGATCCTTGTATTCTTCGGATCAAGGAGAGGGACCATTACTGGCTGGCCACTCTCCTTGATCCACGGTACAAGGGTAAGGTTGCGGACCTTATGTTACCATCGCAGAGGGAGCAGAGGATGAGACAACTCCGGGAGGCCTTGCAGAAAGGTCTGTGCAACGCGTTCCCAGAGACTGTGAGGTTACAAACTCCTGGTCCTGGACAACGAGTTGCTGAGGCTTCGGTCAGTCAAAGAAGGAGCGGTGGGGAAGGTGGCTGTCTGACCGAAGCGTTCAGACAATTCTTTAGTCCGCAGCCCCAAGGTATGATCGGTTCCAGCAACCATCGCCAGCGTCTGATATACATGGTGCAGGAATACCTAGGGGCAAGGTCAGACTTGGACAACTTCCCCACCGAAAATCCTCTGGCTTACTGGGTCTTGAGGATGGATCACTGGCCAGAGCTTGCACAGTATGCAATTGAGCTACTGGCCTGTCCTGCATCCAGCATTCTTTCAGAACGCACATTCAGTGCTGCTGGAGGATTTGTCACGGATCACAGGGTGCGCCTGTCCACCGACTCTGTTGATCGACTGACCTTCATACAGATGAACCAGTTTTGGATCACCACCAGCTACCAAACACCTGAAGCTGATATAACAGACTAATTTATTTTCAAATGTCACATCCCTTCAAGATTGATGCTGATGCTGAGAGACTGTCCTGTTATGTTGACTGACTATCCTCCTCCTCCTCAATGATCCGATTGACGATGATAGCTTGGAAGAACATTTTTGTTTCTGGGTGCCGCCACCAGAGGCTAAGGCCCAATTTTTCAGCCCCTGTTTAACAGGGGTGTGTTATTAAATTTTTTTATGTAATGCTTTGCAGCAGGGCTCATTCCTGCACTCCAACTAGAGTATCTGGGAGTGGTTGCAGTGTCGTGGCACCAGCACCAGTGGCTAAGGCCCAATTTTTCAGCCCCTGTTTAACAGGGGCGTGTAATTACAATTTTTGATGCAATACTTTGCAACAGGGCTCATTGCTGTGCTCCAAGTACAGTATCTGTGAGGGGTTGCAGTGTTGAGGCACCAGTGCCTAAGGCCCAATTTTTCTGCCCCTGTTTAACAGGGGCATGTAATTACAATTCTTGATTTAATAATTCACAGCAGGGCCCATTCCTGCGCCCACCAAGACTAACTGTGAGGCCTTACAGTGTTGTGTCAACACCACCACCACCACCACCATCAAAGGCCCAATTTTTCAGCCCCTGTTCAACAGGGGCATGCAATTACAATTCTTGATCTAATAATTCACAGCAGGGCCCATTCATGCGCCCACCAAGAGTAACTGTGAGGGCTCACAGTGTTGTGGCAACACCAACATGTAAGGGGCAAATTTCAGCTGAGTATATACGGCAGGCCCCTACTTTCAAACATCCAACTTACAAACGACTCCTCCTTGCAAACGGAAGGATACAACAGGAAGTGAGAGGAAATCTACCCCTAGGAAGGCAAATTCTCTCCTGTAAGAGTTAATATGGGAAAAAAAGTGTCTCCTCTCCACTGATGCTTTTTCACCAATTCTTGTTTCAATAAAAACCCCAAATTTTCAAAAAACATTTGTCATTAGGACGGAAAGTGAGGTGAACTATTCTGAACAGGTGCACACTGCACAGACAGCAAAACAAATGTTACAGGGGTGATAACCCTTCCCTATGTTTTCCAAAAAGCTTAAAAATAGATTATTTCCCTGGAGCTACACTTAAACAATGTAGCTGTTCAAAATTACAAACAGATTCTACATAAGAACAAACCTACAGTCCCTGTCTTGTATGCACCGCCTGTATACAGCTGTTCAGAGTATATAGGGCCTTTTTTATTTTGTGTGCGGGGTTCCCCTTAATATCCATACAAGACCCAAAGGGGCTGGTAATGGGCTGCGGTAGGAGGGGGGGGGGGTGATGGGGTAGCTAACTAGCCATGCCATTTTTCTCAAAGATTTCCATCCATATTGCCAGGACAAGACATGACATTAAAGCCGCAAGCAGTTTTAAATGGCTTTTTTTCCTTTAGAAATGTAATTTTGTGCAGGGACAGTTCTAAACACGGGAAACACGTGGCCGCCACTTCACAGGCATACTTTAGACACCCCCCAGGTACGATATTTAAAGGAATATTTGACTTTTTTTTTTCACTTCATGCATCATTAAAATGACTGCTCCCGAAAAACGGCCGTTTTTAAAACTTCTTTTTGCATTGATACATGTCCCCTGGTGCAGAACCCGGGTTCCCAAACCCTTTTTAGGACAATAACATGCATAATAGTCGTTATAATTAGCACTTTAGATTTTGAATGTTCGCATCCATTGTATTTAATAGGGTTCTAAAGTTTGTGCGAACTTTCAGTCCGTTCGCGGGTTCTGGTGCGAACCGAACCCGGGGGTGTTCGGCTCATCACTAGTTGTGAGCCACTTAGTTTTTTTAGCATTTTAAATGTATTGCTCATGGTAATATATTTTGCAGTGTGTTTGCATACAGCCGATTTGAAGCATTCCCATTTCAGTTCTATGTTCTTCAATGACAACATTCCCTTCATTATATCCAATTTGTTACCCCATATGGTAACAACCAGCTACCATGTAATATAATTTTTTTAAAACATTGGCTCCTATCTTTTATATTCATTTCACTACCACGTGTGGAAACACACCATCTCTTATTCTCTATATTCATTTCACTACCACATGTGGAACCACACCAACTTCTATCAATTATATCCATTTCCCTACCACAGTTGGAACACACCAACTTCTATTCACTATATCCACTTTTTTTGCTCTATTTGGAAACATACCACCTACAATCCGCTATATTTATTTAAACACATTTATTCCTATATTCTATACCCATTTTATCAAAAGTGGAACAAAACCAGCTTATATCCAAACTGGTTCCTATCCACGATGACTAAAGTTCAGGTGGCAAATCCAATGAGCATGAGTCCACCATCCTTAACCATACTGGACCACATGCCCTCTACATGAGGAGGATACCTTAGGGAGGCCACTTTCTCACAATCCTGATCCAGTGGTTGCGGGGCTCTGCAGAGATTTACTGGAATCTGGAAGGCCCCTTTAACAATAGATACCGGCCCCCATGTGAATGAGTAAGGGGTACATAGCACCCCTAATCACTCACACAAAAAAGTGAAACGTAAAGAAAAACACACCCAATTTTTGACATGCTCTTTATTGAAAAAAGCAAAAAAAAAAGTTCCATGATGTACATCCATAGTCAGTCACTTTGTCCAGTGATCCATTTCAATCATGATGAATGATGGCTGATTCCCACCAAAAGGAAAAAAAATCCTGTCGATCAACAGACATGTCCAATCCTTTCACTAACTGGTGCCGAATGACATCTCCCAGTCCCCCGCTGCTAAGTGGCAGGGTCTCCTGGATGAATTAATGTGGCCATACTTGGTCATTGATGTCATGCTAACCCTAACCATTGCCGGAGATTCACAGCCATTAAATTAATGAGGCCGCATGACATCACTGGTTGCCAAAAATGCATCAGTGAAGCAAGGTATGCAAGGAGGAACTGTAATGTATAGATAGTAACAGTGCAAACACAGCTAATGTACCTGAAGTTCAGCTTCCATTAAAGTACAAAGTCTGGTGTTCAGACAAACTCTTAAACAGCCAAATTTTGAGTTCCTCTCCACTCTATATCCATTTCCCTACCATATGTGGAAACACACCGCTTCCTATCCTCTATATCCATGTGACTACCACATGTAGAAACACACCAGCTCCTATCCAGTATATAAATTTAACACCACATGTGAAAGCACACCAGTTCCTATCCTCTATATCCATTTTATTACCACATGTGGAAACTTCTATCCTCTATATCTATTTTAACACCACATGTGGAAACACACCAGTACAAACAAATGGCAATCACCTCAACCTATAACTGGCCCTTGCAGCAAGGAGCACTTGGTATTAACGTGAACTGTTAGACAAGGACAATTTGGTTTGTTGCAGCTGGAAGTTCTTGTTTATTGTTTTTTGACATGCGTCACCCTTCCATGTGCTCCCTGCTGCAAAGGCTTATTAGTTATGGCTTGGGGTGGTTGCCATTTGTTTGTACTGTAGGTAATTGTTGAGGGGACGCACTGGATACCTTTGCTGCCATTGTGCTGTTGCTGGGTATCCAGAGTATCCCTGCACCTTTAAGGAGGGGTGGGCTCCCTCTAGGCATACATTACATACATTAATCTATCCCTCATTATTAGGGATGAGCTTCGAGTTCGAGTCAAACTCATGTTCGACTCGAACATTGCCTGTTCGCCCATTCGCCGAACAGCGAACAAATTGGGGTGTTCGCGGCAAATTCGAAAAATCTATGGGAGAAATCTAAAGTGCTAATTATAAAGGCTTATATGCAAGTTATTGTCCTAAAAAGTGTTTGGGGACCGGGGTCCTGCCCCAGGGGACATGTATCAATGCAAAAAGAAGTTTTAAAAAAGGCCGTTTTTTCGGGAGCAGTGATTTTAATAATGCTTAAAATGAAAAAATAAAAGTGAAATATTCCTTTAAATTTCGTACCTGGGGGGTGTGTATGATATGCATGTAAAGTGGCGCATGTTTCCCGTGCTTAGAATTGTCCCTGCAAAAAATGTCATTTTGGTCATTGGTACCCCTTACCAATTCACATAGGGGGGGGGCGGGATCTGGGGGTCCCCTTTGTTAAAGGGGTCTTCCAGATTCCGATAAGCCCCCCGCTCGCAGACCCCCACAACCACCGGGCAAGGGTTGTGGGGATGAGGCCCTTGTCCCCATCAACATGGGGACATCCTCCCCATGTTGAGGGCATGTGGCTTGGTACGGTTCAGGAGGGAGGGGGGGCGCTCTCTCGTCCCCCCCTTTTCCCCTGCGGCCGGCCAGGTTGCGTGCTCGGATAAGAGGTCTGGTATGGATTTTTAGGGGGACTCCACGCCATTTTTTTTTTAAATTTGGGGTGGAGTTCCCCTTAAAATCCATGCCAGATCTGAAGGGCCTGGAATGAATATTTGGGGGAACCCCACGTCAATTTTTTTTTAAATTTGCGGCGGGGTTCCCCTTAATATCCATTCCAGACCTGAAGGGCCTGGTAATTGAATTCTGGGGAACCCCCACGCTTTTTTTTTTTTTTTATCAATGACTTTTGTATGTATTGCCGGGAGCCGACAATTCATTAATAGCCGCGAGTCAGTTTTAAATGCATTTTTTTCTTTCAAAAATGACACTTTGTGCAGGGACAGTTCTAAGCACGGGAAACATGTGCCACTTTACATGCATATCATACACACCCCCCAGGTACGAAATTTAAAGGAATATTTCACTTTTATTTTTTCATTTTAAGCATTATTAAAATCACTGCTCCCGAAAAAACGGCCGTTTTTAAAACTTCTTTTTGCATTGATACATGTCCCCTGGGGCAGGACCCAGGTCCCCAAACACTTTTTAGGACAATAACTTGCATATAAGCCTTTATAATTAACACTTTAGATTTCGAACGTTCGAGTCCATTGTATTTAATAGGGTTCTAAAGTTTACACGAACATTTTGTCTGTTCGCAGGTTCTGGTGCGAACCGAACAGGGGGGTGTTCGGCTCATCCCTCCTCATTATATATGTGCTCTAACTCAGGAGACTCTCAAAATGATAGAGTTAGGATTTCAGTACACCAGGAGGCCGTGATGTGGCCGCTGCAGCTTACCTATTTATTTACAAACGTGTGCAAACTAAACCCCTGGTTTTAACATGAACTGTTAGACAGGGTCAATTCGGTTTGTTGCAGACTGGCTGGTAAGCGAGCTGGGAATTTTTGTTTGTTGTTTTGGTGAAACACCCCAGTTCCGATCCACTATATCCATGTTAATACTGAATGTGGAAACTAGGGATGAGCTCGGTGTTCGAGTCGAACATACGTTCGACTCGAACATCGGCTGTTCGATCGTTCGACGAAGATCGAACGATTTGGGCCGTTCGCCCCAAATTCGAGTGACGCAAACGGCCCACAATACACTGCGCCATTGCAGTGCAATCCCGGCGCTGTGATTGGCCAAGCATGCACTGTGACCCCACATGCTTGGCCAATCACAGCGCCGGCAGCAAGGAGAGACATAATTGGCCACAGGCAGGATGCCTGTGGCCAATTATAGCTCAGGGGGGTTTAGTACACGCCCCACACTATAAAAGGCCGCCAGCGCGGCGGCCTTGTGTAGTGTGTTCCGGCGTGCAGGGAGAGAGAAGGATAGGCAGGGACAGTGTCATTGCTATTTGTTCATTAACCTTGTGTGCAGGGAGAGAGAAGGATTGGCAGGGACAGTGTCAGTGATATTATTTGCTAAACCTTGTGTGCAGGGAGAGAGAAGGATAGGCAGGGACAGTGTCAGTGATATTCTTTGCTAAACCTTGTGTGCAGGGAGAGAGAAGGATAGGCAGGGACAGTGTCAGTGATATTCTTTGCTAAACCTTGTGCATTTACAGTGTGTTGGCGTGCAGGGATAGAGAAGGATAGGCAGGGGACAGTGTCAGTGTCATTTTTGCTAAGCCTCCTGCACAATATACACCTGAAGCTAGCCCTTATTGCTGTGTTTTACTGTTGTGTAACACAGGCAGGCATCTGCAGCACTTACAGCAGGCGTAGTGTGCCTCCTGCACAATACACACCTGAAGCTAGCCCTTATTGCTGTGTTTTCCTGTTGTGTAACACAGGCAGGCATCTGCAGCACTTACAGCAGGCGTAGTGTGCCTCCTGCACAGTATACACCTGAAGCTACCCCTTATTTCTCGTGGTTTTTTTTCTTTTGTGATACACTAACAGGCATCTGCAGCACTTAGAGTGGGCGTAGTGTGCCTCCTGCACAATATACACCTGAAGCTAGCCCTTATTGCTGTGTTTTCCTGTTGTGTAACACAAGCAGGCATCTGCAGCACTTACAGCGGGCGTAGTGTGCCTCCTGCACAATATACACCTGAAGCTAGCCCTTATTGCTGTGTTTTCCTGTTGTGTAACACAGGCAGGCATCTGCAGCACTTACAGCGGGCGTAGTGTGCCTCCTGCACAGTATACACCTGAAGCTAGCCCTTATTGCTCGTGGTTTTTTCCTTTTGTGTTACACTAACAGGCATCTGCAGCACTTACAGTGGGCATAGTGTGCCTCCTGCACAAAATACACCTGAAGCTAGCCCTTATTGCTGTGTTTTCCTGTTGTGTAACACAGGCAGGCATCTGCAGCACTTACAGCTGGCGTAGTGTGCCTCCTGCACAATATACACCTGAAGCTAGCCCTTATTGCTGTGTTTTCCTGTTGTGTAACACAGGCAGGCATCTGCAGCACTTACAGCGGGCGTAGTGTGCCTCCTGCACAGTATACACCTGAAGCTAGCCCTTATTGCTCGTGGTTTTTTTCTTTTGTGTTACACTAACAGGCATCTGCAGCACTTACAGTGGGCGTAGTGTGCCTCCTGCACAATATACACCTGAAGCTAGCCCTTATTGCTGTGTTTTCCTGTTGTGTAACACAGGCAGGCATCTGCAGCACTTACAGCAGGCGTAGTGTGCCTCCTGCACAGTATACACCTGAAGCTACCCCTTATTTCTCGTGTTTTTTTTTCTTTTGTGATACACTAACAGGCATCTGCAGCACTTAGAGTGGGCGTAGTGTGCCTCCTGCACAATATACACCTGAAGCTAGCCCTTATTGCTGTGTTTTCCTGTTGTGTAACACAAGCAGGCATCTGCAGCACTTACAGCGGGCGTAGTGTGCCTCCTGCACAATATACACCTGAAGCTAGCCCTTATTGCTGTGTTTTCCTGTTGTGTAACACAGGCAGGCATCTGCAGCACTTACAGTGGGCGTAGTGTGCCTCCTGCACAAAATACACCTGAAGCTAGCCCTTATTGCTGTGTTTTCCTGTTGTGTAACACAGGCAGGCATCTGCAGCACTTACAGCTGGCGTAGTGTGCCTCCTGCACAATATACACCTGAAGCTAGCCCTTATTGCTGTGTTTTCCTGTTGTGTAACACAGGCAGGCATCTGCAGCACTTACAGCGGGCGTAGTCTGCCTCCTGCACAGTATACACCTGAAGCTACCCCTTATTGCTCGTGTTTTTTTTCTTTTGTGTTACACTAACAGGCATCTGCAGCACTTAGAGTGGGCGTAGTGTGCCTCTTGCACAAAATACACCTGAAGCTAGCCCTTATTGCTGTGTTTTCCTGTTGTGTAACACAGGCAGGCATCTGCAGCACTTACAGCGGGCGTAGTGTGCCTCCTGCACAATATACACCTGAAGCTAGCCCTTATTGCTATGTTTTCCTGTTGTGTAACACAGGCAGGCATCTGCAGCACTTACAGTGGGCGCATTGTGCCTCCTGCACAGTATACACCTGAAGCTACCTCTTATTACTCGTGTTTTTTTTCTTTTGTGTTACACTAACACGCATCTGAAGCACTTAAACTGGGCGTAGTGTGCCTCCTGCACAATATACACCTGAAGCTAGCCCTTATTGCTGTGTTTTCCTGTTGTGTAACACAGGCAGGCATCTGCAGCACTTACAGCAGGCGTAGTGTGCCTCCTGCACAGTATACACCTGAAGCTACCCCTTATTTCTCGTGTTTTTTTTTTCTTTTGTGATACACTAACAGGCATCTGCAGCACTTAGAGTGGGCGTAGTGTGCCTCCTGCACAATATACACCTGAAGCTAGCCCTTATTGCTGTGTTTTCCTGTTGTGTAACACAAGCAGGCATCTGCAGCACTTACAGCGGGCGTAGTGTGCCTCCTGCACAATATACACCTGAAGCTAGCCCTTATTGCTGTGTTTTCCTGTTGTGTAACACAGGCAGGCATCTGCAGCACTTACAGTGGGCGTAGTGTGCCTCCTGCACAAAATACACCTGAAGCTAGCCCTTATTGCTGTGTTTTCCTGTTGTGTAACACAGGCAGGCATCTGCAGCACTTACAGCTGGCGTAGTGTGCCTCCTGCACAATATACACCTGAAGCTAGCCCTTATTGCTGTGTTTTCCTGTTGTGTAACACAGGCAGGCATCTGCAGCACTTACAGCGGGCGTAGTCTGCCTCCTGCACAGTATACACCTGAAGCTACCCCTTATTGCTCGTGTTTTTTTTCTTTTGTGTTACACTAACAGGCATCTGCAGCACTTAGAGTGGGCGTAGTGTGCCTCTTGCACAAAATACACCTGAAGCTAGCCCTTATTGCTGTGTTTTCCTGTTGTGTAACACAGGCAGGCATCTGCAGCACTTACAGCGGGCGTAGTGTGCCTCCTGCACAATATACACCTGAAGCTAGCCCTTATTGCTATGTTTTCCTGTTGTGTAACACAGGCAGGCATCTGCAGCACTTACAGTGGGCGCATTGTGCCTCCTGCACAGTATACACCTGAAGCTACCCCTTATTGCTCGTGTTTTTTTTCTTTTGTGTTACACTAACACGCATCTGAAGCACTTACAGTGGGCGTAGTGTGCCTCCTGCACAATATACACCTGAAGCTAGCCCTTATTGCTGTGTTTTCCTTTTGTGTAACACAGGCAGGCATCTGCAGCACTTACAGTGGGCATAGTGTGCCTCCTGCACAGTATACACCTGAAGCTACCCCTTATTGCTGTGTTTTCCCATCTCCCTGCAGGCCATTAGAATGTCTGGAAGGCCAACAAGGAGAGGCAGACAGTCAGGAGCCAATAAAAGAGGGCAAGCAGGCTCTGTGTCTAGAGACAACAGTGCTGGTCGTGGACGCGGTGCATCGTCATCAGCACGTGGCCATGGGACACGCTTTTCCTTATTTTCGACAGCTGGACGTGTTGTGCCGCATCATGCCGAAGACTTGGTAGAGTGGATGACCAAGCCCTCCTCATCCTCCTCATCCTCTCTCACCCAGGCTCAGGGTACTGGCAAAGCAGCTGCCAAAGCGTCCTCTTCCCTCGTATCTATGTCATCCTCAGTCACTCCTCCCTTAGACCCACCATGTCCTCCTGAGGAGTCCCCCGAACTGTTTGAGCACAGTGTTGGGTACATGCTCCATGAGGATGCCCAGCGGTTTGAAGGGTCTGATGATGATACCCAGCTAGAGGAATGCAGTAGCATGAGAGCAGAGAGAGGGGATACTCAAGAAGGACAGCAATCTGGCAGTCATGTTCCAGCAGCTGCAGCATACTGCCAGATTGGCTCCAGTGATGAGGAGGGAGGGGATGATGAGGTCACTGACTCCACGTGGGTGCCTGATAGGAGAGAGGAGGAGGAGGAGGATGAGGAGGAGGCACATCTCCAATGAGGCAGGATGCCCTCGGGGGGCCAGCGTAAGGGCAGCACACCGACTGAATCACACCGCAGAGCTCCGCCTGTGCAGGGCACTGCCTCTGCCCGTTATTCCAAAAGTTCTTTGGGGTGGGCCTTTTTTGAGTCAAGTGCATCAGATCGCACCGCTGCTGTTTGCAACATATGTCTCAAGCGTATCTCGCGTGGCCAAAACATCACCCGCTTGGGCACCACATGCTTGACCAGACATATGTTGACCTGCCATGCAGCTCGTTGGCAAGCCTACCTTAAAGACCCACACCAAAAAACAAAGGGGACCTCTCCTTGCTCCGCATCAGCTGGGATCTTCAACCCCACTATACCTTCAGTCCTCTCTGAAACCTGCACTGAGAGGAATGAAGGTGTAGAATTAGGTGTGTCACAGCCAAGTACTTGTGGGCACTCTGCTAGCAGTACACCGACGTCCAATTCTAGCAGGCAAATTTCCCTGCCCCAGCTGCTGGACCGTCAAAAGAAGTTCACTCCCAGCCTTCCACATGCCCAGCGGTTGAATGCTAGCTTGGCTAAATTGCTAGCAATTTAACTGCTGCCTTTTCAGTTGGTAGACTCGGCCCCCTTCTGTGAGTTTGTGCAATGTGCGGTTCCTCAGTGGCAGGTTCCCAAACGCCACTTTTTCTCACGGAAGGCGATTCCGGCTCTCTACCAGCATGTGGAAGGCAATGTCCATGCCTCACTGGACAGGGCGGTCAGCGGTAAGTTGCATATTACCACTGACTCATGGTCCAGCAGGCATGGACAGGGACGTTTCCTTTCTTTCGCGGCCCATTGGGTCACTCTTTTGGCAGCTGGGAAGGATGCAGGACAAGGTGCAGTAGTGTTGGAGGTTGTTCCGCCGCCACGCCTCCAAAATGCTACTACTGGTTGTGACACACCTCTCTCCTCCACCCCCTCCTCTTCTTCTTCCTCCATGGCCTCTTCCTGTGCTTTGTCCTCGGAACCAGCGGTGCTCCGTAGGCGTTCAAGGGGCTACGCAAGTACGCAGGCAAAAAGATGCCATGCTGTGCTTGCGCTGGTGTGTTTGGGGGACAGGAGCCTCACTGGGGCAGAGGTTCTGTCTGCTCTGCAGGGGCAGGCAGAGACGTGGTTGACACGACGCCAGCTTAAGCCAGGAATGGTAGTTTGCGACAATGGCACCAACCTCCTCTACGCCCTCCGACAGGGACAACTGACCCATGTGCCCTGTGTGGCTCATGTCCTTAACCTGGTGGTGCAGCGGTTCTTGGGCAGGTACCCGGGCTTACAGGATGTCCTGAGGCAGGCCAGGAAAGTCTGTGTGCATTTCCGCAGATCATATAATGCCAGTGCTTGGCTGGCTGAGCTGCAAAAGGAGTTGAACCTGCCCAAGAACCGCCTTATATGTGACATGCCCACCAGGTGGAACTCAACGTTGGCCATGCTGCAGCGGCTGCACACGCAGCAGAGGGCCATCAATGAGTACCTGTGTGACTACGGCACCAGGACAGGGTCAGGGGAGCTCGGGTTTTTTTCACTACGCCAGTGGGGCATGATCATGGATGCATGCACTGTCCTGGCACCATTTGAGGAGGCCACGAGGATGGTTGTCATGGATATGCATTGATGTCTGTCTGCCATCTTACCTTCCTCCTCATGTGTTCATCTAGAGACCAGACCTCCTTCACCTGGCTTCCTTTATAATCTCCTCCCAGCCTGACTCCACCCCAGGCCCTATCACAGAACACTATATTAACCTGTGCACTGCAAGCCTGCTTTGCTGATCAACGTGTTTGTTAGGCATTGTGTGTTTGGGTTCCTGCCTGCCGTGTGCTACGTCTGTCTCTCTGTTACGTTATTGGCTTGTCCCCGACTATCCCTGTCTGCTCGTGACCCTTGACCTTCGGCTCGTTCTTCGTTATCCTTGTCTGCTTGTGGCCCCTGACCTTCAGCTTGTTATTCGGTTCTCTCTTATCATGTGCTGCTGCTTCCCCTCTTTTCCCCTTATCCTACGGGGCGTGAGCTAGGAAACTCCAGGGGCCGCGACCTGGTCCCAGCCTGCAGCATAACATCCTCACCACTAGAGGCCCTGGAGAAGACCAGCTGGGTCTTAGACTCCGCGCCCTGGGGAATCTTGGCTCTAGCTTCCGTTAGGATCCCGGTTGTGCTCCTCTGGTCCCGCTTTCCACAACCACCCAGTTTCCTATCCGCAGAAGCCAGCCATAGGGTTCACTACCTCGCGGTGCACTCCTGTCCCCCTACGGTGTGCATCTGTCACCTGGCCACAGGTGACCCTGACAATGGTGAGCAGTGACAGTGCATGCATCAGTGACACTGTACCTTTTGTCCACCTGTTGGAGCATACGCTGCGTGGAATAATGGACAGGGCACTTGAGGCAGAACAGAGGCAGGAAGAGGAGGACTTCCTTGCCTCTCAAGGCCCCCTTTACCCAGACAGTGTTCCTTCTGTCCCACCCATCACACAGGAAGAGGACGAGGAGGAGGAGGAGGAGGAGGATTGTGTCAGCATGGAGGTGTAGCATGGCACTCAGCATCAACAGCAGCAGTCTTTTAGGGATTATTTACAGTCCCAACAAACCCGTGGACTTGTACGTGGCTGGGAGGAGGTGGCTGCGGATCATATCGTCCTTAGTGACCCAGAGGACTCCGGATCGAATGCCTCAGCTGATCCTGCAAAGTCTGCGGAAGGATCCTCCTATTCTTCGGATCAAGAAGAGGGACCATTACTGGCTGGCCACTCTCCTTGATCCACGGTACAAGGGTAAGGTTGCGGACCTTATCTTACCGTCGCAGAGGGAGCAGAGGATGAGACATCTCCGGGAGGCCTTGCAGAAAGGTCTGTGCAAGGCGTTCCCAGAGACTGGGAGGTTACAAACTCCTGGTCCTGGACAATGAGTTGCTGAGGCTTCGGTCAGTAGCAGAAGGAGCGGTGGAGAAGGTGGCCGTCTGACCGATGCGTTCAGAGAATTTTTTAGTCCGCAGCCCCAAGGTATGATCGGTTCCAGCAACCATCGCCAGCGTCTGATATACATGGTGCAGGAATACCTAGGGGCAAGGTCAGACTTGGACACCTTCCCCACCGAAAATCCTCTGGCTTACTGGGTGTTGAGGATGGATCACTGGCCAGAGCTTGCACAGTATGCAATTGAGCTACTGGCCTGTCCTGCATCCAGCGTTCTTTTGGAACGCACATTCAGCGCACATTCAGTGCTGCTGGAGGCTTTGTCACGGATCACAGGGTGCGCCTGTCCACCGACTCGGTTGATCGACTGACCTTCATAAAGATGAACCAGTCTTGGATCACCACCAGCTACCAAGCACCTGAAGCTGATATAACAGAATAATTTATTTTCAAATGTCACATCCCTTCAAGACTGATGCTGATGCTGAGTGACTGTGTTATGTTGACTGACTATCCTTCTCCTCCTCAATGATCCGATTCTTGATGATAGCTTGGAAGAACTTTTTTGTTTCTGGGTGCCGCCACCAGTGGCTAAGGCCCAATTTTTCAGCCCCTGTTTAACAGGGGCATGTAATTACAATTTTTGATGCAATGCTTTGCAGCAGGGCTCATTCCTGCGCTCCAACTAGAGTATCTGGGAGAGGTTGCAGTGTCGTGGCACCAGCACCAGTGCCTAATGCCCTATTTTTTCAGCCCCTGTTTAACAGGGGCGTGTAATTATAATTTTTGATGCAATACTTTGCAACAGGGTTTATTGCTGTGCTCCAAGTACAGCATCTGTGAGGGGTTGCAGTGTTGTGGCACCAGTGCCTAATGCCCAATTTTTCAGCCCCTGTTTAACAGGGGCGTGTAATTACAATTTTTGATTCAATGCTTTGCAGCAGGGCTCATTCCTGCGCTCCAACTAGAGTATCTGGGAGAGGTTGCAGTGTCGTGGCACCAGCACCAGTGCCTAAGGCCCAATTATTTCAGCCCCTGTTTAACAGGGGCGTGTAATTACAATTTTTGATGCAATACTTTGCAACAGGGCTCATTGCTCTGCTGCAAGTACAGTATCTGTGAGGGGTTGCAGTGTTGTGGCACCAGTGCCTAAGGCCCAATTTTTCAGCCCCTGTTTAACAGGGGCGTGTAATTACAATTTTTGATGCAATACTTTGCAACAGGGCTCATTGCTGTGCTCCAAGTACAGTATCTGTGAGGGGTTGCAGTGTTGTGGCACCAGTGCCTAAGGCCCAATTTTTCTGCCCCTGTTTAACAGGGGCATGTAATTACAATTTTATATAGAATGCTTTGCAGCAGGGCTCATTCCTGCACTCCAACTAGAGTATCTGGGAGAGGTTGCAGTGTCGTGGCACCAGCACCAGTGCCTAAGGCCCAATTTTTCAGCCCCTGTTTAACAGGGGCGTGTAATTAAAATTTTTGATGCAATACTTTGCAACAGGGCTCATTGCTGTGCTCCAAGTACAGTATCTGTGAGGGGTTGCAGTGTTGTGGCACCTGTGCCTAAGGCCCAATTTTTTAGCCCCTGTTTAACAGGGGCATGTAATTACAATTTTATATGCAATGCTTTGCAGCAGGGCTCATTCCTGCACTCCAACTAGAGTATCTGGGAGAGGTTGCAGTGTCGTGGCACCAGCACCAGTGCCTAAGGCCCAATTTTTCAGCCCCTGTTTAACAGGGGCGTGTAATTACAATTTTTGATGCAATACTTTGCAACAGGGCTCATTGCTGTGCTCCAAGTACAGTATCTGTGAGGGGTTGCAGTGTTGTGGCACCTGTGCCTAAGGCCCAATTTTTTAGCCCCTGTTTAACAGGGGCGTGTAATTACAATTTTTGATGCAATACTTTGCAGCAGGGCTCATTGCTGTGCTCCAAGTACAGTATCTGTGAGGGGTTGCAGTGTTGTGGCACCAGTGCCTAAGGCCCAATTTTTCAGCCCCTGTTTAACAGGGGCGTGTAATTACAATTTTTGATGCAATACTTTGCAACAGGGCTCATTGCTGTGCTCCAAGTACAGTATCTGTGAGGGGTTGCAGTGTTGTGGCACCAGTGCCTAAGGCCCAATTTTTCTGCCCCTGTTTAACAGGGGCATGTAATTACAATTTTATATGCAATGCTTTGCAGCAGGGCTCATTCCTGCACTCCAACTAGAGTATCTGGGAGAGGTTGCAGTGTCGTGGCACCAGCACCAGTGCCTAAGGCCCAATTTTTCAGCCCCTGTTTAACAGGGGCGTGTAATTACAATTTTTGATGCAATACTTTGCAACAGGGCTCATTGCTGTGTTCCAAGTACAGTATCTGTGAGGGGTTGCAGTGTTGTGGCACCTGTGCCTAAGGCCCAATTTTTTAGCCCCTGTTTAACAGGGGCGTGTAATTACAATTTTTGATGCAATACTTTGCAACAGGGCTCATTGCTGTGCTCCAAGTACAGTATCTGTGAGGGGTTGCAGTGTTGTGGCACCAGTGCCTAAGGCCCAATTTTTCTGCCCCTGTTTAACAGGGGCATGTAATTACAATTCTTGATCTAATAATTCACAGCAGGGCCCATTCCTGCGCCCACCAAGAGTAACTGTGAGGCCTTACAGTGTTGTGGCAACACCACCACCACCACCACCAAAGGCCCAATTTTTCAGCTCATGTTCAACAGGGGCATGCAATTACAATTCTTGATCTAATAATTCACAGCAGGGCCCATTCATGCACCCACCAAGAGTAACTGTGAGGGCTTACAGTGTTGTGGCACCAGCACCACCACCAAAGGCCCAATTTTTCCTACCACTGGTCAATAATGGCATGTAAATACAATTCCTGATATAATAGTTCACAGCAGGGCGTTCCAGCGCCCACCAAGAGTAGCTGTGAGGGCTCACAGTGTTGTGGCAACACCAACAGGTAAGGGACAAATTTCAGCAGAGTATATACGGCAGGCCCCTACTTTCAAACATCCAACCTGCAAACGAAAGGAGACAACAGGAAGTGAGAGGAAATCTACCCCTAGGAAGGGAAATTCTCTCCCGTAAGAGTTAATATGGGAAAAATCTATAGAGTGGGTATTCCTGCGCTACCAATCTGGAGGAATGTGGGGGTGACTGAAACTATCGCAAGCACCTAGCAGGTTAATCCTAACCTGGTAAAGTAAAGGTCTAAATAATAAATACAACTGATCTAATATAGTGATGTATAAATACTAAAACCATAAAATCAGTAGTAAAAATATAAATATATATAAACTGCATTTTTAATTGTGAGTTTATGTAAGCAACTTGTATTACCTATGCAAAATTAAAGTACACATCTTGCAAAAACGTACTTCACGATCGAGACCCCATCTTTCTCTTTTTAACCCGGCCATCATTGGGAGATGTAAACAAACCCTTAAGATCCAGTATAGGTCATTCCATATATGAGGAACAGCAGCATCCTGCCACAAAGGTTTTCCCATTGGACGCTAGGATCGCGATAAAGGAGTTTACCGACCCCCATTATACAAAAGCGGTTACCTCATTACCGCAAGGTAAGAGGCCACCCATTACTACAGTGTGTGACACCGGAAGTGAAGATCCACACACCCCATCACCACAGCACCTTTTACATATAGGAAGCTGCAGGATTGTCACCTATAAGAAATTGATCTGCACGGGCACCACCTACTATTGTTCTTCTTCTATGAACTTTTGGAGTTCAATTTGTGTTCCTTTGCTTATTGGACAATTTTCACCTTTCGTTACTTATATAATTTTTTTTTTTTTTTTGCTTCACCTTAGCAGTCACATTTGTGCACTTATTATTATACTGCAACTTGCAGGCGTCTTCTTTCGTTTATCTCATTTTTCACAGCATATTTGCACAGCAACGTGCACCTGGGTATTTATTTACAGGTTTATTTATATATATTTATTTATTTACTTTTACAGTTTATATATATTTATATTTTTACTACTGATTTTATGGTTTTAGTATTTATACATCACTATATTAGATCAGTTGTATTTATTATTTACTTTTATTTTATATTGATTGATATTTATTAGCCATTTGTGCACTATTATTTATTACTATATACATACATTAGAAACAGCGCAGCACCACCCCCCCCCCCCCCCATTGAATATGGGAAAAAGGTGTCTCCTCTCTACTGATGCTTTATCACCAATCCTTGTTTCAATAAAAAAAACACTTTTCCAAAAACATTTGTCATTGGGACGGAAAGTGAGGTGAAATGAACATGGGCACAGACAGCAAAACAAATGTTACAGGGGTGATAACCCTTCCCTATGTTTTCCAAAAAGCTTAAAAATAGATTTTTTGCCTGGAGCTACACTTAAACAATGTACCTGTTCAAAATTACAAAAAAGATTCTACTTAAGAACAAACCTACAGTCCCTGTCTTGTATGCACCGCCTGTATACGGCTGTTCAGAGTATATAGGGCCTTTTTTATTTTGTGTGCGGGGTTCCCCTTTATATCCATACAAGACCCAAAGGGGCTGGTAATGTGCTGGGGTAGGGGGGGGGGGGGGGGGTGATGGGGTAGCCATGCCATTTTTCTCAAAGATTTTCATCCATATTACCGGGACCAGACATTACATTAAAGCCGCAAGCAGTTTTAAATGGCTTTTTTTCCTTTAGAAATGTCATTTTGTGCAGGGACAGTTCTAAACACGGGAAACACGTGCCACTTCACAGGCATACTTTAGACACCCCCCAGGTACGATATTTAAAGGAATATTTCACTTTTTTTTTTCACTTTATGCATCATTAAAATGACTGCTCCCGAAAAACGGCCGTTTTTAAAACTTATTTTTGCATTGATACATGTCCCCTGGGGCAGAACCCGGATCCCCAAACCCTTTTTAGGACAATAATATGCATATTAACCGTTATAATTAGCACTTTAGATTTCGAACGTTCGCGTCCATTGTATTTAATAGGGTTCTAACGTTTGCGCGAACTTTCGGTCCGTTCGAAGGTTCTGGTGCGAACCGAACCCGGGGGTGTTCGGCTCATCCCTAGTGGAAACACACCAGCTACTATCTACTTTATCCATTTTAAGTCTACATGTGGAACCACACCAGCTCCTATTGGCTATATCAATTTTATTACCAAATGTGGAAACATACCACCTCCAATCCTATAAATCCATTTCATTATCACAGGTGAAGCACACCAGCTCCTATCCTCTGTCAGTTTCTAAATGTTAAAAATGTAAATATCAAATCTAGAAACACAGCAGATCATATCCATTATTATTTCATTGTTAAAATAAGCTTTGGTGCTGTGGAGCACTTTTTGGTGCCTTAGCCCATCCCGGATTTGTAATGGAAGTAGATATGCAGATGCCTTCTGTAAGTAAGCTGTACTGTGTTTTTACAATTGAAGGAACTTGTCAGCTTCTATACTCCAAAATCATGTCCTTACCTCATGTGGAAACACACCAGATCCTAACCTTTATAATCACTGAAATCACTGAAAGTGGTTGTGAGCCATACATATATCAAGTGAAGTATCAGAGATGAAACACAATCTCCCATGTAAGTTGTACCTGTTTATTTGCACCCTTTCTTCTTCATAGCCTCCTAAAGCACACAGTTTACACAGCATTCCTGAGCTCTAACAGGCAAGGGGCAGTGATCTGTGTGACACACTGCAGAGCACATAGCAGGGAGCTGAGTGTAATTTGAGACCTGATAAAAAGGAAAGGACACATCTCATCTACAAAGTCTCATAGGTAGACAGAGGGAAGAGAGAGCAGGTAGTAACCACACTGGGTGCTTTGGATTGAGGCTAGTACACACTACAGTAGGACATGCTTTGTCCATTTTTAATTTCTGTGGTTTACAGCTATTTTAATTACCACAAGCCTAGATCCCATCTACCTAGCTGCCTTACTGTTCACAACTTTCCCTAATAGAAAACAGGCATTGTATTATGCAGATTGCAGAATTAAATTGTTGAAGATCTAAATCCAATGACTAAAATCTCACACAGTGATGTGATTTCCAAAGTTCAATCTTTTTAAATCGCAGCTCTCATTAAAAGAATATCTGGTGATTCTGCTATGAAAGTTGAAGGTATCTGACAAAAGCTGTCTGGTACTTCCTGTTATGGGTTTATCATTTTCTCCTAATTGTGATTCTGCGTTGTCACCATGTCACACTGGACCATGATGGAGACTTCAAGCACCCCTTCCTACACACATTGTGTAGGCATAGTTCACTACTGTCACTATCAGGAAGCCATTCCCAAGCAATGCATGTAGACAGAACTTGGATGAAAAAGGTTGGAGGAGATTAGCAGCAGTCAGATGCACAACGGAGGAAAAAAAAGTTAAAATATAATTGAAAAATTGAATTTTTCTTGGAAACATGGTGCTTTGCAAGCTATCTGATCCATTTAGGATCCATTTTAATCCCCACATCTCCAAGGCTGGATATAGAAACAAGTGTGCCTCTGATGTTACAAACCTGTTATCCTTCACTTAACTCAAAGTTTTCACTATTATGAGCACCGATCAACCCAGTGACAAAATCATTATGGCTCCTTCCCTGCCAGGAGATGGCTGAACTTTGCAGAATACAGAGTAAAAAGATGTAATTATTTTTACAATATATAAAGTTCACCATTGCAACATAGTTTTGCCTGCTATAAAGTTAACACAATTATCTAAGCTGTAGATATTGAACCTCTGCTTTCCCTTTCAATTCTGAATTCAGTGCAGAGCAATAAAATAGCACATGATCTGATGGAAACAGATATGAAAGAGGGATGCAAATAAAATGAGAGGAAGGTTAGTATAGATCAGGGGTCTCCAAACTGCGGCCCTGGGGCCGGATGCGGCCCTTTGCTTGCCTTAATGCGGCCCTTGGGGCACTATTCCATCCAACTCCAACGGGGCATAATTCTTGTTGCTGACACCAATGGGGCACTATTCCTCCAACTGACACCATCAATTCTTTCCATTGACACCAACAATGGGGCACTAGACCTCCCAGCAGCACCAAAGATATGGTATTATTTACTCCCACTGGACACCTGGACATTTTCTACTCCCAATGGCCCTAGTCTGGCCCCCCCTAAAGTCTGAAGGACCGTAAACTGGCCCTTTGTTTAGAAAGTTTGGAGACCCCTGGTATAGATAAATAGGAATGGAGATGATATAAAGAGTTAAAGGGTGGAGAAAAAAAAAGGAAATGAAAGGAAAGGAAAGGAAATCAAAGCAGAGGAGAAGAAAGAAGGCAGTGGGGAAAGAGGAGAAAAGAGAAGACAGATAGGAGATAGATAGATAGATAGATAGATAGATAGATAGATAGATAGATAGATACAGACCTTGGATTACGAGCATAATTTGTTCCAGGAGAATGCTCGTAATCCAAAGTACTCGCATATCAAAGCGAGTTTCCCCATAGAAGTCAATGAAAGCGAAAATAATTTATTCCGCATTGACTTCCATGGCATGCAATACCGCATGTGGCCAGAGGTGGGGGGGCGCCGCAGAGCCTCGGAAATACTCGGAGACAGCTCGGCTGAACTCGGAAAGGCTTGGGAACGGAGTATTTCTGAGTGTTTCCGAGTATTTTCTAACGGCTCCGCTCGGCTCCGGTGCCCCAGCATCTCTGGCCACAAATGCGGTACTGCACACCGCAGAGGCTTGAATCCTGCTCGTTTTGCGAGACAACACTCGCAAACCGAGTCAGGATTTTTTTTTAAAAATGCTCGTATTGCGAAACGCTCGTTAACCGCATTACTCGCAATCCGAGGTTTCACTGTAGATAGATAAGTACACTCCTCACATTTTTGTAAATATTTTATAATTTTTTTTATGTGACAGCACTGAAGAAATTACACTTTGCTACAATGTAAAGTAGTGAGTGTACAGCTTGTATAAGAGCCGGTTCACACCAGGGCGAATCGTCAGGCGACTCAGTCGCCTGACAAGTCGCGTCCCACGCTTTTCAATGGAACCGTTCTAAGTAAGAGCGACTCAGGTCGCTCCGACTTAGAAAAAGGTTCCTGTACTACTTTTGAGGGCGACCCAAGGTGACCTGCATTGACTTCTATACAGAAGTCTTATGCAAATCGCCTCGGCGGGCGTCTCAAGTCGTCTAGAGATCGCGCCGCCGAGGTCGCCCCCACAAGTCGTGCCGCGTCGCGCCGCCCTGGTGTGAACCGGCTCTTACAGTGTATATTTTCTGTCCCCGCAAAATAACACAACACACAGCTAATAATGTCTAAACTGCTGGCAACAAAGGTGAGTACACCCCTAAGTGAAAATGTCCAAATTGGGCCCAAAGTATCAATATTTTGTGACTGATTGTGTATTTTTCACATTTTGTCATGTTACAACCAAAAACATAAATGTATTTTATTGGCATTTTATGAGACAGACCAGCACAAAGTGGCACATAATTGTGAAGTGGAAGGAAAATGATAAATGGTTTTCTAAATTTTTTACAAATACATGTCTGAAAAGTGTGGCGTGCATTTGTATTCAGCCCCCTTTACTCTGATACCCCTAACTAAAATCTAGTGGAACCAATTGCCTTCAGAAGTCACCTAATTAGTAAATAGAGTCCACTTGTGTGTAATTTAATCACAGTATAAATATAGATGTACTGTGAAGCCCTCAGTGGTTTGTTAGAGAAACTTAGTGAACAAACAGCATCATGAAGGCCAAGGAACACACCAGACAGGTCAGGGATAAAAATGTGGAGAAGTTTAAAGAGGAAGTAAATCCTGATGGGTGTTACTTCCTCTTTGTCTCCCTGCAAAGGTAAAGCATAATGGGCTACTATGCATTGCATAGTAGCCCATTATGTGACACTTACCTGCAGGAGAATCCCGCGATGTCCCCATCTTCCTCGCTAGTAGCGAGCGTCCATTCTTCACCCCTCTTCCTTCCGGGGCTGAGAACTCTGGCTCTGTGACGTCACTTCCGCACATGCGCGCGGGAGTTGCCTTTAACGGCATGACCCTAGATAGAAATGGCACAGCGTGCCCTTTCTAACTCCGGCGCATGCACAGAAGAAATCGCCGTATGGCGATTTGCAAATATCTCCTAGGGTTTAGAAACACTTTAAAGTAGGGATAGGTTATAAAAGAAATATCCCAAGCTTTGAACATCTCACGAAGCACTGTTCATTCCATCATCTGAAAATGGAAAGAGTATGGTACAACTGCAAACCTACCAAGACATGGCCGTTTTCCTAAACTGACAGGCAAGGAGAGCATTAATCAGGGAAGCAGCAAAAAGGCCCATGGTAACTCTGGAGGAGCTGCAGAGATCCAAATCTCAGGTGGGAGAATCTCTCCACAGGACAACTATTAGTCGTGCATTCCACAAATCTGGCCTTTATGGAAGAGTGACAAGAAGAAAGTCATTGTTGAAAAAAAGCCATAAGAAGTCCCATTTGCAGTTTGCGAGAAGCCATGTGGGGGACACAGCAAACATGTGGAAGAAGGTGCTCTGGTCAGATGACCAAAATTTAACTTTTTGGCCTAAAAGCAAAACGCTATGTGTGGTGGAAAACTAACACTGCACATCACCCTGAACACATCATCCCCACTGTGAAACATGGTAGTGGTATCATCATGTTGTGGGGATGCTTTTCATCAGCAGGGACAGGGAAGCTGGTCAGAGTTGATGGGAAGATGGATGGAGCCAAATACATGACAATCTTAGAAGAAAACCTGTTGGAGTCTTCAAAAAACTTGAGACTGGGGCGGAGGTTCACCTTCCAGCAGGACAACGACCCTAAACATACAGCCAGAGCTACAATGGAATGGTTTAGATCAAAGCATATCCATAAGTTAGAATGGCCCAGTCAAAGTCCAGACCTAAATCCAAATGCAGTGAAAGGTGGTTCTACAAAGTATTGACCCAAGGGGGCTGAATACAAATAAATGCATGTCACACTTTTCACGTGTAGCGCTACCCCCAGTTAAGAGAGCTGCTGATATTGATTTGGGCCCTGCAGTGCACCGCTGTCAACCCCCGGCAATCGGCTCTAACCTCCCGTGGCACAGCTGGTGATAGAGAGATAGGACCGCGTGATCGCAACTGTTGGTGACGCAGTCCTATAACAAACATATACAGAATATACTTTAAAACTCCTATTAAAGTAAGCGGAACTGACACCAAATGTACTTTACCCAGATATTTTACTGAGGCTAATGGGCAAGTAATAAACAACAGTATAACAAGTTGCAGATCCCTGCAATAAACAGTAATAAAGATAAACAGAGTAATCAGAATAATAAAGTATTGCTATGCAACTCTAGCGCTGCCCTTTTACAGCTACTTCCCCTCATGGGTAGACTAACACCCAGCAATGTCTACCTATGCAGTCAGGCCTGACTGATCTAAATGGAAGTTCAGTGAAACAATATTCGCTAGCAATCTCTCGGTGGTGCACTTGAAGAACAACTTTGTAATCCCAACGAATAGTAAAGATAAAGTATCTGTCTTTAAACAGCTCTCACCACCTGGACAAGTCCAAGTCCCTTTCCTCCATCGATTCGTCTAGGAACAGGAATCCACCGACATCCAAGTCTTCAATCCTTCTGGTGTACTGCAGCAAGGAGGATTAGATGTCTCTAAGGCTCTGCTAGGCTGGCAGAGGGCTCTTTGGAAAGGAGCACACGGCCCAGGCTTCAGGCCTTGTGCACACAGCAGTTCAGCACAGACATCCTCTTGCTAGGAGAGGGGGGTCCAAAGAGAGCGACCAAAACTCCGCCTCTCCTTTATAAAGTCTGCCCCAGCAGTCTCTGTTCTGGAGCAATGCACCCTGGGTGCTGCAAGATGTACTGGGAGATGTAGTCTCTTTCTCTCCTCTGCTTTCACTTCCAGTAATGTCTCTTTACTTCCTCCCGACTCACCTCTCACCTGGAACTTCTTATCTCTCTGCATTAAAGGGGAACACCCCGCTACACACTCCCCCCACTTGAACTCTTTGGTCCCCAAAGATAAACTTCAACAAATACTGTTTACCATTTTGGACAATGTCGAGCATGATGTTGGCATAGGGAATTCCCACCAAAACTTTGGGATGGAACTCTCTTGCCCACAGGTCACACTACCATGAGTGGCCTGCCTAACTGTGCCAGAGAGTGAGCTGGGGTTGCCCTCCACCAAATGGACGGTGGAAGGATCAGGTTGTTCAACACTTCTCCTAGCCGTTACAACAGAGTCCTCTGAGCTCGTCCCCATTTGGGGGTAAGTTAGTTTCTTGGGAGGCCTGATGACTCTGCGAGCCCTCTGCTCTCTTGGTGCTTCTGACTCTGGCACCACAGGCTCTTCTTCAGGAGTAAGTTCAGGTAACATTGCTGGTTCTGGAACCTCTGATTCAGAAGTCGACTGACGTATGGAATCTCTAGAGTCCTCCTCTGCGCAAGTTTCAGGAACATCTTCCCAGTAATCAGCTGAGGGACTGAAGGGTATGAATTCAGTAGCCTCCGGATTCAGCGTTGCATCTGGGGTATCCCCTCCATTTGGGAGATCTATGGCGGACGTTCCCAGAGTCGAGGGAGGCCACAGCCAGTCCAGTTCTCCACCTTCTTCTGTACTCAATTGGGAGGCCTCCCCATCTTTGGCTCGAGAGGTCTGGGACCGAGTGTTCGGCCTAGGAATATCCAGGATAGAGGCCGGTTCAGGGGAGTCTCTCACGGGAGGTATTCTGACTGCCTCAGCAAGTGGGAGCAGGTGGTTCCGATGCCACGTCTTCAGTGGACCCACCTTTCCTTCTGGCTTTAGTTTGTAGACAGGCAAACCGGGCAACTTCCTACAGACAACATAGGGCTCAGATCTCCACCTGTCGGCAAGCTTGTGTTTTCCAGGGACCCCCAGATTGCGTAGCAGTACTCGGTCCCCGGGCTGCAGATCTTGCACTCGAACCTTCAGATCAAAATTTCTCTTGTTGCGGGCCCCCCTTTGATCCGAAGCCGCCTGGGCTTGTTCATAGGCCACCTGCAAGCTACGTCTAAGTCTGTCCACGTATCCCTTGTGGGATGTAGCTGAGGTATTGTCTATAGAAGTGCCAAAGGCCAGGTCCACAGGTAGCCTTGCTTCTCTCCCAAACATAAGTCGATAAGGGGAGTAGCCAGTGGCGTCACTTGTGGTACAGTTATAGGCATGTACTAGGGCTGATATGTGCTGACTCCAGTGTTGCTTCTTCTCTGTTTCTAAGGTTCCCAACATGTTGAGCAGGGTCCGGTTAAATCTCTCCGGCTGAGCATCTCCTTGTGGGTGGTAAGGCGTGGTTATGGTCTTCTTTATTCCTAATGAATCCAAAAGTCTTCGGATCAACCGACTCTCAAAGTCCCTTCCTTGATCTGAGTGGAGTCTCTGTGGTAGTCCGTAATGGACAAAATACTTCTCCATAAGTATCTTGGCCACGGTGGATGCCTTCTGGTCTTTGGTTGGGAAAGCTTGAGCATAGCGGGTGAAATGGTCGGTTATTACCAGAACATTCCCCAATCCACTCAGGTCAGGTTCGAGGCAGAGAAAGTCAATGCATACCAGATGCATTGGGCCTTGACTCTGTAAGTGGCCCATTGGGGCAGCTTGATGGGGTAGGGTCTTTCTCTGAATGCATCGTGCACAGGAATGGCAATACTCCTCTACTTCTGCCCTCATGCAGGGCCAATAGAACCGATTTCTGACAAGCTGGAAGGTCCTTTCTGCCCCTAGGTGACCATGATGGTCATGCAGGGCAATTAGTACAGTCTCTCGGTGCTTCTCTGGAAGAAATAACTGCCACTTATCTTCTGAGTCATCAGAGGGGCCCCTTCGGTAGACCACTCCCTGATGTACCTGTAGCCTGTCCAATTCCTTCCTCAACAGGCGAGCCTCCTTTGAGGGCTGATGTAGGAATTTGTTGGGATCCTGATTCTCCAGGGCTTCGAGGACCAATCTCCCCATGGGGTCTTTCAATTGGTCACACCTCAACTCCTTCTTGGACAGTCTCGGTAGGTTGTCTTCCTCCAGTTGAGTTACCCCACAATAGTGTTTGGGGACTCCTACCATGGTAACCCCTATTTCTTCTGCTCTGGAGCCTCCTCTGGCTTGGAATTCAGCCCCTTGACAAAGGGCCCGCACCCCGTCCGGTGCCACTTGGGTCCAATCTTCCCAGTCATTTGTCGTGGCATGAGACCTCCGGGACAGGGCATCTGCATCCCTATTTCCGGCTCCTGGTCTGTACTTCAGACTGAAGTTGAATCCAGACAATGCGGCCAACCACCTGTGTCCGGTGGCATCTAGTTTTGCGGTGGTGAAGAGGTAGGTCAGGGGGTTGTTGTCTGTCTTCACAGTAAACTCTGCCCCATACAAGTAGTCTTTTAGCTTGTCTACTACCGCCCATTTGAGGGCCAGGAATTCCAGCTTATGAGTGGGGTAATTCTTTTCTGAGGGGGTCAGGCTCCTGCTCACATAGGCCACTGGTCGCAGTTGTCCTTCATGTTCTTGGTAGAGTACACCACCTAGACCCTCATGGCTGGCATCCACATGTAATTCATAAGGTCTGGTAGGGTCGGCGTAGGCCAGGACTGGGGCAGTGGTTAAGCTCCTCTTCAGAGCATGAAAGGCCTCTTCACACCTTGGGTTCCACTGATCTTGAACTGACTCACCAGGCCTCCTGGGCCCTGAGTCATCCTCTTCCCCTTCTGCCTTTAGCAATTCATTCAACGGGCGGGCAATCCGAGCAAACCCCTCCACAAACCTCCTATAATAGGAGCAGAACCCCAGGAAGGATCTGAGCTCTGTTACTGTGGTGGGTCGTGGCCAGGAAGTGACTGCTTCCAACTTCTCAGGATCTGTGGCCACCCCTTCTTCAGACACTATGTGCCCCAGATAGTTCACAGAAGACTGGTAGAACCGACACTTCTCGGGGGAAAGCTTAAGTCCCTCTTCGCTGAGTCTTCTCAATACTTTCTCCAACCTGGCTTCATGTTCTTCCAAGGTTCTTCCAAAGACAATGACATCATCCAAGTACACAAGGACGTCTATAAGATTCATGTCTCCAACAGTCTTCTCCATAAGGCGTTGAAAGGTAGCAGGAGCTCCAGACAGACCCTGAGGCATCCTATTGAATTCGAAGAATCCCACCGGGGTTATGAAGGCTGTCTTCTCCCTGTCTTCTGGGTGCATAGGGATTTGATAGTACCCACTCTTGAGGTCCATCACACTGAACCATTTGGCTCCAGACAAACTTTGTAGGGCATCTTCTATCCTTGGCGTGGTGTATTGGTCAGGGATGGTTCTCCTGTTGAGAGTCCTGTAATCGATACAAAGCCTCAACGACCCATTCTTCTTTCTGACCACCACGATTGGGGAGGCATAGGGACTTCTAGACTCCCGGATCACACCAGTCTTCTTTAGTTCTACAAGTTGTTCCCTCAGATCCTCCAGATCTGCCAGGGGGACCCGCCTGACCCTCTCTCGGAAGGGCTTATCTTCTTGGAGGCGGATCCGATGGGTGGCACTTCTTGCACACCCCACATCGAATTCATCTTCGGAAAAGATCTTCTCCCACCTGGTCAGCTGGGCCTTGGCTCTTTCTTTCCAAGCCCTGGGTAGGTTCGGGTTTTCCACGGACAGTTTCTCCCAAACATCTCCTCCGTCACCCGTCCCCTTGACTTCGGACCAAGTGACCGGGGCAGCAGGGCTCACCTGACCAAGCAACACTCTGGCAGGGATCTCCATGGGTCCTCCTGTAGTGTTCCTAACACTCACCGGAACTCTGCCATGGGCCTTCTTCAGGGCCTTGAACGGAATCACTTCTGGTATCACTTCCAGGCCTGAGGACTCTTCCCTTGGGTCTGATTCCAGCATGACAAAGGGGCCAGGTTGTTCCCACGAAAGCTTCACAGTGGCCCTAAGACAGGTTACTTCTCCGGGCTGTAGCACTACTCCTTCTCTGCCAAGTCTCCACACCTTCCCTATCCCCTCTCCCGGGGTCTTCTGCTCTAAGACCAGTCGTTGGTAGGCCGTCTTTAGCATGGGATGGATTTTGGTGGCTGAATGGTTTCTCTCTTTCACTAGAGGGGTCAGGAGTCTCCTGACTAGATCCGTGTTTGTCCCAATGATCAGGGAAATCTTGCTGGCTCCAGGCGGCCGGGGACACACAACTGCCAGGGTGTCAAACACTTCAGCCTTCCCAGCCACGGATGGGTCGAAAGTCATCTTTATGGGCAGGTACCCATCATAAGGGAAACTCTGGGTTCCAAGTCCCCATATCTCCAGCTCTTCTATCTTCTGGATAGGCAGATGACTCAAGTGCCTATCATAGAAGTCCCGGTATAGTAAAGTCACCTGTGCTCCGGTGTCCAAAAGAGCTTTAGTATAGACTCCTTCCACTTGAATGGGCACAGTAGGAGACGGGCCCACCAGTTCCTTTGGGTATGGCCGGACTGGGGTCACCTCTTTTTTTTGGCTTTCGACCCTTGCTCTGCTCCTTTTGGACTTTAATTTTTCCTGAGCCTGGCATGCATTGACTTTCTCCCTCTCAATGGGGGCACAAACCCGCTGAGGGATGTTATTGTTCCTTTTAGGTGGATGTTCCTTCTTTGGGGTGCTGTACTTCCACTGAGGGGTCTTGCCCCCTCCCTCTGGGGTACATCTTGGTGGGGTTGTACTATACCTCCTCCTAGGAGTTTTGTCTCCTCCATTCTTGGCCTTTTTTTTTAGTTTGGAGCGCACTGAAGATGATGGGCACCCGGTTGACTCCTTCACCGGGGCCCTTTGGAGTTTCCCGCCGGCTTGCAATTATCTGTTCTCTTCTTCTTTGGGCTGGAGCATACGTTAGCAAAGTGGCCACTCCCTCCGCAGTTATAGCAAATCACCTCTTCTCGGTCCTGTAGGGAGGCCGGTGCTGAGGTGTTCGGGAACAACTCCTTTCTTGGGCTTGGTTTCTCTCGTCTTCTCTGATCTTTCTCCATCAAAGAGGTCAGCATCTCCAACACTTGGGCCATTTGCGATTTCAGAGTGTCAACCTCCGCATCTCTTTCTGGGCTCTTGACCGAATGGACCAACACTGGTACAGGTGTGACATTCGCCACCTGCTGATCTTCCTGCAGCGCCTCTTCCTCCCTAATAATTTTTATTAGATCAGAGTAGGTTAGTGACATTCCTCCCCCTGAGGTTTTCAGGTGCAGCCAGACCGGGTCTGAGCGCCGCGCTCCCCTCATGATCTGCTTTATGCGTGCTTCATCTGCATCTTTGGGCAGCATTCCCTTCTTCAGTACAATCTTGCATAACTGCCTGTTCAGCCTTCTAACATATTCTGACAGTTTCTCATTCGGCTGCTGGAGAGTGTGTTCAATTTGATAAATCATCTCTGACACCTTCTCCAGCTGACCAAACTCTTCCTGCAGCATGGCCAGGCAATCTTGAGCTGTACAGTTTTCATTTCCAAACCGGAAGCTCTTCACCGCTTCTGCCGCGGCACCTTTCAGACTTTCTAAGACTCGCTGTCTCTTCTGTGCCTCAGGCACCTCCCATGCTTCTACTGCCTGCAATGCCACCCAAGTGTCAAAATCTTCCTCCCCCGCAGGGACGGGGAGCTTCCCTGAGAAGGTGCTAAGCTTCCGGTAACCGGCCTCCACATGCACCGTACTGCTTTTCTGGCACTTAATTACAAGGTCTCCTAGAGCATTCAACAATTCAGGCCCTATAGCGGCCAGCGGTGATCCCGGGCTTAATAGTTCCTTAAGCTTTTCTGCTTTAGGGGATAGTGGTGGAGATAATTGTGGGAGTGATGGCTTTGGTGTCTGAAACCATTCTTCCTTCACTGGCAGCGTATGTATCAAGTGATAGATCTGATTATCTATGGCTTGTATACTCTG